>CM036239.1:960649-1065252 GCA_020698575.1 Bostrychus sinensis
GTTTAGTGCAGTTATTGTTTGTGTTTAGTTTAGTGCAGTTATTGTTTGTGTGTAGTTTAGTGTAGTTATTGTTTGTGTGTAGTTTAGTGTAGTTATTGTTTGTGTGTAGTTTAGTGTAGTTATTGTTTGTGTTTAGTTTAGTGCAGTTATTGTTTGTGTGTAGTTTAGTGTAGTTATTGTTTGTGTGTAGTTTAGTGTAGTTATTGTTTGTGTTTAGTTTAGTGTAGTTATTGTTTGTGTTTAGTTTAGTGTAGTTATTGTTTGTGTGTAGTTTAGTGTAGTTATTGTTTGTGTTTAGTTTAGTGCAGTTATTGTTTGTGTGTAGTTTAGTGTAGTTATTGTTTGTGTGTAGTTTAGTGTAGTTATTGTTTGTGTTTAGTTTAGTGTAGTTATTGTTTGTGTTTAGTTTAGTGTAGTTATTGTTTGTGTTTAGTTTAGTGCAGTTATTGTTTGTGTGTAGTTTAGTGTAGTTATTGTTTGTGTGTAGTTTAGTGTAGTTATTGTTTGTGTGTAGTTTAGTGTAGTTATTGTTTGTGTTTAGTTTAGTGCAGTTATTGTTTGTGTGTAGTTTAGTGTAGTTATTGTTTGTGTGTAGTTTAGTGTAGTTATTGTTTGTGTTTAGTTTAGTGTAGTTATTGTTTGTGTTTAGTTTAGTGTAGTTATTGTTTGTGTTTAGTTTAGTGTAGTTATTGTTTGTGTGTAGTTTAGTGTAGTTATTGTTTGTGTTTAGTTTAGTGCAGTTATTGTTTGTGTGTAGTTTAGTGTAGTTATTGTTTGTGTGTAGTTTAGTGTAGTTATTGTTTGTGTTTAGTTTAGTGTAGTTATTGTTTGTGTTTAGTTTAGTGCAGTTATTGTTTGTGTGTAGTTTAGTGCAGTTATTGTTTGTGTTTAGTTTAGTGTAGTTATTGTTTGTGTTTAGTTTAGTGTAGTTATTGTTTGTGTTTAGTTTAGTGCAGTTATTGTTTGTGTGTAGTTTAGTGCAGTTATTGTTTGTGTGTAGTTTAGTGTAGTTATTGTTTGTGTTTAGTTTAGTGCAGTTATTGTTTGTGTTTAGTTTAGTGTAGTTATTGTTTGTGTTTAGTTTAGTGTAGTTATTGTTTGTGTTTAGTTTAGTGTAGTTATTGTTTGTGTGTAGTTTAGTGTAGTTATTGTTTGTGTTTAGTTTAGTGTAGTTATTGTTTGTGTTTAGTTTAGTGCAGTTATTGTTTGTGTGTAGTTTAGTGTAGTTATTGTTTGTGTGTAGTTTAGTGTAGTTATTGTTTGTGTTTAGTTTAGTGCAGTTATTGTTTGTGTTTAGTTTAGTGTAGTTATTGTTTGTGTTTAGTTTAGTGCAGTTATTGTTTGTGTTTAGTTCAGTGTAGTTATTGTTTGTGTTTAGTTTAGTGCAGTTATTGTTTGTGTAGTTTAGTGTAGTTATTGTTTGTGTGTAGTTTAGTGTAGTTATTGTTTGTGTGTAGTTTAGTGTAGTTATTGTTTGTGTGTAGTTTAGTGTAGTTATTGTTTGTGTTTAGTTTAGTGTAGTTATTGTTTGTGTGTAGTTTAGTGTAGTTATTGTTTGTGTGTAGTTTAGTGTAGTTATTGTTTGTGTTTAGTTTAGTGTAGTTATTGTTTGTGTTTAGTTTAGTGTAGTTATTGTTTGTGTTTAGTTTAGTGCAGTTATTGTTTGTGTTTAGTTTAGTGTAGTTATTGTTTGTGTGTAGTTTAGTGTAGTTATTGTTTGTGTGTAGTTTAGTGTAGTTATTGTTTGTGTTTAGTTTAGTGCAGTTATTGTTTGTGTTTAGTTTAGTGCAGTTATTGTTTGTGTTTAGTTTAGTGCAGTTATTGTTTGTGTGTAGTTTAGTGTAGTTATTGTTTGTGTGTAGTTTAGTGTAGTTATTGTTTGTGTGTAGTTTAGTGTAGTTATTGTTTGTGTGTAGTTTAGTGTAGTTATTGTTTGTGTGTAGTTTAGTGTAGTTATTGTTTGTGTGTAGTTTAGTGTAGTTATTGTTTGTGTGTAGTTTAGTGTAGTTATTGTTTGTGTTTAGTTTAGTGCAGTTATTGTTTGTGTGTAGTTTAGTGTAGTTATTGTTTGTGTGTAGTTTAGTGTAGTTATTGTTTGTGTTTAGTTTAGTGTAGTTATTGTTTGTGTGTAGTTTAGTGTAGTTATTGTTTGTGTGTAGTTTAGTGTAGTTATTGTTTGTGTGTAGTTTAGTGTAGTTATTGTTTGTGTGTAGTTTAGTGTAGTTATTGTTTGTGTGTAGTTTAGTGTAGTTATTGTTTGTGTTTAGTTTAGTGTAGTTATTGTTTGTGTTTAGTTTAGTGTAGTTATTGTTTGTGTTTAGTTTAGTGTAGTTATTGTTTGTGTGTAGTTTAGTGTAGTTATTGTTTGTGTTTAGTTTAGTGTAGTTATTGTTTGTGTTTAGTTTAGTGTAGTTATTGTTTGTGTTTAGTTTAGTGCAGTTATTGTTTGTGTTTAGTTTAGTGTAGTTATTGTTTGTGTGTAGTTTAGTGTAGTTATTGTTTGTGTGTAGTTTAGTGTAGTTATTGTTTGTGTTTAGTTTAGTGTAGTTATTGTTTGTGTTTAGTTTAGTGTAGTTATTGTTTGTGTTTAGTTTAGTGCAGTTATTGTTTGTGTGTAGTTTAGTGTAGTTATTGTTTGTGTGTAGTTTAGTGTAGTTATTGTTTGTGTGTAGTTTAGTGTAGTTATTGTTTGTGTGTAGTTTAGTGTAGTTATTGTTTGTGTTTAGTTTAGTGTAGTTATTGTTTGTGTGTAGTTTAGTGTAGTTATTGTTTGTGTGTAGTTTAGTGTAGTTATTGTTTGTGTGTAGTTTAGTGTAGTTATTGTTTGTGTGTAGTTTAGTGTAGTTATTGTTTGTGTGTAGTTTAGTGTAGTTATTGTTTGTGTGTAGTTTAGTGTAGTTATTGTTTGTGTGTAGTTTAGTGTAGTTATTGTTTGTGTGTAGTTTAGTGTAGTTATTGTTTGTGTGTAGTTTAGTGTAGTTATTGTTTGTGTTTAGTTTAGTGTAGTTATTGTTTGTGTGTAGTTTAGTGTAGTTATTGTTTGTGTGTAGTTTAGTGTAGTTATTGTTTGTGTGTAGTTTAGTGTAGTTATTGTTTGTGTGTAGTTTAGTGTAGTTATTGTTTGTGTTTAGTTTAGTGTAGTTATTGTTTGTGTTTAGTTTAGTGTAGTTATTGTTTGTGTGTAGTTTAGTGTAGTTATTGTTTGTGTGTAGTTTAGTGTAGTTATTGTTTGTGTTTAGTTTAGTGTAGTTATTGTTTGTGTTTAGTTTAGTGTAGTTATTGTTTGTGTTTAGTTTAGTGCAGTTATTGTTTGTGTTTAGTTTAGTGTAGTTATTGTTTGTGTGTAGTTTAGTGCAGTTATTGTTTGTGTGTAGTTTAGTGTAGTTATTGTTTGTGTGTAGTTTAGTGTAGTTATTGTTTGTGTTTAGTTTAGTGTAGTTATTGTTTGTGTTTAGTTTAGTGCAGTTATTGTTTGTGTGTAGTTTAGTGTAGTTATTGTTTGTGTTTAGTTTAGTGTAGTTATTGTTTGTGTTTAGTTTAGTGCAGTTATTGTTTGTGTTTAGTTTAGTGTAGTTATTGTTTGTGTTTAGTTTAGTGCAGTTATTGTTTGTGTTTAGTTTAGTGCAGTTATTGTTTGTGTGTAGTTTAGTGTAGTTATTGTTTGTGTTTAGTTTAGTGTAGTTATTGTTTGTGTTTAGTTTAGTGCAGTTATTGTTTGTGTTTAGTTTAGTGTAGTTATTGTTTGTGTGTAGTTTAGTGTAGTTATTGTTTGTGTGTAGTTTAGTGCAGTTATTGTTTGTGTTTAGTTTAGTGCAGTTATTGTTTGTGTTTAGTTTAGTGCAGTTATTGTTTGTGTGTAGTTTAGTGTAGTTATTGTTTGTGTGTAGTTTAGTGTAGTTATTGTTTGTGTGTAGTTTAGTGTAGTTATTGTTTGTGTGTAGTTTAGTGTAGTTATTGTTTGTGTTTAGTTTAGTGTAGTTATTGTTTGTGTTTAGTTTAGTGCAGTTATTGTTTGTGTGTAGTTTAGTGCAGTTATTGTTTGTGTGTAGTTTAGTGTAGTTATTGTTTGTGTTTAGTTTAGTGCAGTTATTGTTTGTGTTTAGTTTAGTGCAGTTATTGTTTGTGTGTAGTTTAGTGCAGTTATTGTTTGTGTGTAGTTTAGTGTAGTTATTGTTTGTGTTTAGTTTAGTGCAGTTATTGTTTGTGTTTAGTTTAGTGTAGTTATTGTTTGTGTTTAGTTTAGTGCAGTTATTGTTTGTGTTTAGTTCAGTGCAGTTATTGTTTGTGTTTAGTTTAGTGCAGTTATTGTTTGTGTGTAGTTTAGTGTAGTTATTGTTTGTGTGTAGTTTAGTGTAGTTATTGTTTGTGTGTAGTTTAGTGTAGTTATTGTTTGTGTGTAGTTTAGTGTAGTTATTGTTTGTGTGTAGTTTAGTGCAGTTATTGTTTGTGTTTAGTTTAGTGTAGTTATTGTTTGTGTGTAGTTTAGTGTAGTTATTGTTTGTGTGTAGTTTAGTGTAGTTATTGTTTGTGTTTAGTTTAGTGTAGTTATTGTTTGTGTTTAGTTTAGTGTAGTTATTGTTTGTGTGTAGTTTATTGTAGTTATTGTTTGTGTGTAGTTTAGTGTAGTTATTGTTTGTGTGTAGTTTAGTGTAGTTATTGTTTGTGTTTAGTTTAGTGTAGTTATTGTTTGTGTTTAGTTTAGTGTAGTTATTGTTTGTGTTTAGTTTAGTGCAGTTATTGTTTGTGTTTAGTTTAGTGCAGTTATTGTTTGTGTGTAGTTTAGTGTAGTTATTGTTTGTGTGTAGTTTAGTGTAGTTATTGTTTGTGCTGATTGTGTTTATGTTTGATCAACCGTTTGTGAAGCCTTTGAGGAGACTTTTGTTGTGACACTGGGACGTACAAATAAACCTGAACTGAATTGAAAGGGTTTCATTTTAAAAGTCTAACACAGATGAAAGAACTCCAGAGCTGCAAAAAAAAATAATGAAAGATGAATCCTGCATTTCAGTGATAACATTTCTCCAATCAATCAACTTTATTTATAAAGTACTTTAAAAACCACACAGTCGGCCAAAGTGCTGTGCACAGCATAGAGAACATAACAACAACAAAGAACAATCCACGTACAACAGGTAAAAGAACAGAGACATAAGACCAATATAAAAACAAAGGTGAAACTCTCAATAAACAGATAAAAAAATTATAAAACAATAAAAGTAGGCACCTCAAAGTGAGGTAGAAGCCAAAGAGATAAGCTGCGTTTTAAGAGCGGACTTTAAAACAGGAAGTGACAGAGCTAAGGTCTAAGATGCAGAGGAAGATCAGACTAACAAGGGCTGATCTTCATAAATAGTTTGTTACTGCGGTGACTATACTTTTTTGTGATAACATCATTTTTTAAGACCCAGAGATGAACAAAATTTAATACCTACTCATAAGATTTAATACTTTTAAGGCCTTGACAGTCAAATGTAATACCTTTTAAGAACTTGGGGTGATCTGGGTAAAATGTAGTCCACACATGCCAAATAAAATTATAACTTAGCTCAGAATAGTTCAAACTTCCACCAACAATACAGATATTCATTTTAAAATGCGTGACCCTATCAAGCCACATGTGTTATTTCCTTTATAACTTCCACTGGCTTCTTCATGTACAACAAATATAAAACAGCTCCCTTTACAGAGCCACAACTCCCACCTCTAATTTCAACATCTTAATCTAGTGCTTCACTTTCCTCCGTTTGTGTCTGAATTGGTTCTGCGGAGCACATTTCTTTTAGTTCTGAGGCTGCACCACTTGTCTTTGTCGAAAAACTTTTTGCAGTCATCCACCGAGTTAATTGTGACACGATTAAAACTTCTGCAAAGGTAATAATCACTATAGCAGTGCGGAAAGGAACAGTGTGGTGTGTGTGTCCATCCTCTCTCAGTTTGTCCCAGGGCAGAGGAAGTACAGAGGGAAGACCGATCAGAGGTTCCCCAACCAGAGCTCGCAGCAGGAGTCCCAACACAAACCCAGAACACGCCCCATACTGGTTCACCCAGCGGGACAAAAACAGGGTGCAGATGACCTGAGGAACCATTACTGAGTACAGGATGTCTGCACTGATGATCCAAAACAGAGTGTGAGACTTAATGAAGCTCCTCCCACAAGTCATGTAAACTTTCAGACAGCGAGGAGCACAGGCGGAGGCGGGGGAGTGGCAGTAATATCACAGTCTAGTTTACTTCTTAGCCCCAAATCTAAACACACATATAATTCCTTTGAAAGCCTCATACTAACTATAAATCACCCTGACTGTAAGGAACAAAAAACAGTTATGTTTATAATCATCTACCGGCTCCTGGTCACTATTCCGAATTTTTAATTGCATTCTCTGACTCTCTGTAGGAGTTCTGGACCACTGCTGAAATTCTATCAAAAATGGACATTCCTTTAGGAGACGAGAAGCCTGCTCTTACCCACCAAGGATGCAAAACAAAGACATATATCTGTCCTATACGAACTGCAGACCAATAAAAATGCCAGAGAGGCCTCCTCTCTTCTCTGATAAGAACCAGAGACCTGGCACATTTCATCTGTTTAAAAGACTTTATGTGCATTAACATGTTACTTTACAGGAAAATGTCATAGCTATGTTTTGTGCAAACTGTTGAATGTAACATGTTTAAAGGTATGTAAATTGAAGTGGAGTAAGACACATTTCTTTTTATGACATTTATTTTGTGTCTAGCAGAGGTAATTCGAATCCTCTCCACTATCAGTTCAGAGGGACGTACCAGAGACACCCCTTTACTCCAGTCTTATCTTGGGGTGCGGTCCACATTCCTCAGTTTAGTTTAGTTTAGTCTTGTCTTTTGTCTTTGTCTCGTCTCGTCTCCGTCTCTCCTTCGTCTTTTAAGTTTAATTTTTCTTTTCTTCTCGTCATTTTTGTTGCGTTAAGTTCACCTTGCCGGTGATAACATCTTTTCACAATAAGGCGCCCAAACTTTTGTTCGAGTATCATTTTTGTAGTTTATTTTGAAAAGCCTCGCGCCACGCAACATCCGCCATCTTTAACAATCGCTGCCTTGACCAAAGCAGCTAATTTAAGAAGTTATACTTCTAAAGTTTTGAATCGCTGTGAAAGGATTTTTATTGAATTTTTCATTTGGCATTAAAAGGGACATACTCTGCCATACTCTGAGACTTTGACGCTGCCTTACGCTGACAACAGCTAAACTCTCCCTGAGCGGCATCACTTTCGCTGTTAACAGGACACCTGGCGACTGGCTGTTGAGTTTGGAGGACACACCACGACCCGCAGCTTGGGACCGGGAAGACCAACCCTGCTACACCCCGCGGCTCTAAAGGACGAGGAAACAACATCCGAGCCCCTGGCTGAAACCGGAGGCTGGCTGTCGTCACCGCCTTCCCCTCCTGCTCCAAAGACGGTACACCAGTGTTGTATATGTGACAAGTTGGCGCTTATAGTCTCAGAGTCTACTCCCTTTTTCCTAAATCTCCAATAATTTAATAAGTCAATTTATTACTTACTCCACTGCAATTCATCATTAGTTAATCAATAATTCTGCATAACGGTTCTGTTCACAATTACATTCCTTTCAATATTTACCTGTGCCTCAGTACACTATTGCACCTTATTGTGTAAATAAACGTTATACTTAATCTAAATTAAGTTGAGTTTGGTGATCTTTATCTATTAAACTGAGTCCCTCCTGGTCAATCCTTCCCTCTTAAATCATTAGTTTAGGTGTTTTAATCTGCACGTTAGCGCAAGGCTAACTGGTACCAATGCGGAGTTATTACTCTTAATCTTTGTCTTAGTTCAGTGTATATATTTTTATATATGTACCCTACACTCTCTATCCAGTATAGTGTTAGACTCAGATAAGATTGTAATTGTAGGGGACTTTAATATTCATGTTGACGACAACAGTGACTGTCTAGGAAATGTACATGTTATACCTCATTTTAAAGCTTAGATTCTCCTCTATTCAGTCGCTAAAATCATTTTAAAGAGAGATTGAGCATCTGCGCATAACCAGCGGAGATTCGCCAAGACATACAGCAGCTAACACAGCAGCTAACACAATTAGCAACGGTACTTCGCACTCTGCGTTTATATAATTTTCGGGACAACTAGGACAACAAAAGGACAGCTGCTTAAGTTTCAGGACTCACATATGATTTGGGATAAGTCTGGTTGAGCAGAATGTAGAGCCAGCTTTGCTTTTATCTCCATAGTTCACTTGGAAATCCTTCCACTGGTTCTCATTCCTCAGCTGAGAGGGGAATGTCACGTGACAGCGCTGTAAAGTGGTATCGGTAGTTGGTATCGGCCCACTTTTATGAATACGAGTACGAGTACTTGGACATGGTATCGGTACCGATACCCGATACTGGTATCGGTATCAGTGCATCCCTAACCTCTGGTATAGAGATTAGTGAGCTCACTGTCCTTCCTCATAACCCCATACTCTCAGATCACTTTCTAATCACCTTTCAGTTTATACTCAAAGACTTTACTGTTCCAATGAACAAAACCCAGATTAGAAGAACATTATCAGACCAATCTTTGTCAAAGTTTAAACACATAATAAAGCCAATATTTAGTTCAATGTTGAGTGAGTTTGTTGAGAACAGCTCCCATAGCTCGAGTCCCAGTAAAAGTGATCAGTTTGTTGACAGCGCCATGCAGTCTTTAAAGACAGCTCTAGACAATGTAGCTCCATTAAAACAAAAGGTTGTTAGGCCGAATCGAGTAGCACCATGGTTTAATGCTGAAACACGTTCCCTTAAACAAGCAACCTGTAAATTAGCTCAGAGCAGTCTCTGAATGCCTGGAAATATAGTCTTTTAAATTATAAAAAATCTCTGCGTGAGTCCAAAACCAGATACTATTCAACTTTAATAGAAGAAAAGCGCTGTAGCCAGGCTGACCACCAGTCACAGCTCAGTAGAACCCTGTATCCCTGTTACTCTCAGCTGGCAACACTTTCTTACATTTTTTAACAACAAAATCACAAGTATCAGAGGCAAATTAAATAAAATTCTCTCTACAATCAGCTCAGAGACAAAGCTGTAAAAATGGAGGCCACTATAAAACCATCTGTAACGTTAGACTGCTTCATCGCTGTAGACCAAACTGAGATAACGTCAGTCATTATGTCCTCCAAAACCTCAACTTGTCTTTTAGACCCAATTCCTACCAAACTTTTTAAAGAAACTCTTCCCCTAATTAATGAATCTATACTGAACATAATAAACACCTCCCTAGAAACAGGTTATGTGCCACAGTCTTTTAAATATGCAGTTATTAAACCGCTTCTGAAAAAACCCAGTCTAGATCCTGACGTTTTAGCCAACTATAGACCAATGTCAAATCTCCCTTTTATTTCAAAAAATCCTAGAAAGAGTTGTAGTTAAACAGTTACGTCGCCACCTACAGGACAATAGCTTATTTGAAGATTTTCAGTCAGGTTTTAGACCGCACCATAGCACAGAAACTGCATTAGTCAGAGTCACAAATTACTTGTTATTAAGTTCAGACAATGGCCTGGTCTCAGTCCTGGTTCTGTTAGATCTCAGTGCAGCCTTTGACACCATTGACCACAGCATCTTACTCCAGAGATTAGACTGTGACATAGGGGTCAGAGGAGCGCCCCCTGCTAGTTTAAATCCTACTTATCTGATAGGTACCAGTTTGTCAGTGTAAATGACCATTCCTCACAGTGCAGTAAAGTTAGCTATGGAGTGCCACAAGGCTCAGTACTTGGACCCATTCTGTTCATGCTTTACATGCTGCCTTTAGGAAACAGAATCAGAAAACATGGCATTAATTTTCACTGCAGACGATACACAGTTGTATTTATCAATTAAACCTGATCAGAACGACCGCGTTGAGAAACTTAACACCTGTGTGAGAGACATAAAGACCTGGATGACAATTAATTATCTCCTCCTGAACCCAGAAAAAACAGAGGTCATTATACTAGGCCCCAAAAAGCTGAGAGATGCTCTGTCTGACCAGAGTCTCCCTGGACGGTGTCAGTGTAGCCTCAAGTTCTACTGTGACAAACCTAGTTTTATTTGACCAAGATTTATCATTTAAGGCTCATATAAACCAAGCCTGTAAAACAGCATTCTTTCACTTACGTAACATCGCCAAAATCTGAAATATTTTATCTAAAAGTGACGCTGAAAAACTTGTCCATGCGTTTGTTACATCTAGGTTGGATTACTGTAACTCTCTGCTGCAGCGTGCACTAAAAACTCATTAAAATGTTTTCAGCTTGTTCAAAACGCAGCAGCAAGATTATTAACAGGAACTAACAGAGAGAACATATTACTCCTGTGCTAGCTTCACTTCACTGGCTTCCAGTTGGATTCAGAATTAAGTTTAAAATCCTTCTCCTGACTTACTCCATCCTACATTAATGATGTTATAGAGCCATACCAACCAAGCAGAGTACTGCGCTCACAAAATGCAGGGCTATTAGTGGTTCCCAGGGTTTCTAAAAGTACAGTTGGAGGTAGAGCCTTTAGTTACCAAGCTCCTGTTTTATGGAATCAGCTTCCAGCTCATGTTAGAGGCAGACACAGTCTCTACATTTAAGGTTAGGTTAAAACGTTCCTCTGTGAGAAAGCTTATGGTCAGGCCAGGAACAGGGTTAACTCCACAGCTGAAGCTAAGCTGCTCTAGGAGCTAGAAGCTGGGGGAAGTATGGTGCACTGACCTCTGACCTCTGGTTTCATCTGCTGCTCCTCTTCTATCACTGTCATTAATATTATCTAATATTCTATATCTCCAATCAGTTCCTCTCTGACGCCTGAGAAAACAGAAAAAACTATTAATATCCACATTATTATACTCCTCTCTGACTCCTGAAGGAGAAGACAGATTCTATATGTATATATCTCTACTGGAGTCCTTCAACGCTCACATGGACAGTGACAGTGACACAGGGAGGGGCGTAATTTGGGAGGAATGGCCCTGACCTGAACCCAGTGCAGTTCTGTTGTTGGACTTCTGTGCTGGCCACAGTTTGTCCATAATCAACACCAGGTTCAAGCAGAAGGTCCCTCAGTGGCACCAGGACGTCCTGGGTCAGAGGTCGATGATACACTTTGTGGTGGTGTCCTCTGACCTTCGGCTGTGTGTCTTGGACACTCGGGTGAAGAGAGTGTGAAGAGAGCTGAGCTGTTACTGAGCGCCCCCTGGTGGTGAGTTGGAGCCACTCGCAGAGGAGGAGACAGACTCAGACCCAAACGTATTGTGAGGTGGGGAACATCTGGCTGAGCCTCTGTCAGAGGGGTCTTCACCTCCCACCTCCAGAGCTGAGAGCAGATCCTGAGGGAGGCTGGAGTGGACCATGTTCTCCTCCTGTGTTCTCCTCCTGTGTTCTCCTCCTGTGTGCTCCTCCTGTGTTCTCCTCCTGTGTTCTCCTCCTGTGTTCTCCTCCTGTGTTCTCCTCCTGTGTTCTCCTCCTGTGTTGGGAGCTGTAAGGTCTCTGGTGCCTGGCACCAACCCCCGAACCCGGTGGTGGACACTGAAGTAAGGGATGCTGTGAGGCTGAAGAAGGAGTCCTCTGGAGCCTGGCTGTGGGACTCCTGAGGCAGCAGGTACCAGGCCAAGCTGGAGTTTGGGGAGGCCATTGAGGAGGAGGAGGTTGGCCTCAGAGAGGTTCTGGCAAACCGTCCTCCGTCTCAGGAGGAGCAGTGCTTCACCAACACTGTTTACTGTGGAGGTGGGAGCTGTGAACTCGACTGGGGAGGTTGTCGGGAGGTGGAAGGAAAACTTTGAGGATCTCCTCAATCCCACCAACACACCTTCTGTAGAGGAAGCAGAGGCTGGGGACCCAAGCAGAAGTCACCGAGGTGGTTAAAAAGCTCCACGATGGCAAGGCATCGGGGGTGGGTGAGATCCTCCCTGAGTCCCTCAGGTCTCTGGATGTTGTGGGTCTTGGTCTCTGCAGCATCGCGTGGCGGTCGGGGACAGTTCCTCTGGACTCAGACCTGGGGTGGTCTCTCTTTTTAAGAAGTGGGACAGGAGCTGTGTTCCCAACTACAGAGGGCCCACACTCCTCAGCCTCCCTGGGAAAGTCTACTCCAGGAACTGGAGGAGAACTCGGCCGAGAGTGGAACCTCAGATTCAGGAGGAACAATGTGGTTTTTGTCCCGGTCGTGGAACAGTGGAGCAGCTCTGCTCTGTCAGGGCTCGAGGGTTCATGGGAGTTCGTCCACAGTCCACATGTGTTGTGGATCTGGAGAAGGCGTTCGACCGTGTCCCTCGTGGTGTCCTGTGGGGGGCGCTCTGGGAGTATGGGGCCCGGGGCCCTCTGCTCAGAGCTGTCCGGTCTCTGTACGACCGGAGCAGGACCAGGTTCTCTGCAGTCAGAGCTGTTCCCAGTGCAGGTTGGACTCAGGGCTGTCCTTTGTCTCTGGTTCTGTTCATTTTCTTTATGGACAGAGTTCCTAGGAGCAGCCAGGGGCCCGAGGGAGTCAGGTCTGGGGCCCACAGGATTTCATCTCTGCTTTTTGCAGATGATGTTGTCCTGTTGGCTTCATGGAACCAGGACCTTCAGTGAGCACTGGGTTGGTTTGCAGCCGAGTGTGAAGCGGCCGGGATGAGAGTCAGCTCCTCCAAGTCCCAGGCCACAGGAAAAGGGTGGCGCCCTCTCCAGGTCGGAGGAGAGTCCTGCCTAAGGAGGAGTTTAAGTATCTCAGGTGTTGTTCTCAGTGAAGGAAGGATGGAGCTGAGACTGACAGGAGATCACTGCAGTGTCTGCAGGAATGCACTCTGTTGTATCGCTCTGAATTTACCATCGATCTATGTTCCTCCTCTCACCTATGTTCCTCCTCTCACCTATGTTCCTCCTCTCACCTATGGTCATATTTAGTCAGCCACCAATTGTGCAGGTTCTCCCACTTAAAAAGATGAGAGAGGCCTGTAATTTTAGGATTGTTCATTTTGGGTGTAAGCATCAAAGGGGACGATGATTCAGAAGTATAATCAAGTCAGAAGTTTATTTTAGTATCACACAGGTGAGGTAACAACAGCAGGCCCCGCTGAAAGGGAGAGGGTGAGCAAGCCGTCCACAAAGGAGTGATCACAGTTTTTATATTATGTATGACAATGTATGACGATTTCTGCACATCATTAAAATGTATTCTTCAAGAAACTCCTGTGCCTCGACCAGGCCAGAGTTCTCATTACTGCGGTGCGTAATCTTCGTTATCTTCAGGAGCGTCCCACGCAACGGCAGGGCCCCACCTGTAACCTTGAGTTTCCTAACTTTGTAACCAGCTTATTATTGTGCACTTTTGCAAATGCACAATGAATGTAATTGTAGAGTGACCTTTTGAGTGAAAGGAGAAAAACATCCTTTAGAATCAAAGCATTCTTAGTACTATTGAAGCGTTTATTAACCTTAGCAGTAGTACATCAAAATATAGTTTAGTGGTAATACGCAAAGCCATATGTAGAAATATTCAACAATGAGTTCAGTTACCACCGGATTAACTCGTCCCTAACAGATCATCTCACAGCCAAGCTCCCGGAGATTTTTAGGTAAGTTTTGTGTATTTGTTGGTTGTACCTTATTTAGGCAAACTTTGTCAATGAAGACAAGTTACAGGTCTCAGAGAGAGATTCATTTATTTTCTTTGCAAGTTTTGTTTGCATTGCACAAGTTTACAGTAAAGTATGTGAAGGTTCATTCAAAATAAACTTTCTAAATTTACAATTTTGTGTTTGTACGAGAATTCATAATGCGAGTAATCACAATTAATAACTGGTAGTTATTAATCGCGATTAATTTTTAGATTTGCATTTAGTTAGTTTAGTTACTTGCATTTAGTCCTAGACAGCCACAAACCTAACTTTGACACAGATAAAATTACTGCAAAGGTAATAATCACTATAGCAGTGCGGAAAGGAACAGTGTGGTGTGTGTGTCCATCCTCTGTCAGTTTGTCCCAGGGCAGAGGAAGTACAGAGGGAAGACCGATCAGAGGTTCCCCAACCAGAGCTCGCAGCAGGAGTCCCAACACAAACCCAGAACACGCCCCATACTGGTTCACCCAGCGGGACAAAAACAGGGTGCAGATGACCTGAGGAACCATTACTGAGTACAGGATGTCTGCACTGACGATCCAAAACAAAACCACAGAGGGTGAAGATATAGCCAGCAGCGTCCCCACCGCACCACACAGGACAACGGACGCTCGGATCACCAGCACTACACTCCACTCTGACGCCTGAGAAAACAGAAAAATCTATCAATATCCACATTATTATACTCCTCTCTGACGCCTGAAGGAGAAGACAGATTATATATGTATATATATCGTATTTTCCAGACTATAAGTCGCACTTTTTTCCTGCGACTTATAGTCAGGTGCAACTTAAATATGAAATTTAATATGAGTCAGGGAGTAAACATTACTGTCTACAGCCACGAGAGGGCGCTCTAGGCTTGTGACAGCTACTGTCAGTAGTGATGTAGAATAAGATGGAGAGCTCGGGGAACTTCCTTACCGTAACTTTCTCTGGACTCGCTGGCTTGTTTTGTTAATTTATCGTCTTCAGCCTCCCAGGTTTGTTCTTTATGCTGATGTGTAGCTGAGTAACTGCTAATGTGTTACGTTAGCATACGACACATTCAGCCTGTTGTTCTGTGGGCTGCGTACTCCAATAACTTGCCTTTCCAGATTAAATGTCTGTTCTTGGTCTTGGATTTTGTGAAATACATTCTTAAATAAATGCAACTTATAGTCCAGTGTGACTTATATATGTTTTTTTTCTCTTCATGACACATTTTTTGACCGATGCGACTTATACTCGGAAGCGACTTATAGTCCGTAAAATACAGTATTTATTATTAATAAATCTAGAAAGTGGTCATCAGCTCTCAGCTAATCCCAAACTTTGAGTGCACCTTTTTATAGATGATGTTCTTGTAGATATTTCGGGCGATTTGGGAGGCAGCTGAGAGAAGGACAGAGTCAACTGAAGACATGACAGCAGCAGCTAGTGCCCCCATCCCGACCAGAGAGACGAAGACAGGACAGAGGTGCTGAAGGACAATGGGTAAGATGAGACCAGCCTTGCCCTGTTCATAAGGACTGGGCGACCCAAAGGAGGTCTGGTTCCAGTCTGGGAAACAACATTTTTACTTCAGTTTATGTGTTGTTGGTCCAGTGTTGTATGTTAATGTGAGTGTGATGACCCACCTGTGGATGCAGCCACAGCTCCTGCCAGGATCGATGGGATGCCAAGGATTGGACACAACACTGCTCCAATGTAACAGGTGAGTTTAGCCTGAGCATCTGAGGCAGCAGAGAGCACTCTCTGGTAAAATGACTGATAGCAAATCCCTCCAAGCGTCTTGAAAGCAAACATTGTCTCCATCAAACCAATTTGAAACTTAGATGAAGCTGATGATTCAGTGATAGTGATGCATTACCAACAGCAGCAGGTCGTCCACCCAGCAGCCTGCATCTTCCAGAGTTATTTTGCCGATCCATGGATCCTGGTATATTTTACTCACTGCAGCAACAGTGATGTTGACGGAGTGAGGACTTGTCAAAACAAATGGTACACAAATCCACTGTGAATTAAAAAATAATAAAACTTTTTCAGATGCACACACACACACAGACACACACACATTAAGACAAGTCATTTGCCTTGACATTACAGAGTCATACCAAACCAAAAAGCATGAACATGAGTTGTATGACGTCAGTGTAAGCCACAGAGTAGAGTCCTCCCAGTACTGTGTACACGACTGCCACAGCAGCGGAGATGATAACAGCCAGGGATAAGGAGATGTCCATGACCACGCTCACTGTCCCTCCTGTTCACACACAGTCAGTCCCCTATAAAAGGATCAGAAATTTGGTAACTCTCGTCAGAGCACCAGTCTTCTTGTGACTTACCGAGTGCACCGAGGATACACGCCACCCAAAAGATATCTGCCAGCAGAGCGGGAATAAACAGCACCGCAGCTACGATGTTTCCATATTTCTCCTGGAAGGGATCCATCAGGGTCACGTAGTTTCTGGATCGCATTGGTGTAATGAAGAACGCTCCACCTGAAATTATATCTTTGTTTTTTAATCTACAAATCTACAAATGCATTTTAAAAGACATCATATGTTCATTTGTACAAACACAAATCCAAAAAAGTGGACGAGGAACACTTTCAGAAGTCATCATCTGTGAACGCAGCCATGCCACAGTTAGAGCGAAAGTATCCAGAAACACTCAGCGGTGGAAGAAGTACGCAATTATTTTACTTAAGTACAAGTATCATGTGACAAATTCTACTTAAAGGTTCAACTTGTAAGATTCTGGAAAACTGTAAAATTTAAGATGATGCAGAAAAAAAAAGTTTTTATTTTAAAATAACTTTATTGACAATATGACAGGTGCATACAGTGGTTTTATTAAAAAGATATTGTAATATATTTTCATTATTTTAATTTTAACCAGTCATCTGGCCGCTAGATGTCGCTATAAACAACAACATAATAAGTCCAGGTCACGTGGAGTCCAGCGGCCAATGGGAGTAGAGTTCGGCCTTTCAGGAAGTAGCCTGTGTACTACAGGTGCGAGGCTGGCCATGGAGATGGAAGGTAAACACAGCCACACTGAGCGCAGCCAGGGAAACACAACAGAAGGATTGTCCTCCTGACTTCACCTTTACACAGGTGAGTCCTGACCTCGCCGTTACACAGGTGAGTCCTGACCTCGTGAGTCCTGACCTCACTGTTACACAGGTGAGTCCTGACCTCGCCGTTACACAGGTGAGTCCTGACCTCGTGAGTCCTGACCTCACTGTTACACAGGTGAGTCCTGACCTCGTGAGTCCTGACCTCACTGTTACACAGGTGAGTCCTGACCTCGTGAGTCCTGACCTCGCCGTTACACAGGTGAGTCCTGACCTCGTGAGTCCTGACCTCACTGTTACACAGGTGAGTCCTGACCTCGCCGTTACACAGGTGAGTCCTGACCTCGCCGTTACACAGGTGAGTCCTGACCTCGCTGTTACACAGGTGAGTCCTGACCTCGTGAGTCCTGACCTCACTGTTACACAGGTGAGTCTATGTTTTGGGGAGGAACTGCTGACGTAGTGCGGCCATGTTTGTTTGAGTAAGAACGCGGTCGGGAGATCCACTCTCTCTGTGTAATAAATGAATGTTGGTTACGAGTGTTTGTTGTCAGCTAAAGTTAGCCGTCTACAGTCGTAGCTTTATTACGGCGAGTATAGCCGCACATAAACACAGTGTGCTCCCTAAGAGAGTGAGCTTCCACTGTGGGTCAGAGGTTAGGATACTGCCTGTAGTAAGTGGAGTCCAGTGTTCGAGTCCTCACATGGCAGGTAATGTACTATACAAGTAAAACTTACAGTCATCTGTGTTTGTTATAGTTCACAATTTCCTGTATTATGTTACTGATAAATTATTTTGTTATATATATTTGGGGCTGCTCCCCATAAAAGCTAAATATTGCTTTGTCTAATCACATCTGTGATCTATGTCATTCAGAAAAGTGAGACCTACAGCTCCAGAGACAGGACTGAGGACACCTCTCTGTGGATCCACTGAGGGACTAACATCCAGTGAGTACCTGTGTACTGCATGTGTGGGATGAAATACTCTTACTGCAGTTACATGATGTTTTGTTTATGTTCATAAACAGCAGCAGCAGCACACCTGGAAGAGTGGACAGGAGACTGTTCACCTGAGCAGCTGCAGAGAGTGATGCTCCTCTCCTCTGTCCCAGGTAAGGGCTGCTGTTTTGGTTCAGTCTGGTCCAGTCTGGTTCAGTCTGGTTCAGTCTGGTGCAGTCTGGTCCAGTCTGGTCCAGTCTGGTTCAGTCTGGTCCAGTCTGGTTCAGTCTGGTCCAGTCTGGTCCAGTCTGGTTCAGTCTGGTCCAGTCTGGTTCAGTCTGGTGCAGTCTGGTCCAGTCTGGTCCAATCTGGTTCAGTCTGGTCCAGTCTGGTCCAGTCTGGTTCAGTCTGGTCCAGTCTGGTCCAGTCTGGTTCAGTCTGGTCCAGTCTGGTTCTGTTGTGTTTCAGATTCAGATGTAACATTACATTATTAAGTCCTGTCAATCTGTACACATCTGAACACATCTGTAACATGATTACTTTGTTATTTATTGTGTTTTCACCACAGCACCACTGGAGACACTTGATATGTTTGCATATATGTTTTTATTAGGGCTGTCAGCGTTAACGCGTTAACGCATGCGATTAATAGAAAAAAAATTAACGCGTTAAAATTTATTAACGCAAATTAATCACACGATCTGTTTTGCCGTAACAGCAGCGCTTCTCAAAGCATTTTGGAGGCATGAAGCCATGTCGGGGGCGCGTGACCGTCTTGGAAATGTGCGTATATCACAACATTGACTTGTTTTCACAGTGAACGACCCGCGCCTCCACAGAGGAGAGAGAGCAGCTGCTTCACGTTTGCCTGTGGTTCGACTTCAGGACAAGTCCACTGCTTTGGCCGCTGCACTACAGCCCTCTCCTTTCCCTCCCCTCATGAGTCTTGCTTCCTTTCACTGCCTCTGTCCGTGCGCGTTCCCGGGAGCTGTGCTTTCTGTGCGTCCTGGACCCGCGGTGAGAGCGGGGGGCGATCCATGGCCTTCCCTGAACTTAAGTAGCCACAAGCCGCGAACTCCTACAAACCATTCATTTGCGGGTTTTTATTTTTTTCCATAAAGCGTCAGTTCTCGACTCGGCGGACAGGTGACCGTGCCCCGCCCCTGAGAGGTGACCGTGCCCCGCCCCTGAGAGGAGCAGAGGGGAGGCTCAGGTGTGTGCAGTAGATTTAATGCAGAGCACAGTTCAGCAGACACTGTTATCTCAGTTACTACACAGACTTATTAAAGGCTCTCTCACAATATTCAGAAGTTATTTCTGAGATGTATTTTTTTATCCAAGTAAAAACACACTCAACCTCTTTGGACTTTTTTTTTTATTTAAACGTTGCATATTGTCATGGAAAATCTATCAAGTTATACATTGCGATTAATCGTGATTAATCACAGCCCAAGAGTGTGATTAATCTGATACATTTTTTTAATCGATTGACAGCACTAGTTTTTATTTACTCTTGAACTTCTGTGCTGTGAGATGGTAATGTTTCCGACACAGACCACAGGGGAAGCTGTATCCATGACTTCTGTTGGTCCATCAGTTATATTGCTTGATGTGAACCATGGCTCGCACAAAAGACCTCTCAGAGACCTACAGTAAGAATTGTTGACTGCATAAAACTGGAAAGGTTAGAAAAGTTTCTCTAAAAGCCTTGATGTTCATGAGCCAGGTACGAGCCTCTGTCTGTGAATGGAGAAGGTTCAGCTGCTGCTGCTCTCCCTGGGAGTGGCCTCCTGTAAAGATGACTGCAAGAGCACAGCACAGAAGGCTCAGTGAGGAGAAGAAGAATCCTAGAGTGTAGCTAAACACTTACACAAATCTCTGGCACAGCAACATCTGTGTTCACAGATCTACAATGGGTCAAACATTAAACAAGAATGGAGTTCATGGAGGACGCCACAGAGGAAGCCACTGCTGTCCAAAAAAATATTACTGCAGGTTTAAAGTTTGCAAAAGAGCTCCTGGAGGTTCCACAGCACTGCAGGCAAAATATTCTGTGGACATGAAACCAAAGCTGAGTCGTTTGGAGGAACACACAACATCAAAACCTCATCCCCACTGTGAAGTCTGGTGGCGGGGCATCAGGGTTTGGGGCTGCTCTGCTGCCTCAGGGCCTGGACAACTTGCTATCATCAACAGTAAAATGAATTCCCAAGTTTATCCAAACATTTAGCAGGAAAACCTAAGCCACCTGTCGACCAACTGAAGCTCAGCAGAGGATGGGCAACAGGACACCGACCCAAAACACAGAAGCACCAACAACAGAAGAAACTCCGCCTCTGGAGTGGCCCAGAGTCCTGACCTCAGCCCGACTCAGATGCTGTGGCCTGACCTCAGAAGAGCGACTCACACCACACATCCCAAGAATATTACTGAACTTAAACAGTTTTGTAAAGAGGAATAGTCCAAAATTCCTCCTGAGCTGTGCAGCTCTGATCTTCACTACAGAAAATATTTGGTTGAGGTTATTGCTGCCAAAGGAGGTCAGTTATTAAATCCAAAGGTTCACTTACTTTTTCTACCCTGTACTGTGATTGTTTATATAAATGCTCAATAAAAACCTGTAAAAATTTCATTTTTTGCAGCATTAGTTTAAGCAGACTGTGTTTGTCTGTTGCTGTGACTCAGATGATCAGATCACATTTTATGACCAAATCATGCAAAAATCCTAATATTTCCAAAGGATGCCAATACTTTTTGTATGTATGTATGTATGTATGTATGTATGTATGTATATATATATATGTATGTATGTATGTATAACACTGTACAGACAATCTTTTATTATATCAAAGTGATGTCATACAATGTTTGTGTCTGTAAATCTAGGAATCACCTGTAATTGTTTAAAATGGATTGCCCCTACAGTTATAGCTATTGTATATTGAACTTGTTGTTTGTGATAGATTTACCTCTTGTGATTGGCTCTTGGCCTTTCTCCAGTATAGCATTTTTAGCAGCTCTAAAGAAGTGTTTATGTTTTTTTCACACGTGTTTACTGTCTCTCCTGGACTTGAAACACCAACAATAAACAGTTAAACTGAGTCTGTCCTTGACCAGTCTCCATGACGTCCCAGGAGCAGTTACTTCTTCTGTGTCCTAGATAACGCAATCACACTATGGCCTCGGTTTTTCCTGCTCCTCTGTTTTCATGATAGCACAACGCTACAAACACATTTTATCAGTGGATCAAGTAAAACCAGTTAAGCTGGGGACACACTCCAGGATTTTCTCAGTGGTTACAGATTCTGAAAACACTCGGAGCTCACACTAACGACTGGTTTCAGCAGATTTAGTTCTGACGACTGAAAGACTGCGCCTCACACACTACAAGATCTGCTGAGGCCGCAGCTGTCGCCAACCAAACGCAGCAAACTCTGGCCACAACTAAACGGTAAACAAACATGGAGCTACCTGGGTCGCTGCTGCCGTTGTGTGGCAGCATCTGTTTGGAAAAAAGGAAAAAGATAAAACGTCTCTGTATCCAGTTTCACTTTGGTAGCGCTCAACTTTCTTTGGTGCTTGCCATGGTTGTTTATGTTTTCTTCTTCTTCTTCAAATTTCTGCTTATATTTTCCTGCTGCTTCCTGTTGCATCGTCTTCGTTCTCTGAAGCTATTTCCTGTGTCCCATCAGCTGTTTTTCATCGGCCGATGGACTCCATGAATTCCCAGTTGGATGTAAACGTCCCACACTACAGGAGCGTTGCTTGCGACTGACGTCAGGCCGGGTTTTTGCGCCGATTCGAGTCTGAACATCACACACTAACAGATTTCAGGGCCGGTGATTACGATTCCCTGCAGCTGGTGTTGACTGGGACAGACTCAGCACAACTGGGAATTGTTATAAAATCGGGCAAAAAAATCATGTAGTGTGACCCCAGCTTTAGGAGCGCTGAGGAAAGTTTACTGCAATATCTACATGAGTTAAAATGACTTGAATTCAGATTATTAATATTAATTCAAGCAATTTTGTCTAAATTGGATTTATTCACTTATTAAGTAACTTTTTACTAGATTATTTGACTTGTTTCAAGTTTTTTCTTCCCTGTTTTAATCTATTTTTCCTTATTCCAAGCAGAATGATGAGTCCATGGTGTAAGTGGAGTTTTCTTCCCCATGGACAGATTATTTTGCTTTTGCTGAGTTCAGGTCATTGTAACTAATGTAGATGCAGATGTTTTGCAGTGTACAGCTGTAGTTCAGAGCTCTACATGAACTGAAGGCCATGTGCTTCCTTGGATTAGTTCAACAGTGAATATTTCAGTGTCAGTGCTCCATCAAATGCTTCAAATGTTTACTGTGGACTGAACACTGATTTTACAAAATATATCACAAATCTAATCACAGCTGCAACATCTCCCAGAAAAATCAGAGTTAGATATTTTTCAAACTCGTGCAGCCCTAGTGAGGAGGTTAAATGACCTCTGTTGTGTGTCGGTGATAACAACAACGGGTGCATTAGGAGTCAAAACAAGAGCTGTAATGAAACAAAGTTATGGCTTTAGTAGAAGTTGGCCAAGGACAGGAACAGAATGAGCTGTTTGAGCGTACACAGTATGACCCAAGACGACAAAACCAACAACTATGACGAAGTTAACAAACTTTCTGACCATAATACACGCTGTCCCATATAAATAAATAAATAAATAAAAAAATAAAAAAAATAAGCTCTCACCGATCAGCATGTTTAAGGAGAAGGCCAGAGGTCCCACAGCCCAGAGCAGTCCTTTAGTCGGGTCATACACCAACTCAGCAGTGCCCAGGATGTAGCCGCCTCCAACCCACGTGGCTGCACAAACAAAAAACACTCATACTTTGGAAAGCAGGGTTCAAACACTTTTTTACCAAGAAATTTCCATGAAAAATGCCTTACAGGTGTTTAAATAGTATTGAAAATGTCCAATGTGGTGCATATTGAATATTTCTACATATACCTTTGAGTATTACCATTAAACTTATATTCTGATGCACTACTGCTAAGGTTAATAACAGCTCAACATTAGTAATAATAATACTTGGCTCTTATGTGATGTTTTTTCCACTCTAAGGTCATCTTACACTTGGGTGCATTGTGCATTCCTAAAATTGCGCAATAAAGAGCCGGCTACAAAGTTCTCAGACTCAAGGCTGCAGGTGTGGCCCTGCCGTGCACGAAAACTTACTCGAAGACATCACATCAGACACAATATAAAAACTTTGGACACTCCTCTCTTGCAGTGTGCACTCACCATCCATTCAGCAGTGCCTCCCTCTGTAACCTTACCTGTGTGATACTGAATAAAGCTTCTGATGTGACTGCACTTCTGAATCATTGTCCTCTTTGATGCTTATACCAGAAAATGAACAATCCCTACATTCATTAGAAACAAACTTTTGCTGCAGCTTCATTTGTTAAATTTGGAAATGAGTCAGTTGATATCAATATATTATTCCACTAATGTTACTGACTTATAGCCTACAGCAGTGATTAAAAGATAATTTTGCTATATTAGATATAAACTAATCATCTCTGCTGTTTTAAAGCATTATCAAAACCAGAAGGAGCAGCAAAAAATGGTTTAGTTCAAATATTCTGACAAAAAATAGATGTAGGTGACTTTTTCCTGCAGTGAGAACAAGAAGAGGCCAAGAAGACAGCGTTTCTACTGAACACTTATATTTACTGTATTCTAGCTGGGCAGGGTTAACCAGGAGTGGCCCAATGTTACTCACACTCTTTACATTTACACAACTTTTCCTAAACTTTACTCCTAAACATAACATTCTGAAACTTTACCAGAGCCTGGAAATTCCATTTTAAAATTCCATGACTGTACGTACCCTTATGAGACAAAGGGACCATGCCCTCAAGTTGGCACTCGAAAGCAAGAAAAAGGCAAAAGCAACCTTTTTATTTAACACTATTAATAATTCAAAAGGAAATGCTAAAGAGATCTGGCAAAGCTTAAAAAAATTACCAGGAAAATCAATAGTTGAAAAAAGACCAATAAAACTGAGAATAAAGGGGAAAGTACATGACGATCCAAGTATTGTCACATGAACTCCTGTCTGACGAGCTGGACCCAGATCTGCAGGACCACTCTGCTGCTCACAGAAAGTCTCTGTAAGCACAATAACAACACTGGACAAAAAGTCAAACTCTCATCATCACTGTAAAAATCTGAGCAAATATCATTTTATAAGTTGGGAAACATTTTTAATTATTCAGACATTATACTTGTCTGTAAAATTCTTCTTGGTTTGGTCCCACCACCATTAACAGAGTTCATCACAGTTAAATTTAAACACAAGAACTCTCGCAGAGGAGGCTGCTAAATTCCATTCAGAAAAACAGTATTTGGACAATCGGCTTTTTCAGTACGAGCTTCCCACTCCTGCTCCCTTTAGAACTGAGAAACATAACCTCCTTTAACAACTTTAACAGATTTGTTAAACAGTGGCTGCTGAACAATCAGCCATGTCCACATCACTTACATTAACCTTTTGTTAACTAATCCTGCTGTCTGTGGACTGTGGTCTGTTGTTGTTCAGTCTGATCTCTGCTTCATGTTCCCTGTGTCTTTAGCAGGTTCTAATTTTGACTCATCTGTTCTGATCTCTCATCGACTTTTGTCTCTGTGTCCTGTGTGATGTCCTGATTGTTTCTGTGCCTGTTATTTGTCCTGTTTCTTCGCCATCAGCTGCCATTGGGACTGCAGATGAACATTAGCCTGTTTGGCTAACTCTGGCACATTTACAGCTGGACTGATGAACACATGTTAGTTAATGTGCACTGTCCCATATTAAATAAAATAAACATAAACCCTGGTAAAGGGATTGCTTTGCTGTTTGCATTTTGTAGGAAACTCATTTTCCAGAGTGTGGGAAATTCTTAGCTTTTTAAAAATGTCACCTGTCATGGTGAAGATGTTGACCCAGATGTTCAGGTTTCTTCCACCAACGATCGCTACCTCACTGCGCGTCCCGCTGCATTCCTTCTCCTCCTTCCTGGACTTTCGAGACGCCCAGATCCCGATGCCAAGTACAATAACATAAAATACTCCGATGGACACGAGTCCGGGCCAGTTTACCGCCATCTTCAGCGACTGCAAGGACAAATCAAAAACTCACAGCAAAATTCCCCAGGCTGCCTTTGACTAAACACTGTGTGTGTATGTCTGTGTCTGTCTGTGTGTGTCTGTGTGTCTGTGTATATGAATGTATAATTTTTTATGATGTTTTTATGACGAGGACACTTTTGTCTGTGAAAAGCAGCAGAGTCTCAGATTCAGTCAGAGAGGAAACATGAAGTAAGATTAGATTTGTGTTTAGAAAATCAACATTAGAGATAAAATACACAGCTGAGACACATTTCATAGAAAAAGTTAGAACCACTGCAAAGTTATCAAAAATAAAAGTGTAAAAGGACACTTCTGTCCTCACTGGGACACAGGTTTAAATATGTGATTCAGCCAGGATCTAAAATCATCAGACTTTGTTTGCAAAAGCCAATGTTTCACCCACACAGTTTTATGTACTGCATATTTTGATAATAAGCCATTTAAAGATTGCTATGATTGCATCTTTCCATAGATGTTCATGATCTCTGTGCAGTTTTCAGAACACGCAGCTGAACTCCTGAGGTTACTCTGACTACAGTACTACATGGTTATTGTACTGTACCTGTTACCTTTTATGAGTTACAAAGTCCACAGGCCATGACCATAAAGTAAAGTAGAAAATGAATAGCTGTTGTTCTGATTGTCGTGTGTGAGTCCACAGTGCACATGTTCACATTAGCTGAACTCTATAGATGAATTTGTACATTTATTAGATCACTTCATGACTGTATTTATAATTTTAATAATGTTTGGTGATATTGGCACAAATATGTTTGTCTTTCTGTTTTTAGAAGTCAACCATAACTCTGTGAAGCCTCCTGTTGTGTGCACTGTGGCAAATAAATGTCCTATAATTTATATCCAGTCTCCTTGCATTCTTACCAATGTACCATAGTGATGTTAACACTTAACCCTTGGATGCACAACCTACCAATACCTACACTCTTCCACGAGGGGGGTCAAAAAAGACCCCAATTAAAATCAGTGCGTATTTGCAATAAACTAAAGACAGTTCTCTCATTTTGGATTTAACATGATAGATTTTGTTCAAACAAAAGAGTAATTTCCTTTTTGACATGTACATTTTTTAATTTGCATTCACATTTTAGCACTTAACAATCACTCAGGTCAATCAGGTGTCAAAACATATTTGTGTGTCCCAATGACTGGAGGACAAACAGAGAACATTCAACAGGTCCAGAGACCATAACACTGTCCAAGCAGTGGGGCAAAAAAGTATTTAGTCAGCCAACAATTGTGCAAGTTCTCCCACTTAAAAAGATGAGAGAGGCCTGTAATTTTCATCATAGGTTTACCTCAACTATGAGAAACAAAATGAGAAAAAAAAAAAAAATCCAGAAAATCACATTGTCTGATGCAAGATTTCTGGCTCTCACAGAGCTGTAACTTCTTCTGTAAGAGGCTCCTCTGTCCTCCACTCGTTACCTGTATTAATGGCACCTGTTTGAACTGGTTATCTATATAAAAGACACCTGTCCACAACCTCAAACAGTCCCACTCCAAACTCCACTGTGGCCAAGACCAAAGAGCTGTCAAAGGACACCAGAAACAAAATTGTAGACCTGCACCAGGCTGGGAAGACTGAATCTGCAATAGGTAAGCAGCTTGGTGTGAAGAAATCAACTGTGGGAGCAATTATTAGGAAATGGAAGACATACAAGACCACTGATAATCTCCCTCGATCTGGGGCTCCCCGCAAGATCTCACCCCGTGGTCAAAATGATCACAAGAACGATGAGCAAAAATCCCAGAACCACACGGGGGACCTAGTGAATGACCTGCAGAGAGCTGGGACCACAGTAACAAAGACTAACATCAGTAACACACTACGCCTCCTGCAGTGCCAGACGTGTCCCCTGCTAAAGCCAGGACATGTGCAGGCCTGGCTGAAGTTTGCTACAGAGCATTTGGATGATCCAGAAGAGGATTGGGAGAATGTCATATGGTCAGATGAAACCAAAATAGAACTTTTTGGTAAAAACTCTACTTGTCGTGTTTGGAAGAGAAAGAATGCTGAGTTGCAGCCAAAGAACACCATACCTACTGTAAAGCATGGGGGTGGGAACATCATGCTTTGGGGCTGTTTTTCAGCAAAGGGACCAGGATGACTGATCCGTGTAAAGGAAAGAATGAATGGGGCCATGTATCGTCAGATTTTGAGTGAAAACCTCCTTCAATCAGCAAGGGCATTGAAGATGAAACGTGGCTGGGTCTTTCAGCATGACAATGATCCCAAACACACTGCCCGGGTAACGAAGGAGTGGCTTCGTAAGAAGCATTTCAAGGTCCTGGAGTGGCCTCGCCAGTCTCCAGATCTCAACCCCATAGAAAATCTTTGGAGGGAGTTGAAAGTCCGTGTTGCCCAGCGACAGCCCCAAAACATCACTGCTCTAGAGGAGATCTGCAGGAGGAATGGGCCAAAATACCAGCAACAGTTTGTGAAAACCTTGTGAAGACTTACAGAAAACGTTTGACCTCTGTCATTGCCAACAAAGGGTATATAACAAAGTATTGAGATGAACTTTTGTTATTGACCAAGTACTTATTTTCCACCATAATTTGCAAATAAATTCTTTAAAAATCAGACAATGTGATTTTCTGGATTTTTTTTCTCATTTTGTCTCTCATAGTTGAGGTAAACCTATGATGAAAATTACAGGCCTCTCATCTTTTTAAATGGGAGAACTTGCACAATTGGTGGCTGACTAAATACTTTTTTGCCCCACTGTATGTTGCTGTGTAAAAATGATCTCCTGGGAGGTGAGACTGCTGACATCAGATGTGTAAGTGGGACAGTCAGAGTTGCTAAGAATTAAAGGTTCATAGAAGATTCCATAAGAACTGCTTGGGGTCAAAATGACCCCACTTGTGGAAGATTGGGGTAGTGATACAAAAACTGCAATTTCTTAAAATGAATGAAAAAATAAATAAAAATGCAAATGGCCTCATGTCACAAATGTTTTATGAGGA
The DNA here is from genome assembly GCA_020698575.1 of Bostrychus sinensis. Lineage (NCBI taxonomy): Eukaryota > Metazoa > Chordata > Actinopteri > Gobiiformes > Eleotridae > Bostrychus > Bostrychus sinensis. The sequence continues at coordinate 988,424 of CM036239.1, forward strand.
ATACCTGGAATATGAATATTTCACAACTTTTCATTTTAAAGATTTTGAAGAATAACAACCCGTGGGGTCATTTTCGATCCCACGTGTGGATCTAAGGGTTAAGTAAACACTTAAGTAAATCCAGCACAAGCCTATCTACAGTACAAACTGGTCATTCAAGCCGGATATCCTAAACATTGCTTATGGCTGTAGGGAAAGTAAGTGAATATGACCTACCCAAACGTCAACCTCCCCTGCCTCAGTGCTTCAAAGATTATGAGCTACGCTATGGCCATCGAGGAATCAACACTACACCCAGGGGCGTAACATCAGGCAGTGCAGCCCAGAGGAGAACATGCTCCTCCAAACCTCCCTTGAACACAAAGATCATTCCCCCCACGCTGCTACATCTGTACTACATGGCTCAAATGACAGTGAAATGAAGTTGTCCCAAATGTCCAAGTCCCCTTGTGCCTGCTGTAGCTCACTGAACCATCACATCACCCAACGCACAGACTTCAAGGTCCTGAGAAAGGAGCAAGTAATAGCATGGATTAAAGAAAATAAGAGGTGCTGGCATTATGCTCGACCACATCTGGCTGCCAAGTGAACCTTAACCAAAGACTGTAAACACACCTAACACCTGTAAAAGGAGGAATTTACAAGTCCTATGTGAGATAAACAAGAAGCCTGAAGCTAATTTTTACCTTATTAACTCCACTGCTCACACTTTGTATCTGGACCGCCCAAGTCATGCAGGTCATGTCCTCTTCAAAGTTCAAAAGACATGACTCACTTCAATTGAAGTTTCACTCTCTCGACGTCACTTCCGGTGAGTTCACTCCGTTGTTGATTCTACTATAATACACAACTGTTCTTCGTCATTTGACCAAATCGAATTATTTAAGACATATCTTCTAGCAGTTTAACTTAGTTACTCTGTGAGAAATCTAGTATCGTATATAATCGCTTCGTGTCCAAGCCACTTTCAGTAATAGTTTACTAGTCTCTGTTAGCCTTTAGCGTATCTTAGCCTAGCATTAGCATGGCGTCTCCGTCCTCCGCCTTCACCCCTCTTTTCTGCTCAATGTGCCATATGTTCAGTGAGAATCCTGCCTCCTTTAGTGATGAGAGCAGCGGGTGTGTGAAGTGTAGTTTGTTTTTAGTTTTGGAGCCAGGTTAGAGCAGCTAGAAGCACAGCTCCGCACAGTGGAGGCTGAGGCTAAGCCAGCTAGCCAGGTAGCTATAGGGACCGCAGACCGCGCTAGCAGTTGCAGGAGCAGGAGCGCTAGCCAGACTAGCCCCCCAGCGCCTCCCCAGCAGCCGGGGGACAAGCAGGGTGGCTTTGTAACAGTAAGAAGGAAGCATAGCGCTAAACGCAAACACTTAGACCACCCAAAGCTTCCCGTCTGTAATAGGTTTTCTCCCCTCAGCGACACACCCGCTGAACCATCGACTCTGGTGATTGGGAGCTCGATAGTTAGAGACGTGAAGCTGCCAGCGGCTACGGTTAGGTGTTTTCCGGGGGCCAGAGTGGGTGACATCGAAGGAAACCTTAGGCTTTTAGCCCAGAGTAGGACCAGGTTCCGTCGAATCGTGATTCACGTTGGCGGTAACGACGCCCGGCGGAGACAATCAGAGGTGCTCAAATTGAACGTAGGGTCGGTGTGCAAACTTGCTAAGTCGATGTCGGACACCGTAATATTCTCTGGTCCCCTGCCGAATTTGACCAATGATGAAATGTACAGCCGAGCTTCATCATTCAACCGCTGGTTATCTAGATGGTGCCCAGAAAACGGCATAGGCTTTATTGATAATTGGCGAGCGGTTTGGGGAAAGCCCGGTCTCTTACGTAGAGACGGCATTCATCCCACGTTGGATGGTGCAGCGTTGCTGTCCAGAAATATGGCTGATAGCATTAGTCGTTCAACCTGACGAGCCAGAGGTGGGACCCGGGCACAGAGCAGGAGTTTAAAACACTTCTCTGAGCTTCCTTACGAGCTGGTACAAACCCAGTATAAAGGTATTTTAGCAGAGCAAATAGAGACTGTGTCTGTCCCCCGCCTAAACACCAACTCCAACAGCAAAAGACAAATAAGAGTGAGAGCCACAAATTTAATAAAAATAACTTGTGGACCTATTAATAATATTAATAATAATCAGAACAATAACATAATTAAATGTGGATTACTAAACATTAGGTCAATTTCCCCTAAATCCCTGTTAGTTAATGAATTAATTAACGATAATAAACTTCACCTACTGGCCTTAACAGAAACCTGGCTACAACAGGATGATTATGTGAGACTTAATGAAGCTACTCCCCCAAGTCATGTAAACTTTCAGACAGCGAGGAGCACAGGCGGAGGTGGAGGAGTGGCAGTAATATCACAGTCTAGTTTACTTCTTAGCCCCAAATCTAATCACACATATAATTCCTTTGAAAGCCTCATACTAACTATAAATCACCCTAACTGTAAGGAACAAAAAACAGTTATGTTTATAATCATCTACCGGCTCCTGGTCACTATTCCGAATTTTTAATTGCGTTCTCTGACTTTCTATCCAGTATAGTGTTAGACTTAGATAAGATTGTAATAGTAGGGGACTTTAATATTCATGTTGACGACAACAGCGACTGTTTAGGAAATGCATTTGCAGTCTTATTAGACAGCGTAGGTTTTACTCAAAACGTAAATGAACCCACTCATTGTCACAAGCACAGCCTGGACCTTGTTTTAACCTCTGGTATAGAGATTAGTGAGCTCACTGTCCTTCCTCATAACCCCATACTCTCAGATCACTTTCTAATTACCTTTCAGTTTATACTCAAAGACTTTACTGTCCCAATGAACAAAACCCAGATTAGAAGAACATTATCTGACCAATCTGTGTCAAAGTTTAAACACATAATAAAGCCAATATTTAGTACAATGTTGAGTGAGTTTGTTGAGAACAGCTCCCATAGCTTGAGTCCCAGTAAAAGTGATCAGTTTGTTGACAGCGCCATGCAGTCTTTAAAGACAGCTCTAGACAATGTAGCTCCATTAAAACAAAAGGTTGTTAGGCCGAATCGAGTAGCACCATGGTTTAATGCTGAAACACGTTCCCTTAAACAAGCAACCCGTAAATTAGAAAGGCTATGGCGTCACTCCAGCTCAAAGCAGTCTCTGAATGCCTGGAAATATAGTCTTTTAAATTATAAAAAATCTCTGCGTGAGGCCAAAACCAGATACTATTCAACTTTAATAGAAGAAAAGCGCTGTAGCCAGGCTGACCACCAGTCACAGCTCAGTAGAACCCTGTATCCCTGTTACTCTCAGCTGGCAACACTTTCTTACATTTTTTAACAACAAAATCACAAGTATTAGAGACAAATTAAATAAAATTCTCCTACGATCAGCTCAGAGTCAAAGCTGTAAAAATGGAGGCCACTATAAAACCATCTGTAACGTTAGACTGCTTCATCGCTGTAGACCAAGCTGAGATAACGTCAGTCATTATGTCCTCCAAAACCTCAACTTTTAGACCCAATTCCTACCAAACTTTTTAAAGAAACTCTTCCCCTAATTAATGAATCTATACTGAACATAATAAGCACCTCCCTAGAAACAGGTTATGCACCACAGTCTTTTAAATATGCAGTTATTAAACCGCTTCTGAAAAAACCCAGTCTAGATCCTGACGTTTTAGCCAACTATAGACCAATATCAAATCTCCCTTTTATTTCAAAAATCCTAGAAAGAGTTGTAGTTAAACAGTTACGTCGCCACCTACAGGACAATAGCTTATTTGAAGATTTTCAGTCAGGGTTTAGACCCCACCATAGCACAGAAACTGCATTAGTCAGAGTCACAAATTACTTGGTATTAAGTTCAGACAATGGACTGGTCTCAGTCCTGGTTCTGTTAGATCTCAGTGCAGCCTTTGACATCATTGACCACAGCATCTTACTCCAGAGATTAGACTGTGACATAGGGGTCAGAGGAGCGCCCCCTGCTGGTTTAAATCCTACTTATCTGATAGGTACCAGTTTGTCAGTGTAAATGAACATTCCTCACAGTGCAGTAAAGTTAGCTATGGAGTGCCACAAGGCTCAGTACTTGGACCCATTCTGTTTATGCTTTACATGCTGCCTTTAGGAAACAGAATCAGAAAACATGGCATTAATTTTCACTGCAGACGATACACAGTTGTATTTATCAATTAAACCTGATCAGAACGACCACATAGAAAAACTTAGCTCCTGTGTGAGAGACATAAAGACCTGGAGGACAATTAATTATCTCCTCCTGAACCCAGAAAAAACAGAGGTCATTATACTAGGCCCCAAAAAGCTGAGCTCTGTCTGACCAGAGTCTCCCTGGACGGTGTCAGTGTAGCCTCAAGTTCTACTGTGACAAACTTAGGAGTTTTATTTGACCAAGATTTATCATTTAAGGCTCATATAAACCAAGCCTGTAAAACAGCATTCTTTCACTTACGTAACATCGCCAAAATCAGAAATATTTTATCTAAAAATGACGCTGAAAAACTCGTCCATGCGTTTGTTACATCTAGGTTGGATTACTGTAACTCTCTGCTGCACTAAAAACTTTTTAAAATGTTTTCAGCTTGTTCAAAATGCAGCAGCAAGATTATTAACAGGAACTAACAGAGAGAACATATTACTCCTGTGCTAGCTTCACTTCACTGGCTTCCTGTTGGATTCAGAATTAAGTTTAAAATCCTTCTCCTGACTTACTCCATCCTACATTAATGATGTTATAGTGCCATACCAACCAAGCAGAGTACTGCGCTCACAAAATGCAGGGCTATTAGTGGTTCCCAGGGTTTCTAAAAGTACAGTTGGAGGTAGAGCCTTTAGTTACCAAGCTCCTGTTTTATGGAATCAGCTTCCAGCTCATGTTAGAGGCAGACGCAGTCTCTACATTTAAGGTTAGGTTAAAACGTTCCTCTGTGAGAAAGCTTATGGTCAGGCCAGGAACAGGGTTAACTCCACAGCTGAAGCTAAGCTGCTCTAGGAGCTAGAAGCTGGGGGAAGTATGGTGCACTGACCTCTGACCTCTGGTTTCATCTGCTGCTCCTCTTCTATCACTGTCATTAATATTATCTAATATTCTATATCTCCAATCAGTTCCTCTCTGACGCCTGAGAAAACAGAAAAAACTATTAATATCCACATTATTATACTCCTCTCTGACTCCTGAAGGAGAAGACAGATTCTATATGTATATATCTCTACTGGAGTCCTTCAACGCTCACATGGACAGTGACAGTGACACAGGGAGGGGCGTAATTTGGGAGGAATGGCCCTGACCTGAACCCAGTGCAGTTCTGTTGTTGGACTTCTGTGCTGGCCACAGTTTGTCCATAATCAACACCAGGTTCAAGCAGAAGGTCCCTCAGTGGCACCAGGACGTCCTGGGTCAGAGGTCGATGATACACTTTGTGGTGGTGTCCTCTGACCTTCGGCTGTGTGTCTTGGACACTCGGGTGAAGAGAGTGTGAAGAGAGCTGAGCTGTTACTGAGCGCCCCCTGGTGGTGAGTTGGAGCCACTCGCAGAGGAGGAGACAGACTCAGACCCAAACGTATTGTGAGGTGGGGAACATCTGGCTGAGCCTCTGTCAGAGGGAGCTTCACCTCCCACCTCCAGAGCTGAGAGCAGATCCTGAGGGAGGCTGGAGTGGACCATGTTCTCCTCCTGTGTTCTCCTCCTGTGTTCTCCTCCTGTGTGCTCCTCCTGTGTTCTCCTCCTGTGTTCTCCTCCTGTGTTGGGAGCTGTAAGGTCTCTGGTGCCTGGCACCAACCCCCGAACCCGGTGGTGGACACTGAAGTAAGGGATGCTGTGAGGCTGAAGAAGGAGTCCTCTGGAGCCTGGCTGTGGGACTCCTGAGGCAGCAGGTTCCAGGCCAAGCTGGAGTTTGGGGAGGCCATTGAGGAGGAGGAGGTCGGCCTCAGAGAGGTTCTGGCAAACCGTCCTCCGTCTCAGGAGGAGCAGTGCTTCACCAACACTGTTTACTGTGGAGGTGGGAGCTGTGAACTCGACTGGGGAGGTTGTCGGGAGGTGGAAGGAAAACTTTGAGGCTGAGACTCAGAGGTGGACTCCTCACCAGAGCTGAAGTCTCTGAGGTCACAGAGCTCCTCAGTGGCACCGGGGGTGGATGAGATCCTCCCTGAGTCCCTCAGGTCTCTGATGTTGTGGGTCTTGGTCTCCGCAGCATCGCGTGGCGGTCGGGGACAGTTCCTCTGGACTCAGACCTGGGTGGTTCTTCTCAGTGTAACAGTGGAACCTCAGATCCAGGAGGAACAATGTGGTTTTTGTCCCGGTCGTGGAACAGTGGAGCAGCTCTGCTCTGTCAGGGCTCGAGGGTTCATGGGATTTCTTCCACAGTCTTTGTGGATCTGGAGAAGGCGTTTGACCGTGTCCCTCGTGGCGTCCTGTGGGGGGCGCTCTGGGAGTATGGGGCCCGGGGCCCTCTGCTAAGGGCTGTCCGGTCTCTGTACGACCGGAGCAGGACCAGGTTCTCTGCAGTCAGAGCTGTTTCCAGTGCAGGTTGGACTCAGGGCTGTCCTTTGTCTCTGGTTCTGTTCATTTTCTTTATGGACAGAGTTCCTAGGACCAGGGGCCCGAGGGAGTCAGGGGCCCACAGGATTTCATCTGTGCTTTTTGCAGATGATGTTGTCCTGTTGGCTTCATGGAACCAGGACCTTCAGTGAGCACTGGGGCGGTTTGGTGCCCTCTCCAGGTGGGAGGAGAGTCCTGCCTCAGGAGGAGGTGAAGTATCTCAGGTGTTGTTCTCAGTGAGGGAAGGATGGAGCTGAGACTGACAGGAGATCACTGCAGCGTCTGCAGGAATGCACTCAGTGTATCGCTCTGAATTTACCATCGATCTATGTTCCTCCTCTCACCTATGTTCCTACTCTCACCTATGTTCCTCCTCTCACCTATGTTCCTACTCTCACCTATGTTCCTACTCTCACCTATGTTCCTCCTCTCACCTATGTTCCTCCTCTCACCTATGTTCCTACTCTCACCTATGTTCCTCCTCTCACCTATGTTCCTCCTCTCACCTATGTTCCTCCTCTCACCTATGGTCATATTTAGTCAGCCACCAATTGTGCAAGTTCTCCCACTTAAAAAGATGAGAGAGGCCTGTAATTTTCATCATAGGTTTACCTCAACTATGAGAAACAAAATCCAGAAAATCTTTTTGACCCAGAAGGACAACAGGTGCTATAAAAATAATTAGGGCTGGGACTTTAATGAAGCACAGTTGATTAATGAAAGAAAAATGAATGCATTAAAAAAGGGATGCATTTAATCCCACTTGTTTATGGAAACACAGAACTTTTCTCAGTGAGCCCTGGCACTGCATCACCAGACACAGGTTTAACATTAAGTTAAGGCAGCACATACAAATAATTTCCAATATTGTACACTGTAACAGATTGTTGTAATATCAACAGTATTTTACTGTAATATGCACAGTACATTACTGTAAAAAGTTTATACAGTAGACTACTGTAATGGGCATTGAATTGTGGGGGAAAATAATGTTACAGTAACCTACTGTAAAAATTACAGTAATGAATTTAGGCGAGAAAATCTGACCAATAGGAAGAGAGATTTGGCAAATTTGTGTGAGATGACATTTTCTTCAGTCGGAGGAAGAGAACCACACAGAGACCTGCAGACTGTATCCCTACTCACACTTTAATAAAAGTAAGTACCTATATTATATATTTATATTTATTTATATTTATATATATTATTATTACATGTTTACCATTGTTTAGCTTGTACAAATTTATACTCACTTTTATACTTACGAGATAACTTAACAGAGTCAACTAATATTCATTATGTCAGTTACATGTGCTAACTAACCATAAACTAAAATAAAAAACTGTATTTTTTTTGTTTATGATGTTAATAAATTTAATATAATTTGTACAAAGTTTTAAACTAAATGAAACTTAAAATAATCAAATAATAACTCAGCACCAAATGACAACTGACAACACTGACTTCATGTTGTGTCCAATCAATGAAAAATATTTTTTTTATACTTTCAGACGGTTTCTCTAAATGAACAAGAAACATGGATCTGTCAGGAAGCAGGAGGTGCACTCAGGTAACGCCCAAATCTGTTAATACAACTGAAAATTGTTTCACTCTGTTACATCCAGAACATACTGTACTGATAGTAAAAATACGTTTTGTTCTCTTTGTCTTTTAAGTTTTTTTCTGTTCTTTCTAAATCTAGGTAAATTGTTTCCAAGTCCAAGGCTGAACTGGAACTTTTTGTCCTGAACTGTAATTCTTCAGCTGATAAAACTTCTAACAGGAGGAGCACCAGGGTTCAACAGATTGTGTGAGTGACAGATGTTCCCAGCCCAGACCTCCTCACAAACATCTGTGTAACATCTGTGTAACATCTGTGTAACATCTGTGTAACATCTGGATATGTCCTGGCCCATTACAGCACTGGACCTGGGAGGCACTGAAGTGGATTTTTTTCACTTAAGGTCCGCTGATTATTTTAAAACATGGAAATCTACATATGTGATGTTTTAGTAAAAGACCAAAGTAACAGTGAGGAAGTAAATTGTTAAATTGTTTTTGGGTAATGCATTATAAGAAGTTATGTATCTACTTCATCCTACAGATAATACACGCACTGTGCACAAGGAAAACATTCAGTGTTTAATGAGACCACACAAGTTCTTTATTACAGAGAATGTTGTATTCATTTTGATGTTCTACATCTTTAGTGATTCTGTTTATGGCACACTTTTTATGTATTTTTATCCAATCAACTGTGTAAGACAAAAATGTTTGTGTGTTTTTAATAAACTGACAAAAATCAAGACAGACTTGTTGTATTTTTACTGTAAGTAATATTACAATAGTTGGAGTAATTACTGTAAAACAAAATACAGTACAATACAATAATATTGTACTTTATATTACAATAATACTGTAAAATAATTATACAGTAGAACTACTGTGATTGCTATTACAGTAGTACTGTAAAACTGGTCTACAGTATCACTACTGTAATAGATTTTACAGTAACTTACTGGCAACCAGCTTCCAGTAAGTTACTGTAAAATCTACAATAAAATTTTAACAGTGTATTTCTGACATATTCATTTGATTATAATGGGATTAATTGTGATTAATTAATTACTAAGCCTGTTATTAATTAGATAATTAGATTAGATAATTACTATTTATAATACATTAATATATTTATGAAGGAAGTTGTTCAGACAATTCTATTAAAGTTATAATTTTAATAGGGCTGTGAAAATTATCGCGTTAACGCAGTGCGTCAATTTATTGATTTATTTGCATTAATTTCAATTGATGCATCGATTAATTTGATCACAACAAAAATATTACATGACACTGACAGAGGCAGCAACGCGCCGCAGGTCTTCCAGCGGAGTATGGAGCGATATTTGTTCCACCTTCGTGCGCGTGAACAGTGAGTGTTGAGCGCACGTAGTGTGAGTGTCGGGAGCGCATACTTTACCATTTCAAAAGAGAATAATAATTTGAGCACACAAATCTTTGTTCCGTGCGCGCTCAACTCTGCCTACACGCTCGCTCAAAGTCTACCTAGGTGCTCGAGTACGTGGATGCCGCTCGCGCAACATCTTTGCTCGCACGACACCTCATTTCTGCTCGCGACTCTGGCTCTGCGCTCGCTTGAGGTGGCACAGGGCAAACTACGATTGTTGCGAGCAGCACAGCCAATCACAGACTGGGATTCACAAATGTTTCTGACTGGCTGTCTTATATCCAATCATTTATATCAAATACAGCAACGGTGGGAACGCCCACAAAACCTCACTCCGATCCCCCGTGGGAGAAACAGACCACTCACAACCCTGCACAAGAGTTACTCTGTCGCCTTCTTTTCTACAAAAATACAAACAAGAGCTGGATATACATTTTATATTTTACATTAAAAAGACATGGAGACATAGAGGAGGACACAGTGGTCCAGCAGTCCACATCTGTCCATAAAATACCATCACTGTCTGACGTTAGCTGCCTACAACATGCTAATCTAATCAACGTCAAGTTGCATCATAACAGAACTCTCTCTAATATAAAGACACGAGTTTAGTTCATCAAATTTAATGTAAACTAAGATGTGCTTCTATAAATGTGTTAAGGCTTAGTTGACTCATGGCTCATCATAACAGGCTGTAGACTGACGCACGGCGTTAGCGCGGCTCATTCAATGGCACTAGCATTAGTGTTAGCATATAGCACTAGCTCGGCAGGTTTTTGAGCTCTGACCAGACTCGTCTATGAAGCAGCTAAGCCCCATCTCCTATATTTACTCTAACTCCAGGTAGAAGTCAGTCCATAAGCCATGCTTTTCTTTTCTGGCACAGAGCTCATACAGCTGCTGAGCTAATGCTAATGCTAGCGCCACTGAACAAGCCATGCTAACGCCGTGCGTCAGTCTGCAGCCTGTTATGATGAGCCACGAGTCAACCAATCCTTAACACATTTACAGAAGCACATTTTAGTTTACACTAAATATGATGAATTAAACTCGTCTCTTTATATTAGAGAGAGTTCTGTTATGATGCAGTTTGTAAATATAGGAGATGGACAGCCAGCCGGCGTTTGTTTTTCCGTGGTCAAGTGAGCCGGCTCATTTTCTTTGCAAGTTTTGTTTGCATTGCACAAGTTTACAGTAAAGTATGTGAAGGTTCATTCAAAATAAACTTTCTAAATTTACAATTTTGTGTTTGTACGAGAATTCATAATGCGAGTAATCACAATTAATAACTGGTAGTTATTAATCGCGATTAATTTTTAGATTTGCATTTAGTTAATTTGTTTTTATAGATTCCCGGCCCTAAATTTTAATCTTTACTCCAGTGTGTCCCCAGGTTCAATTTAATCAATTTGAACCAAGAAAAAGGTGATTGTCGTTCAGAGGCTCCTGCTTTTCCACTTCTGTCTTTATCAAACCAATGTTAACTTCTGTCGTTTTGTTTCTTGCTTCCTTTGTTTTTCTCAGAAAGCGTTTCCTAGACAGCCACAAACCTAACTTTGACACAGATAAAATTACTGCAAAGGTAATAATCACTATAGCAGTGCGGAAAGGAACAGTGTGGTGTGTGTGTCCATCCTCTCTCAGTTTGTCCCAGGGCAGAGGAAGTACAGAGGGAAGACCGATCAGAGGTTCCCCAACCAGAGCTCGCAGCAGGAGTCCCAACACAAACCCAGAACACGCCCCATACTGGTTCACCCAGCGGGACAAAAACAGGGTGCAGATGACCTGAGGAACCATTATTGAGTACAGGATGTCTGCACTGACGATCCAAAACAAAACCACAGAGGATGAAGATATAGCCAGCAGCGTCCCCACCGCACCACACAGGACAACGGACGCTCGGATCACCAGCACTACACTCCACTCTGACGCCTGAGAAAACAGAAAAATCTATCAATATCCACATTATTATACTCCTCTCTGACGCCTGAAGGAGAAGACAGATTATATATGTATATATATCGTATTTTCCAGACTATAAGTCGCACCTTTTTCCTGCAACTTATAGTCAGGTGCAACTTAAATATGAAATTTAATATGAGTCAAGGAGTAAACATTACCGTCTACAGCCACGAGAGGGCGCTCTAGGCTTGTGACAGCTACTGTCAGTAGTGATGTAGAATAAGATGGAGAGCTCGGGGAACTTCCTTACCGTAACTTTCTCTGGACTCGCTGGCTTGTTTTGTTAATTTATCGTCTTCAGCCTCCCAGGTTTGTTCTTTATGCTGATGTGTAGCTGAGTAACTGCTAATGTGTTACGTTAGCATACGACACATTCAGCCTGTTGTTCTGTGGGCTGCGTACTTCAATAACTTGCCTTTCCAGATTAAATGTCTGTTCTTGGTCTTGGATTTTGTGAAATACATTCTTAAATAAATGCAACTTATAGTCCAGTGTGACTTATATATGTTTTTTTTCTCTTCATGACACATTTTTTGACCGATGCGACTTATACTCGGAAGCGACTTATAGTCCGTAAAATACAGTATATATTATTAATAAATCTAGAAAGTGGTCATCAGCTCTCAGCTAATCCCAAACTTTGAGTGCACCTTTTTATAGATGATGTTCTTGTAGATATTTCGGGCGATTTGGGAGGCAGCTGAGAGAAGGGCAGAGTCAACTGAAGACATGACAGCAGCAGCTAGTGCCCCCATCCCGACCAGAGAGACGAAGACAGGACAGAGGTGCTGAAGGACGATGGGTAAGATGAGACCAGCCTTGCCCTGTTCATAAGGACTGGGCGACCCAAAGGAGGTCTGGTTCCAGTCTGGGAAACAACATTTTTACTTCAGTTTATGTGTTGTTGGTCCAGTGTTGTATGTTAATGTGAGTGTGATGACCCACCTGTGGATGCAGCCACAGCTCCTGCCAGGATCGATGGGATGCCAAGGATTGGACCCAACACTGCTCCAGCGTAACAGGTGAGTTTAGCCTGAGCATCTGAGGCAGCAGAGAGCACTCTCTGGTAAAATGACTGATAGCAAATCCCTCCAATCGTCTTGGGCAGAAGAAAACATGAGCACTTATAAATGTCATGCCAAAGTCACCGGGTTAGCTGTGATATATTGTCATAAAAACGCCTAGAGCTGTGTCAGCTGATGACTCTTGGTGAATCAATATCAACAGCTTTATTCCACGTCCCCTGTTCCCACGCCCAGGCCCCTGCCCTGGGGGAGACCACAGACCGGGCTCCAGGGCGGGGCCCTGGCTGCACCGGACCGGGCTCCAGGGCGGGGCCCTGGCTGCACCGGACCGGGCTCCAGGGCGGGGCCCTGGCTGCACCGGACCGGGCTCCAGGGCGGGGCCCTAGCTGCACCGGACCGGGCTCCAGGGCGGGTCCCTGGCTGCACCGGACCGGGCTCCAGGGCGGGGCCCTAGCTGCACCGGACCGGGCTCCAGGGCGGGGCCCTGGCTGCACCGGACTGGGCGATGGAACTGTTCTTGTTTTATTTGAATCCATGAGGGGCTTTTATTAGAGGTCGACTGATATCGGCTGATTCTTGTCCTTTAATGTTGCTTTTGGTCAGGCTCATGTCGGGGCCCCATGTGACAGAAGGGCCCCATCTTGTCTCAGTTTGGGCTCTTACGCTGCAGTTCATAGGAAACATCCAAAATCTCCTTATCTCAGCCTGAAAAGCTCAAAACAGCAATAAAAAGATTTTGCTCATTTCTCTGGAACAGAACCTCATAGAACAAAACTTTTAAAAGTATTTTGTAGCTTTCCCCAAGCTCTACACAGTAAGTTTCATTGAGATTGCCTTATTGAGTTCCTCAAAAAAATTAATCTTTAACTGTTCGCACTGTCACATTCTAACACATTTGTTTGTGTTTTAAAGCGGAACTCAGTAACTCTGCTCGTTTCTTTCTTCTGCTCTTTTTGCCTTTCTTTCCTCTATAAAGCTCCCCCTACAGTGTGGAGTAAACCACTGTCGTAAATAGTCATAAGCCCAGTTGAGTCCTGTGTGACCCCTTGCTCATTTTACTTTTGTTTTCCCCTCCGTGTATCTGTACAGAGTTTTTTCTTTCTTTTGGCCGCTCTGGCACGAAGATATTTGAGAAACAAAGCGGTTGCTAGCTTGTTTTCAGTCAGGGTTTAGACCGCACCATAGCACAGAAACTGCATTACTCAGAGTCACAAATGACTTGTTATTAAGTTCAGACAATGGACTGGTCTCAGTCCTGGTTCTGTTAGATCTCAGTGCAGCCTTTGACACCATTGACCACAGCATCTTACTCCAGAGATTAGACTGTGACATAGGGGTCAGAGGAGCGCCCCCTGCTGGTTTAAATCCTACTTATCTGATAGGTACCAGTTTGTCAGTGTAAATGAACATTCCTCACAGTGCAGTAAAGTTAGCTATGGAGTGCCACAAGGCTCAGTACTTGGACCCATTCTGTTCATGCTTTACATGCTGCCTTTAGGAAACAGAATCAGAAAACATGGCATTAATTTTCACTGCAGATGATACACAGTTGTATTTATCAATTAAACCTGATCAGAATGACCGCGTTGAGAAACTTAGCTCCTGTGTGAGAGACATAAAGACCTGGATGACAATTAATTATCTCCTCCTGAACCCAGAAAAAACAGAGGTCATTATACTAGGCCCCAAAAAGCTGAGCTCTGTCTGACCAGAGTCTCCCTGGACGGTGTCAGTGTAGCCTCAAGTTCTACTGTGAGAAACTTAGGAGTTTTATTTGACCAAGATTTATCATTTAAGGCTCATATAAACCAAGCCTGTAAAACAGCATTCTTTCACTTACGTAACATCGCCAAAATCAGAAATATTTTATCTAAAAATGACGCTGAAAAACTCGTCCATGCGTTTGTTACATCTAGGTTGGATTACTGTAACTCTCTGCTGCAGCGTGCACTAAAAACTCATTAAAATGTTTTCAGCTTGTTCAAAATGCAGCAGCAAGATTATTAACAGGAACTAACAGAGAGAACATATTACTCCTGTGCTAGCTTCACTTCACTGGCTTCCAGTTGGATTCAGAATTAAGTTTAAAATCCTTCTCCTGACTTACAAGGCTCCATCCTACATTAATGATGTTATAGAGCCATACCAACCAAGCAGAGTACTGCGCTCACAAAATGCAGGGCTATTAGTGGTTCCCAGGGTTTCTAAAAGTACAGTTGGAGGTAGAGCCTTTAGTTACCAAGCTCCTGTTTTATGGAATCAGCTTCCAGCTCATGTTAGAGGCAGACACAGTCTCTACATTTAAGGTTAGGTTAAAACGTTCCTCTGTGAGAAAGCTTATGGTCAGGCCAGGAACAGGGTTAACTCCACAGCTGAAGCTAAGCTGCTCTAGGAGCTAGAAGCTGGGGGAAGTATGGTGCACTGACCTCTGACCTCTGGTTTTATCTGCTGCTCCTCTTCTATCACTGTCATTAATATAATGAAATACTCTATATCTCCAATCAGTTCATAGCTGTTCACAAGTTGTCCCTCTCTCCTGCTCCCCTCTGGGGGAGTGGGGACTGTTTCAGATGCCTGGCTGCTGGCAGATGTCCCAGTGAAGACTGGATCTTAGCTGACCCCATCTGTGCTCCTGTCCCGACCTGTGGGCCCTCAACCTCACCTCTAAGGATTTCCTGGATCTCCCTCAACCCACTCACCTGTCTGGATGAGGCCCACCTGCTGCATCCTATGGACTTCCTCAACCTATCTCACCCACTCTCGTCTGGATGAATCCTTACAGAGCTGATCTATGATCCTATAGATGAACTAAGGGACTAACTCCTAGATGCATTGCCTGTCCGTCCTGGGAGAGGATCTCTCCTTCAATATGGGCTCCATAAGGTTTCTTCTTTTTTCCCACACCTGGGTTTTTTTAGGAGTTTTTCCTTACCGAGAAGGAGGGTCTAAGGACAGGAGTGTCCTGGGTCTGTTTAGTTTAGTGTAGTTATTGTTTGTGCTGATTGTGTGTTAAGTCTGATTGTGTGTTTATGTTTGATCAACTGTTTGTGAAGCCTTTGAGGCGACTTTTGTTGTGATACTGGGACAGACAAATAAATCTGAATTGAATTGAAACCTGAATTGTTTTGCTAACCGGGATGTGCCGCTTTCTTGCAAGACCTGGGACTTCTGTGAGGGGTTGGTGACACTCACTGTTGCAAGTGTTACTTTCAGCCCAGAGACAGCAGGGGGCGATGCTGCACGCTTCATTTACCCCACAACTACTCATTTAACCATCACACGGACTCCAAAACTGTTTATATGAGGTAAAAATGTTACTGAGTTCTGCTTTTATTAGTATTACTAAGACAAATGGCTATATAATATTAATTTCTTTCATAAAATTGAGAAAATGAACCCTACATATCAGTTCAAAAACATCGGCAGTGTTTATCGGCCATCGGCTGCTCTGAATTTTATAAATCGGCATCGGCCACAGAAAAACCCATATCGGTCGACCTCTAGCTTTTACTGAGGGGTCTACTGCAGGTTCTGTCTGAATTGGGACCCAGATGGGTTTTATAATTTACTAAGGTTGACAAATAGATTTTCAAACGGCTTTACCCTCGGCAGAATCAAAAATCCAGTTCACTGCCAAGTGAAAAGGTTTTTACGTAACTAGAAATTTGGTCCTGTGCTGCATAACAAATCACATACATTACAATAAATATGAACAGTACTAAAGTACTAAAACAGTTTTTAGTTCTTTTTTTTTTTTGTATGTGAAAGGGTATACCAGGAAGAGGAAGTTGATGGGAGGGGCAAAGATTTGAAAAAGCAGTGGGAGGGGAATCTCTGCCCTTCACTCATTCCACTCCACATGTGTCTGAGGAGAGGGCAGTAAGAGCCAGGAGCCAGGCTTAAAAGCAGCAGATCTGCGTGTGAGAGAATAATAAAATAGGTAAAGGTAAATAAAATAAAGTATACAAAAATTTAAAGTCACAAAAGTTCAGACAATCATTATCTCACACTCATTTGTTAGGTCCAGTCACCTGCAGGCCTCAAACCTTGTTTGGAAATAGTTCCACACTAAAGGTATTTATTTTTAGTGTTTTATTGTCATCAGATGTATTAAACACTATGTATTTTAATTGTTGTTATTTCTTTTAGTATCACTTCATGCAGCTTAAGAGCTGGCCACTGTTTTTTCCCTGGTTTTCATTGAGTTCTATTTATTGTTTGGGCCAGTAGTATTGTTTGGTTGTTTGGACTTGAGTTAGAGTTGCCATTGTGTGTTTTATTTGTTCTTTTGGCTGCATGTAAAGGCCATCTTTTGGATTTGGTTTGTTGTGTTTTATTATATTTATCTGTTTGGCTAACTCTGGCACAGTCTCCAGACACCTTGTTTTTAAGAAATCTTGCCCATCAATGAATTTAATTCAGCCTGTGCTCGGTATTTTGCATTTTATTGAATTTGCTTGAGGTCATTTTAACATTTTTATAGAAAATAAATTTGTGCATTTTGTCTGTACAAAAAGTCTCCTAGTTTTTAACTTAATAACCTTTACTTGGTCACATGTAAGTGCATGTAGTTTTAGATTTTGTATGTGTTTGCCTATTTCTGTGAATTATATTCTGCAGTGTATTGTTTGGCATTTTGTGGAGCGGCTCACCAGCAGCAGCAGCTCATCGATCCACAGTCCTGCGTCTTCCAGCTTTATTTTGCCGATCCACGGATCCTGGAATATTTCACTCACAGCAGCAGCGGTGATGTTCGCAGCAGAGGGACTCGTCAGGATAAAAGGAACACAGATCCACTAAAACATGGGACGCATGGTTAGAAATGTGGAAAAGAAAAGCATTTAGTGTCTTTGTAGGAACGTACCAGTCCAGCCAGCATGAGAACCAGTTGGATGACGTCGGTGTAGGCCACAGAGTAAAGGCCTCCCATCACGGTGTAAACTGTGGCCACGCCCGCAGAGACCCCCACAGCCAACGAGGACGGGACATCCATCACCACGCTCACTGTCCCGCCTGCGCCCCAAAAACATGCTCAACATCAGTTCATTAATGTCACCTGGAGTAAGAACCTTACAGGACCCTGAACCCTCGACCAAGGCGGGTAAACCCTCCCCGTCTCATATCGCACATGTTTTATTTTATCACTCTGATTTTTAAACCTTTGTCAGGCAACTTGTTGTCTATGACTTCATAAGATTATTTTGGCTTTCTGAAATAATTTCAGTATTTTATAAACAGAAATGTATCAGGATCACTAAAGACCTCAGTCAGAAGTTAAAGTATAACTAAATATAAGTAATAAGTTAAGACATCAATATTTGATGCATCATACACACAGGGATCTCTGACTGAGGCCCTCAGGGGCCCACTGTCCACACACAGCAGAGAGGATCCTGTGGTCACATACGGGCCCCTCTCTGGGCTCTGAGGCTGAAAACTAATCTGTAAAGTAAAATATTTATAAGAATCACTAAAAACCAAGTCCTGACAGAGTCTGGACTGAGCCAGGACCAGGTCTGAAGTCCCCCAGGTCCTGCTCTGGTCCTGGACTCAAGAACCATACTGTTACAGCGCCCCCTACAGGAGACACAGGCAACACAACACATGCAGCCTGTTCAGACAAACTGCAGCATCTAACCCTCAACCTCTGAGGCTCATGGGCTCAGGGACTGCAGCCATATATTTTACTCTGATAAAGCTTCAGTATTGATCAATGTCTTACTTAAAGCAAATGTTTTATTTAAAATGTAATAAAAGAACCTAACCCAGGTTGGGAGGATGAGGGCAGAGAAGCTGGGCTAAACACAAACGATGGTCGTTATCTTCATACCAGAACCAAAGATGTTTTAACTTATTTAACTTACCCAGTGCCCCAAGAATACACGCGACCCAGAACAAATCCGCCACAATAACCGGGATAAACAGCACAGCGGCCAAGGTGTTTCCATATTTCTCCTGAAAAGGGTCCATCAGAGTCACATAGTTCTTAGATCGCATTGGTGTTGTCAAAAACAAGCCACCTAGAGTCACACAGTCACGGTCACAAACAGCTCTCTGAGAAATAAGAAAATACTGTGCATTAAATTACGCTTCACTGACCAATAACCAGATTTAGGGAAAAGGCGACAGGTCCGAACGTCCAGAGCAGTCCTTTAGTCGGGTCGTACACCATTTCTGCAGTGCCCAAAATGTAGCCGCCTCCGACCCACGTGGCTGCAGAAACACGCAAATAAATGACTGGGAATTATTAAATGTGTTGGAAATTCATTAATTTCTGTGTTATCCTACTGTTATCCTATTATCTGAGCTTAGTGCTGTACAGGACAACAGCAGCGTAGCAGCTGTAAGGCCAAGGGATGTTGTGTCTTAGTGCACACGAGGCTAGGACATGGCGTCTTCTTAAAGATTAGAGCAAAAGTCTTCAGATATGCTTGTGACTCTGGGACACGTACTCTCTCCTGTGTAGGTTGGTATAAAAACTACCTTCTGCTAAGGGGGGGAGGACACTCTGCGTCTCTCCTTTGTGCTGTGTTCTCCTTGTGCACAAGTAAAATAAAGACAACTTGCTGTTTGATCCAGACACTGCCTTTTTGTCAAGTATCTCAATCTAAAATTTCCATCACAATCTGGTGTCAGAAGTGGGATTCCTCGAGTGGACAGATCCGGACGGAGTGACCAGGGATTGATCATCCTGGGGGATAGATCCTCCAGCCTCCTACCTCCATAGGATTTTAGAGACGGGAGGCCTGTTTTCACTGGGTCCGGGACTGCCACCGCTGGAATCCATCGAACTCAATTTCACAACTAAACGGTGAGATACAGATGTCTGTTATCAATAGCGAGTAGGACACAGGCCAAACTTGTTGTCATTTTTGACCAGGTTAAAGTCTCACGGGAGCCTGCAATAGCTTAAAAAAAAAAAAAAAAAAAAAAAAAAAAAATTGAGCAATAGCTATAAAGTATTACAGGGTAATACAAGTCACTGGGTGACTAGGTTACTGGGTAACCAAAACTAAGGCAATAGCTATAAAGTATTACAGGGTAATACAGGTCACTGGGTGACCAGGTTACAGGGTAACCAAAACTAAGCCATAGTTATAAAGTATTACAGGGTAATACAAGTCACTGGGTGACTAGGTTACTGGGTAACCAAAACTAAGGCAATAGCTATAAAGTATTACAGGGTAATACAGGTCACTGGGTGACCAGGTTACAGGGTAATCAAAACTAAGCCATAGCTATAAAGTATTACAGGGTAATACAAGTCACTGGGTGACTAGGTTACTGGGTAACCAAAACTAGGCAATAGCTATAAAGTATTACGGGGTAATACAAGTCACTGGGTGACTATAGGTTACTGGGTAACCTGAACAGAGTAAATATCTCAGAAAAGTCTAAAAGGCTTTACAGTGTACACAACCATTATTCTAACAGCAGAAAATGGGAATAAGCCTAACAAAATACATTATTGAGGTCCCATAGACCCCTCTGGTCAAGACAGTGACAACCAGGTATGGAAAACAATGTGTCCAATGTCTACCAACATGGTCCGGACAGTTTTGGTTTTCCCCGACGGGGGAATGTTGAGTATAAATTAACTGAAGATGCTTATAGAAAAGTCTGAAAAAGAGAAATGAAATTAGGCTACTAAATTTAGGCAGAGGAAATATTTTTGAATCCATAAATTGATTTAACTGTGTAAAGCTAAAGGTCAATCTTTTTAGGCCATATTAGGTCTTTGTGTCATTGTAATTACATTTTTCCTTACTTCTCCAACTGATGCTTGAAAGAGGATGCACTATACAGAATATTTAAAATGTTTTCTTGTAATTCAAAAATTGAAAACAATTTGATAAAAAGCTGAAGAATAAAAAGCAAAGGAAAGCGGATTTAGAGAAAGTAGAACACAGAATTGTTTTGAAATGCGTATAAACATGTAGATAAACAAAAAAAAAAAGAAAAAAAAAAAAAAGAAAAAGATCAGATACTGCTGCCTGTGTTTCCTCTGTTTTTCCAGACCTCTCCACGGTGGAACTTGACCTGGACCTGGACTCCTGCCAACAGGTCAGTCCCCAGCAACAGCAGCAGCAGCCTGAGCGGCCCCAGAGATAACAGCCGAGGTCGAGCCAGATTCCTCAGCCGACACAATCCACCTACACCATCAGGCCAAGCTACAGCTCCACCTACACCATCAGGCCAGGCTATAGCTCCATCTGCAGCCACCCAAGTCATCGGACTCAGAACAAGAAGAACAGGAAGCCCAGTCCACAGTTTAAACATGAGTTGAACTGACTGTAGCACCCATCACGTAAGAAAGCAAGTTTCTGTCGGGTTTTAAAGCTGCACTCTGTGAACTGGGCTCCTCCACACAATGTCCAATGGTCCAAGTTGCCAGTGTGAGGAAATGGACAATTACAGCATCACCAAGGACTTACACACAGCTGCTCTGACCATGCAGCTGGATGCAGAGAGCGCGGAGGCCTGGGACAAGGACGTGGCCGAGGCAAGGGTCGTGGTCACTGGAACAGAGGACAGAGGTTCCACCAAGGACAAAATAGAGGCCAAGACAACGTATGGTACACTTGAGGACAGTCTGGACACTGAACTTGAGATTGTATAAGTTGGACACTGGATGTGAGACGTCCACAAAGATACAGTGAAGGACCTCGCCTGAGTGCTCCCCAGGGGTCAGACTGACTGGGCAGCGAGGACAGGCCCGGTGAGAGACGCACCGAGGAGACGTCACCCAGAGGAAGGTACTGCACCCACAACACACACACATTCACATCTGTAGCTCTGCAATGAAGAACTGCTTACTGCTAACACACACACATTGATTTCACACGCAGACACTTATTTGGAGAATAAGACTAAGCCAGCAGCTACAACTTATGCAAGTCTGGTCTCATTGACAAATACAGCCTTGCCAGAATATACCATTGAATTGAATGGTGAAAAAGGAGTGTTTCTTGTTGATTCGGGGGCCACTAACTCTGTGGTCAAAAGGCTAGTCTTAAGAAATCTCCCAAAATGAGTGGTCGTTATGTTTTACTCTGTCAGTGCCTCTGGTGACACTGTGCGAGAGCAATATGTCTCCATTTTCATGCTCAGGCCCTGCAGGCAAAAAATTTAAGCACTCTTTTCCATTTTCCACATTATGTCCAGTTAATCTTCTGGGTTGAGATCTGATGTGGAGATTAGGCATTTGCCCTATCTCCACACCAGAAGGTCCTCAGGTTGTAACAATTGATTATTTGGCCAATAACAACATATTCACAGGAGTCAGGTTGGGAACTTGGACTCCTTTATATGTATAGCAATGGCAATTGCCACCAACTCCAATTACTACAGACCTAATCAAAATGGCACAAAATAGGTGTCTCCTGAGGGAACTACTTGTATGCATGAGGATGACCTGCACTGCACATCACACGAGTCACAGGAACAGATCCCAGACCTGAGGATGTGTGGTTTAGAACACCACATTCTTTACTGGGATCCACATTTTTTTGCTGTGTCTATTTGTCTAACTGGGGAACAGCTTTCTCTGTATGATGTGCCCTGCTCTAAACCCCATGTCTCTCCCTCAAAGTCTCCCCACTGTCAGTGGAAGGAGGTGGGCGGGGTTTGTGAATGAGTCACGGACTGGGCCCCGCCTCTGACCCTGGGTCTCATTCTCTTCTGTGCTGAAGCAAACAGAATGCCTTTCACCTCTGTGTTACACTCAGATTGCTCTGTCTCTGGTGCCAGATAAACATGACGCTTATCAGAGTAGCACCTCCTTTTTTTTCTCTCTGACTCTGAGGCTGCAGCCGTCCCTGCTTTAAAAGCAGTTTCACAGGACCTGTGAGCAAAAAGTAAATATGATGTTGATTTGATCAAAGATTGTGAACCAGTGGTGATCACCCCTAAATCTACTTATAGGCCATACCAGCACCAGTACTCCTTAAAACAAGAAGCCATTGATGGTATTACTCCAGTTTTAATGCTCTAAGGGAGGCAGGAGTAACAGTGCCATGTGACCATTCTCCAGTGTGTTCCTCTCCTGGTGAAGGAAATCAGGGACCAGTGGATCTCAACTGAATAGAGCTTTATCAATGGTCTACAAGCTGTCAATGCTGCCGTACAGCAGCGAGCTCCTTTGGTACCAAACCCATAACCACACTGTCACAAGGCCCACCAGGTGCTAAATGGTTCTGTTGTTGTTGACCTCTTAAATGTGTTTTTCAGCGTCGCAGTGGACAAAGACTCTCAGTACTGATTTGCCTTTGAGTTTCAGGGAGAATTGTTGACCTTAACGAGGGTGTGTCAGGGATTTTGTGAGTGCTGATCGCTGTTTAATTCTACACTAAAACAAAGCTTGGACTCATTGCAATTGACCCCAGGTACGGCCCTGTTGGAATACGTTGATGATCCGGTCTCTTGATCTGAGCCTCCACTGCAGGGCAGTGTGAGAAGGACACAGTTGTCTTGTTATAGCATTTGCATTCACAGGGCCACAAGGCCAGCTTGTCCAAGTTGCAGTGGGTTAAAGAAAAGGTTAAATTTTTAGGCCATGACCTCTCAGGTGAGGGAAAAGCCATCTCTTCTAAATGCATTGATGATATTCAGAATATTCACAAACCACTGACAAAAGGCAAATAATGTTTTTCCTGGGCATATGTTCTTACTGTAGACAGTGTATAACTAAAGGATAATTGTTGACAAAAACCAAAATAAAGTTTTAAGAATTTGCAAAAGTCTTCCGGAAGCACAAAATCACTAACATAAGCTATAGCAAGCTTCTCTGAGTTTGTTTGTTGTTTGTGTTCTCTGTCTTTTTCTGTTTGTTCAGTGTCTTGTTATGTCAGTGTCTTGTTGTTGGTTTAGATAATCTAATGAAGAAGAATAAAGAGTAATTGGAGGCAAATTATTATGTTTAGTGAAATGTAGAAAGCTACCTGTGTAAAGCTACTTTAACAGGTTTACTCCCACCGACAACATTTGTTGTCGAAAAGAGATCTCTCACTTTTAAGTCTCTACTGTTTTTATTACATATACCAAGCTGATATTAGTGAATATAGCACAACTGAGTTTTGAGAAATCTGGTGAGTTTCACATGATTGAGGTCAAAGGTCACATGACCACAGGTGTTTATTTACAAGGTACACCTGGAGAGAAGCTCCGCCTCCGCCTAAGTCTGAAACAAAGGTTTAGACTTTTAAAACCACTTATAATGTTCTTTCTCAGGAGAGTTTGGTGCTACTAGTCTAGTCTACTAGACTTTATGGGGGTTTCAGAATTGGAGTTAAAGATTTTTTTTTCCTGCTTTAGGTCTCTCACTACTGTCATTATTTTGCTTAGCTGAGATCTCATGTGTGTTTGTGCTGACCTCAATGCAAGCTGGATTGCAGGTCGCCATACCTTTTATTCTTGACCTATACTCCATGTTGTCCACACATTTTTCTGTTTGAATGCCTCTGACAAAGTTACGTTTGCCTCCACTGTCATTAACCCTTGCTCTGTTATGCGACCCAACAGTTTCAGAGCATCTTGCCCTGAATCTTGTTGTTATCTTAAGGCCATAGACAGTCTGATGACTAAATTTAAAGATTAAAATGGCAAAACTCTGGTCAATTTACAAGCTCCGCCCCTCCTTGTCTGCATACAAGTGAGGCCACACCCCCTCCCTCCTGTCCTCCATACTGTCCCTCCCTCTCTCATCTTCTCTCCTACTCTCTCCCTTTCTTCTATCTCTCCCCTGCAACAGGGGCCCCTGCCTTCACTGGGCCCCTGGTTAGAATGGTCTTACTGCAATTATAAATTTGCTCTCATAAAAAAAAAAAAAAAAAGGGCTAATAAAGCTATCACTGGTGTCCCTTCTGCACTTGAATCCCTAAAAATAACAATTAATGCTTTATTAGAGCACTGATAACATATGATGTTAGTAACAGTGGTTTTGTGGTGTCATTATGTCAAATATTTTTAAAAAGATTAGTACTAATAGATTAACTAGATCAGTAAGTCTGCTTGTGGAAAATGCATGGAGCAACCAAATATGATGATTTTTGGTAGAGGCCTGAATCCGAGCCTTGCCTTCATAACGATTTTTTTAATTCTGCCAAATTGACACAGGGCTGGTCCATGAGTCAGCAGGGAGGATGTTAACGGGACTCAAGCAAAAGTGGTACATAAAAGGTTTGAAAGATTTTGCACAGAAATCTTGTCCATGGTGTGTTATATGCTTAGCACATAATGCAGGTAAAGACACACACAACACACACAACACACACAACACACACAACACACACAACACACACAACACACACAACACACACAACACCTGCAGCTGGGGTAAACAATCTGCATTTACTGAGAGCTCTGCATATTTCTGTAAGTTTAAAATAATTCATTTAGTAAGCAATTTTTTTTTAATTCAAAGGTGTATTGAACTTGTTGCAACAAGAATTAGAAACTGTGCTCATCTGAAACAGTGGTGACCTTCTGGGGTCATGTGATCACAGACAGGAGACTTCCTGGCCTCAGCAATAATGCAACAAAATGTTTGAGTTAACATGACAGCATTTTGAAAAAAAAACTGTGCACAAAAATGAAAGGGGAATGGTAAAATACATTTTTGGGACTGACCAGACTCTGATTTGGACTTGACCAGGTTTACTAATACTGTGTCTGTGTGAATGTGAATGTGTGAACTCTAACCACTCTTTATGTGTTTTTATGATCTAAAATGTTCATATTTCTGAAAATTAACAGTTTTAACAGGTGATGAAAAAGATAATAAGGATCCAACAAACTGGATCCATATGGATCTGAACCCACTGAAAACAACTCTAGGAGAAGAGTTGTTGTGTGTTAATGTTAACATTTCCCTCCACAGACTGAACTATCATCTATCACCTAAAAGCAATACAAATGGACCAAAAGACTGAGCTGATATAAACCCATATGGAACAATATGAAATATGGAACAAGCACACTTCAGAAAAGTGTGTATCATTCAAGGAACTAAGGAAAATCCAAGGAAAATCCATGGATGTGGTAACTATAACACCTTTGGTAAATTATTTCAGATTGCCTTATCATATTTGATGCTTTTATGTGCTAACTATGTGAGTCCAACTTATTTTGCCAAATTACAACTTTACTAAAAAATCCATGAGAGAATTGAAATCAGAGATCATGGTCCAGACACGAGACCACCCCCCCCCCCCCCCCCCCCCCCCCCAAAAAAAAAAGGGGGATGGCATTGTTTTGTGTGCAACGTGTTCCTCTATTTTCTCTCAGCAGGTCCCAGATAATATGTTTACCAAAAACATGTTTCCTAAATGAATGCTGTGAGGTATCACTGCTCCTACCTCCACTCTGGAAAAGTAGATAACACAATGGGAGAGTGCTGAGGGAAAACAGGCAGGGCCCAAAGCTCTGTCTGTACTGGAAACATCACAGCTGACACAGAGCCACCTGGACAACGATGGCTCTTTTAAGAAGGGCCTCAACTCTCCACAACAACCTCTGCTCCATCTCCGGCTTCTACAGCTCCCACTTGGATCAATGCCAGCCGCTTCAAAAGGTTCCTGAGCCAGGGGCCAACTTCTCATCAGTCGGAGACAAACAACAACCGTCCTCTCTGGACGTTGAGGACATCAACACTGACCAAGAGGATCACCTCACTCACTGACTCACAACAGTCAGGCTGCTGACCTGACACAGGTGTGAGCCTAGCGCCCCCTGTGTTCGCTCCGGTGAATTCACAACACACACATCTCACACCGAGCAGAGCACACAGCTCACAGGTTGTTACTGCAACTGAAGAACAACGACCAGACTCATCTTGCGCATTTAACAAAAAGACTATGACATCTGAGCAAGACCTGGCCCGGAGAGGGACCAGGCGCAAAATCAGACATTGCAAATGGGCTTCGGGAAAGAGCCATACATGTAGGCAAACAAGTATCTCTCTCTCTCTCTCTCTCTCTCTCTATCTGTCTATCTATCTATTTGTGTATGAGGAATTGCATGACTTTTTCTCACTTTTGTTTTACTTTTCCTTTAATATGTGAATGAAATTTTCCTACAATTGCATTACAGCTCAAAGGTTTAATCCTACACGGTTTTAAGTCTTACTTCTTGTACAAAAGGAATTGTTTTGTCTGTTTGTGATTTCTTAATGAGGTATCATTTTAAACTGTGAGGGGTAATGATACTGATGAATGGGGATTGACTTTATTTATTGATTAATATAAAAAGGGTTTTATTATAATCAAAAGGGAGGAAATGTGTTGGAAATTCATTCATTTCTGTGTTATCCTACTGTTATCCTATTATCTGAGCTTAGTGCTGTACAGGACAACAGCAGCGTAGCAGCTGTAAGGCCAAGGGATGTTGTGTCTTAGTGCACACGAGGCTGGGACATGGCGTCTTCTTAAAGATTAGAGCAAAAGTCTTCAGATCTGCTTGTGACTCTGGGACACGTACTCTCTCCTGTGTAGGTTGGTATAAAAACTACCTTCTGCTAAGGGGGGGAGGACACTCTGCATCTCTCCTTTGTGCTGTGTTCTCCTTGTGCACAAGTAAAATAAAGACAACTTGCTGTTTGATCCAGACACTGCCTTTTTGTCAAGTATCTCAATCTAAAATTTCCATCACAGTAGCCATGAGTTTTATTACAAAAAGTTAACATCTGTGCACCTGTCATGGTGAAGATGTTGACCCAGATGTTCAGGTTTCTTCCACCAACGATCGCTACCTCACTGCGTCTCCCGCTGCATTTCTTCTCCTCCTTCCTGGACTTTCGAGACGCCCAGATCCCGATGCCAAGTACAATAACATAAAATACTCCGATGGACACGAGTCCGGGCCAGTTTACCGCCATCTTCAGTGACTGCAAGGACAAATCAAAAACTCACAGCAACATTCTCCAGGCTGCCTTTGACTAAACACTGCCACTGTGGTTAGGGTTAGGGTTAACTGCACTGAGCTTCATTCTCATCCTGATACAGGCTTTCATTAACCACATATATTATATTATTTTATATTATATTATATTATATTATTTTATATTATATTATATTATGTTATATTATATTATTTTATATTATATTATTTTATATTATATTATGTTATATTATATTATTTTATATTATTTTATATTATATTATGTTATATTATATTAATTTATATTATATTATATTATTTTATATTATGTTATATTATATTATATTATTTTATATTATATTATATCATCTTATTTTTTTTTATTATATTATGTTATATTATATTATTTTATATTATATTATATTATTTTATATTATATTATATTATATTATTTTATATTATATTATGTTATATTATATTATATTATATTATATTATATTATATTATATTATGTTATATTATATTATATTATGTTATAATATATTATATTATTTTATATTATATTATGTTATATTATTTTATATTATATTATATTATATTATTTTATATTATATTATATTATTTTATATTATATTATTTTAAATTATATTATTTTATATTATGTTATATTATATTATTTTATATTATGTTATATTATATTATTTTATATTATATTATATTATATTATATTATATTATATTATATTATATTATATTATATTATATTATTTTATATTATATTATATTGTTTTATATTATATTATATTATATTATATTATATTATATTATATTGTATTATTTTATATTATATTATATTATTTTAAATTATATTATTTTATATTATGTTATATTATCGCAACAAAAGTTAAAAAAGTTAAAAAAAAGTTAAAAAAAGTTAAAAAGACAGGCGGCTCCGTGTGGAAGTGTACAGGAAGCCCACTCACACAGACCAGTACCTGTTATTTGATTCAAACCACCCACTACAGCACAAACTCGGTGTGATCAGGACACTGCAGCACAGAGCCCAAGAGGTTCCCACAAGCTCGGAGGGAAGGAGGAAAGAAGAGCTACATGTCCGCCAAGC
Source organism: Bostrychus sinensis (assembly GCA_020698575.1). NCBI lineage: Eukaryota > Metazoa > Chordata > Actinopteri > Gobiiformes > Eleotridae > Bostrychus > Bostrychus sinensis. The sequence goes on from CM036239.1 coordinate 1,016,920, forward strand.
CCTCAGAACCTGTGGATATCCCAACTGGGCCTTCTCCAAATCCCGAATGACAAGAAAACAGGACAGGAAAGAACAGGAGCAAGAGCCAAAAAGGAGCAATGTAGTCATTCCATACATCTCCGGCCTATCTGAGAAACTTAAAAGGATTTTTAGCCAACACAACATCCTGGTTTATTTCAAACCTGTTAATACTCTCAGACAAAAACTGGTTCACCCCAAGGACAAAATTCCCAGTTACAAACAGAGCAATGTTGTGTACTCCATCCACTGCAGTGAGAACTGTAATGAACAGTACATTGGAGAAACCAAACAACCTCTGCACAGCGGTTATACCAACACCGCAGGGCCAACTCCAGTGGACCAGAATCTGCAGTACACCTCCACCTGAAGGCCACAAACCACTCCTTTGAGGACAGTGAGGTCCGAATCTTAGCCAGAGAGAAAGGATGGTCTGAGTGGGGAGTGAAAGAAGCAATCTTTGTCAAAAAAGATAAACCTTCTTTAAACAGAAATGGTGGTCTCAGATACAACCTTCCTTCTGTCTACAACAGTCTCCTGAAACCCAAACAAAACAAACCAGTTTCACTCAGGTCATTTACATCTGAAGGAGCTGACCAGGCTGGGGAGGGTTAACGACTCTCACTCCAGCTGAGGACAAAGGACTCCTAATGACCCGAAACCACTCAGGCTATTCATGGTCACATTGACCAATAGTATTTAGTTTCAGGTCTAAACTCCTCCTTCCTAGAAGAATATAAATCAGCTCTCTTACCAGTTCATTTCAGAATTGAGAAAGCCTCTTGGATAAGAGGTGAAACGTCTTCAACTTGAAAAAATCTAATCCAGATGACTGCTTTTTTTTTTTTTTTTTTTTACTTTTGTTGCGATGCATTTACCCTGGACGAGTGAGAGTCTTCACAGATATGTTATATTATATTATTTTATATTATGTTATATTATATTATTTTATATTATATTATTTTATATTATATTATATTATTTTATATTATATTATTTTAAATTATATTATTTTATATTATGTTATATTATATTATTTTATATTATATTATATTATATTATTTTAAATTATATTATTTTATATTATGTTATATTATATTATATTATTTTATATTATATTATATTATTTTAAATTATATTATTTTATATTATATTATATTATATATATATGTTTGATATTAGACCTGTGTCTGTGTGTGTGTGTGTGTGTGTGTGTGTGTGTGTGTGTGTGTGTGTGTGTGTGTGTGTGTGTGTGTGTCTGTGTGTGTATGTGTGTGTCTGTGTCTGTGTGTGTCTGTGTGTATTTGTTTATTTATTTTATTGTTTATTTAAAATGGATCCCCATTAGTTTCTACCAAAGTAGCAACCAATTTTCCTGGGGTCCATGGCATAAAGAAACACCATACAAAATTCAACAATACATACAAAAAAAAAATCAAAACAGTAGTGCTATCAAACATAAAAACAGTAATCAGATAATATGACTAAAAAGATGGACTTTTGTGTAGTCTCTTTCTGAGATTATTTTTAAAACATCTTATTTGATTGTTTCAGTGAACATAGCGACCTGTTCCACTGAGCTGCAGCCCTGTACAAAACTGTTTTCTGCACATGTTCAGGGACAACTGTCACCATTTGTTTGTTGTCTGTAGAATGGCTATGTCTGTTATGAACAAAAAAGATTTTGGAATGCAAGATTTTAGGTTTCATATTAATACAAACATTATAAAAAAAGACAAGAAGGTTCTTATATAATCTATTCTCAACTTCTCAACATGATAGAGCATGATGCATACTGTCAATACTCGTCCAAAATGGGCAGTTCAGTGCCAGTCGTGCAGCTTTGTTCTGCATTAGTTGAAGCTTATGAATGTCTTTCTTTGGAGCACATGACCAAATAACAGAGCAATAGTTAAGTTGAGATAACACAGTTGATTGTAACACTTGTTTGACTGACAGATCTGTCATAAAGTAGGCACATCTTCCAATAACAGAAACAGCCCTACCCATTTTAGTCACTATTTTATTAATGTGACTAGACCAGTTCTCAGTTTGTGTCTGCTCAACCTCATGCACCTGCTCCAAAGAAATGCCTTCAAAGAGAGCGACAAAGGCTGCACATTCCTTAATGAGTGATGAGAACCAAGAATTATATATTTTGTTTTACCAGTGTTTAACATGTTGTATGTGATTTTAACATGATCAAATATTCGTCTATAACGTCTTACTCAGGGCGTCCAACAACGACCGTCCCTATCACACTGAATATATCCCAGGCTCAACTTCATACCACCCACTCCAGATATGGGCATAGTCCAGGATCTGAACCAGTTCTCAGGCAAAGCAGTGTGAGTTGTAAGGGAGGGGTTGTTATCATTAGCAGAGAACGTACTCTAATCACTCTTTGTGTTGTTATGATCCAAAATGTTCATATTTCTGAAATTAACAGGTTTTAACAGGTGCTTAATAAAAATAATAAGGATCCAACAAACTTGATCCATATGGATCTGAACCCACTGAAAACAACTCTAGGAGAAGAGTTGTTGTGTGTATATGTTAACATTTCCCTCCACAGACTGAACTATCATCTATCACCTAAAAGCAATACAAATGGACCAAAAGACTGAGCTGATATAAACCCATATGGAACAATATGAAATATGGAACAAGTACACTTCAGAAAAGTGTGTATCATTCAAGGAACTAAGGAAAATCCAAGGAAAATCCATGGATGTGGTAACTATAACACCTTTGGTAAATTATTTCAGATTGCCTTATCATATTTGATGCTTTTATGTGCTATCTATGTGAGTCTAACTTATTTTGCCAAATTACAGCTTTACAAAAAATCCATGAGAGAATTGAAATCAGAGATCAAACTATGGTCCAGACTCTAGACCATCCCAAAAAAAAGGGGGTGGGGGGGTGGGGTGGGGGGGGGGCATTGTTTTGTGTGCAACGTGTTCCTCTATTTTCTCTCAGCAGGTCCCAGATAATACGTTTACCAAAAACATGTTTCCTAAATGAATGCTGTGAGGTATCACTGCTCCTACCTCCACTCTGGAAAAGTAGATAACACAATGGGAGAGTGCTGAGGGAAAACAGGCAGGGCCCAAAGCTCTGTCTGTACTGGAAACATCACAGCTGACACTGAGCCACCTGGACAACGCTGGCTCTTTTAAGAAGGGCCTCAACTCTCCACAACAACCTCTGCTCCATCTCCGGCTTCTACAACTTCCACTTGGATCAATGCCAGTCGCTTCAAAAGGTTCCTGAGCCAGGGGACAACTTCTCATCAGTCGGAGACAAACAACAACCTTCCTCTCTGGACGTTGAGGACAACTAAACTGACCAAGAGGATCACCACTCACTGACTCACAACAGTCAGGCTGCTGACCTGACACAGGTGTGAGCCTAGCGCCCCCTGTGTTCGCTCCGGTGAATTCACAACACACACATCTCACACCGAGCAGAGCACACAGCTCACAGGTTGTTACTGCAACTGAAGAACAACGACCAGACTCATCTTGCGCATTTAACAAAAAGACTATGACATCTGAGCAAGACCTGGCCCGGAGAGGGACCAGGCGCAAAATCAGACATTGCAAATGGGCTTCGGGAAAGAGCCATACATGCTGCTGTCATCAACTTTATTTATTGATTATTATAAACAGGGGGGAACGTATTGGAAATTTATCCCGTTAGTTTATTATTATCTGAGCTTACTGCGGTACAAGGACAACAGCAGCGTAACAGCTGCAAGGACACAGCAGGTTGTGTCTTAGTGCACCTGAGCCAGGACATGGTGACCTCTGATAGATCAGAGCAAAAGTCTCAGATCTGCTGTGACCTGTATCCCTACTGTTGAGTTGATGACCGCTGATTAATAAAGAGGGTTTTAAACACCAGGGGGCGTGGTACGAGCCCCTGCACGTGGATCTGCAGAGCACGGTCATTTGGTTGAATAAGCTTTGCTAATGTGTAAAAACAAAAAAAAAAGGAAGATACGTGGTTTTTTCATTATTTGCTTTGCAGCTTAAAATTTGTTGATCTCCGATTGGAGATCAAAAGGGGGAATGTTGTATGTGATTTTAACATGATCAAATATATAATGAAATATAATGAAATATAATGAAATGTATCTAATCATGTGACCAGGATCTGACCCAGACTCAAGATGCCACAACAAGTGCAAGGGAACAATCTGTGCTGGAAATGTGGCCTTCAGGGGAGAGCAGAAACGATAACAGCCCCTCCTTTACAACTCGCATTTCTCTGCTAATGATAACAACCCCTCCTTTACAACTCACACTGCTCTGCCTGAGAACTGGTTCAGATCCTGGACTATGCCCATATCTGGAGTGGGTGGTATGAAGTTGAGCCTGGGTATATATTCAGTGTGATAGGGACGGTCGTTGTTGGATGCCCAGCGTAAGCCCTGAGTAAGACGTAGGCGGTAGGGACAGATCCAACCCAGAGCTCTGTTTAATTTGGCTTATGCCAATAAAAAGACAAAAAGATAAAAGAAACTGATTGGAGTCTTTATTGATTAGAAAAAGAACACGTCATACACCAGCCCATTACTGTCTACCCAGCTGGATACACAATCCACTTCACTGTGCAGTACCTCATTTAAAATACTCAAACTATTTACAGATTTATATAATGTAGAGTCATCTGCATACATTGTTATAGATGCACTATTTAAAACTAAAGGAAGGTCGTTAGTAAAAATAGAGAAGAGTAGAGGACCAAGACAACTGCCTTGGGGAACACCGCAGTCTAATCTCCTTTTAGTTGAAAGGTTTCCAATAAAATACACAGATTGAAACCTGTTAGTTAAGCTTTCCATCCATTTTACTGCACAATCCTTAAAACCATATGCAGAAAGTTTTCTCAACAATAAACCATGATCAATGACGGCAAAAGCCGCACTAAAATCTAGGACAGGCCCAACATAGTTTTTGGCATCAGTTTGACTCAAACATCGTCAGTCATCTGCAGAAGTGCAGTAGATGTAGAATGACCATCTCTGTCGTCTGCTGAGATTCACAGCCAAGGTTAACATTTGTGAAATAGTTTAAAATTTGAGAAAACACTAATCTTTCCATGATTTTACTAAGAACAGGCAGGATACTGATTGGTCTACTATTGGCACCACAGAATGCGATCTTATTATTTTTGGGTATGGGTATCATTTTGGCTACTTTCCAAGCCTGTGGAAATAAACATTCTTCTAAACTCAAATTTAAAATATGACAAACAGGTTTGGCAATGTAATCAGACATATCATTTATTAATTTCCCATCGAGATAATCTAGCCCAAACTGTTTATTATTTTTTACAGAGCTTAAAAGTTCTTCAACTTCATGTAGTTGTATAGAACTAAAGGTAAAGTTACAATTTTAGTTTTTCATTATATATTTTTTTAAATTAGCTCTATTGATTTATTCTCATCTCAATGACTCACAAAGTCCCCAGGCTCCCATGACCAAAAAGTAAAACAGAAAATTAAGAAATAACTGCAAAACCTCTTCATTGTTTAACCAAAGACCCAGCCAATCCAGCCGTTACCAAACTCTGTGGTTGGAGCTCGCTGGTGTGAGTTTTCTAACTCCGGTCCTTTCATATGCCCAAGGTCATTCTCAAAGGGAAAATGCCACAGAACTGCATGTTTGATAAAATGTATTTGAAACAGGAACTAAAAAGAATAAAATATACGGTACTTACAGGTGAGCTGCAGCAGACTGCTTCTGCACCAATTCCATGAGCTGATCATTTAAAAACCTGAAACCTGACTCCTCTGTCACTGACACACCTGGAAAGGATGGGCCAACACCGGCCCAGAACAGAGCGAGACAGAGGCAGGCGATGTCCTGCGGCGACCCCTGAAAGGGAGCAGCCAAAACACAGAGAAGTATTAGATTATATAACACACATCCATTGCGTTACGTGTGGCTTTTTTACATTTTTTTTTTTAGATATACTACAAAGAAGTGGCTTCTGTAACAGCTGGTGTTAGTACACTGTAACAGATTGTTGTAATATCAACAGTATTTTACTGTAATATGCACAGTACATTACTGTAAAAAGTTTATACAGTAGACTACTGTAATGGGCATTGAATTGTGGGGGAAAATAATGTTACAGTAACCTACTGTAAAAATTACAGTAATGAATTTAGGCGAGAAAATCTGACCAATAGGAAGAGAGATTTGGTAAATTTGTGTGAGATGACATTTTCTTCAGTCGGAGGAAGAGAACCACACAGAGACCTGCAGACTGTATCCCTACTCACACTTTAATAAAAGTAAGTACCTATATTATATATTTATATTTATTTATATTTATATATATTATTATTACATGTTTACCATTGTTTAGCTTGTACAAATTTATACTCACTTTTATACTTACGAGATAACTTAACAGAGTCAACTAATATTCATTATGTCAGTTACATGTGCTAACTAACCATAAACTAAAATAGTAAACTGTATTTTTTTTGTTTATGATGTTAACAAATTTAATATAATTTGTACAAAGTTTTAAACTAAATGAAACTTAAAATAATCAAATAATAACTCAGCACCAAATGACAACTGACAACACTGACTTCATGTTGTGTCCAATCAATGAAAAATATTTTTTTTATACTTTCAGATGGTTTCTCTAAATGAACAAGAAACATGGATCTGTCAGGAAGCAGGAGGTGCACTCAGGTAACGCCCAAATCTGTTAATACAACTGAAAATTGTTTCACTCTGTTACATCCAGAACATACTGTACTGATAGTAAAAATACATTTTGTTCTCTTTGTCTTTTAAGTTTTTTTCTGTTCTTTCTAAATCTAGGTAAATTGTTTCCAAGTCCAAGGCTGAACTGGAACTTTTTGTCCTGGACTGTAATTCTTCAGCTGATAAAACTTCTAACAGGAGGAGCACCAGGGTTCAACAGATTGTGTGAGTGACAGATGTTCCCAGCCCAGACCTCCTCACAAACATCTGTGTAACATCTGTGTAACATCTGTGTTACATCTGGATATGTCCTGGCCCAGTACAGCACTGGACCTGGGAGGCACTGAAGTGGATTTTTTTCACTTATGATTATTTTAAAACAGTGTATTGGAAATCTACATATGTGATGTTTTAGTAAAAGACCAAAGTAACAGTGAGGAAGTAAATTGTTAAATTGTTTTTGGGTAATGCATTATAAGAAGTTATGTATCTACTTCATCCTACAGATAATACACGCACTGTGCACAAGGAAAACATTCAGTGTTTAATGAGACCACACAAGTTCTTTATTACAGAGAATGTTGTATTCATTTTGATGTTCTACATCTTTAGTGATTCTGTTTATGGCACACTTTTTATGTATTTTTATCCAATCAACTGTGTAAGACAAAAATGTTTGTGTGTTTTTAATAAACTGACAAAAATCAAGACAGACTTGTTGTATTTTTACTGTAAGTAATATTACAATAGTTGGAGTAATTACTGTAAAACAAAATACAGTACAATACAATAATATTGTACTTTATATTACAATAATACTGTAAAATAATTATACAGTAGAACTACTGTGATTGCTATTACAGTAGTACTGTAAAACTGGTCTACAGTATCACTACTGTAATAGATTTTACAGTAACTTACAGGCAACCAGCTTCCAGTAAGTTACTGTAAAATCTACAATAAAATTTTAACAGTGTATTTCTGACATATTCATTTGATTATAATGGGATTAATTGTGATTAATTAATTACTAAGCCTGTTATTAATTAGATAATTAGATTAGATAATTACTATTTATAATACATTAATATATTTATGAAGGAAGTTGTTCAGACAATTCTATTAAAGTTATAATTTTAATAGGGCTGTGAAAATTATCGCGTTAACGCAGTGCGTCAATTTATTGATTTATTTGCATTAATTTCAATTGATGCATCGATTAATTTGATCACAACAAAAATATTACATGACACTGACAGAGGCAGCAACGCGCCGCAGGTCTTCCAGCGGAGTATGGAGCGATATTTGTTCCACCTTCGTGCGCGTGAACAGTGAGTGTTGAGCGCACGTAGTGTGAGTGTCGCGAGCGCATACTTTACCATTTCAAAAGAGAATAATAATTTGAGCACACAAATCTTTGTTCCGTGCGCGCTCAACTCTGCCTACACGCTCGCTCAAAGTCTACCTAGGTGCGCGAGTACGTGGATGCCGCTCGCGCAACATCTTTGCTCGCACGACACCTCATTTCTGCTCGCGACTCTGGCTCTGCGCTCGCTTGAGGTGGCACAGGGCAAACTACGATTGTTGCGAGCAGCACAGCCAATCACAGACTGGGATTCACAAATGTTTCTGACTGGCTGTCTTATATCCAATCATTTATATCAAATACAGCAACGGTGGGAACGCCCACAAAACGTCACTCCGATCCCCCGTGGGAGAAACAGACCACTCACAACAATGCACAAGAGTTACTCTGTCGCCTTCTTTTCTACAAAAATACAAACAAGAGCTGGATATACATTTTATATTTTACATTAAAAAGACATGGAGACATAGAGGAGGACACAGTGGTCCAGCAGTCCACATTTGTCCATAAAATACCATCACTGTCTGACGTTAGCTGCCTACAACATGCTAATCTAATCAACGTCAAGTTGCATCATAACAGAACTCTCTCTAATATAAAGACACGAGTTTAGTTCATCATATTTAATGTAAACTAAGATGTGCTTCTATAAATGTGTTAAGGCTTAGTTGACTCATGGCTCATCATAACAGGCTGCAGACTGACGCACGGCGTTAGCGCGGCTCATTCAATGGCACTAGCATTAGTGTTAGCATTAGCACTAGCTCGGCAGGTATTTGAGCTCTGACCAGACTCGTCTATGAAGCAGCTAAGCCCCATCTCCTATATTTACACTAACTCCAGGTAGAAGTCAGTCCATAAGCCATGCTTTTCTTTTCTGGCACAGAGCTCATACAGCTGCTGAGCTAATGCTAATGCTAGCGCCACTGAACAAGCCATGCTAACGCCGTGCGTCAGTCTGCAGCCTGTTATGATGAGCCACGAGTCAACCAATCCTTAACACATTTACAGAAGCACATTTTAGTTTACACTAAATATGATGAATTAAACTCGTCTCTTTATATTAGAGAGAGTTCTGTTATGATGCAGTTTGTAAATATAGGAGATGGACAGCCAGCCGGCGTTTGTTTTTCCGTGGTCAAGTGAGCCAGCTCATTTTCTTTGCAAGTTTTGTTTGCATTGCACAAGTTTACAGTAAAGTATGTGAAGGTTCATTCAAAATAAACTTTCTAAATTTACAATTTTGTGTTTGTACGAGAATTCATAATGCGAGTAATCACAATTAATAACTGGTAGTTATTAATCGCGATTAATTTTTAGATTTGCATTTAGTTAATTTGTTTTTATAGATTCCCGGCCCTAAATTTTAATCTTTACTCCAGTGTGTCCCCAGGTTCAATTTAATCAATTTGAACCAAGAAAAAGGTGACTGTCGTTCAGAGGCTCCTGCTTTTCCACTTCTGTCTTTATCAAACCAATGTTAACTTCTGTCGTTTTGTTTCTTGCTTCCTTTGTTTTTCTCAGAAAGCGTTTCCTAGACAGCCACAAACCTAACTTTGACACAGATAAAATTACTGCAAAGGTAATAATCACTATAGCAGTGCGGAAAGGAACAGTGTGGTGTGTGTGTCCATCCTCTCTCAGTTTGTCCCAGGGCAGAGGAAGTACAGAGGGAAGACCGATCAGAGGTTCCCCAACCAGAGCTCGCAGCAGGAGTCCCAACACAAACCCAGAACACGCCCCATACTGGTTCACCCAGCGGGACAAAAACAGGGTGCAGATGACCTGAGGAACCATTATTGAGTACAGGATGTCTGCACTGACGATCCAAAACAAAACCACAGAGGATGAAGATATAGCCAGCAGCGTCCCCACCGCACCACACAGGACAACGGACGCTCGGATCACCAGCACTACACTCCACTCTGACGCCTGAGAAAACAGAAAAATCTATCAATATCCACATTATTATACTCCTCTCTGACGCCTGAAGGAGAAGACAGATTATATATGTATATATATCGTATTTTCCAGACTATAAGTCGCACCTTTTTCCTGCAACTTATAGTCAGGTGCAACTTAAATATGAAATTTAATATGAGTCAAGGAGTAAACATTACCGTCTACAGCCACGAGAGGGCGCTCTAGGCTTGTGACAGCTACTGTCAGTAGTGATGTAGAATAAGATGGAGAGCTCGGGGAACTTCCTTACCGTAACTTTCTCTGGACTCGCTGGCTTGTTTTGTTAATTTATCGTCTTCAGCCTCCCAGGTTTGTTCTTTATGCTGATGTGTAGCTGAGTAACTGCTAATGTGTTACGTTAGCATACGACACATTCAGCCTGTTGTTCTGTGGGCTGCGTACTCCAATAACTTGCCTTTCCAGATTAAATGTCTGTTCTTGGTCTTGGATTTTGTGAAATACATTCTTAAATAAATGCAACTTATAGTCCAGTGTGACTTATATATGTTTTTTTTCTCTTCATGACACATTTTTTGACCGATGCGACTTATACTCGGAAGCGACTTATAGTCCGTAAAATACAGTATATATTATTAATAAATCTAGAAAGTGGTCATCAGCTCTCAGCTAATCCCAAACTTTGAGTGCACCTTTTTATAGATGATGTTCTTGTAGATATTTCGGGCGATTTGGGAGGCAGCTGAGAGAAGGGCAGAGTCAACTGAAGACATGACAGCAGCAGCTAGTGCCCCCATCCCGACCAGAGAGACGAAGACAGGACAGAGGTGCTGAAGGACGATGGGTAAGATGAGACCAGCCTTGCCCTGTTCATAAGGACTGGGCGACCCAAAGGAGGTCTGGTTCCAGTCTGGGAAACAACATTTTTACTTCAGTTTATGTGTTGTTGGTCCAGTGTTGTATGTTAATGTGAGTGTGATGACCCACCTGTGGATGCGGCCACAGCTCCTGCCAGGATCGATGGGATGCCAAGGATTGGACACAACACTGCTCCAATGTAACAGGTGAGTTTAGCCTGAGCATCTGAGGCAGCAGAGAGCACTCTCTGGTAAAATGACTGATAGCAAATCGCTCCAAAAGTCTTGAAAGCAAACATTGTCTCCATCAAACCAATTTGAAACTTAGATGAAGCTGATGATTCAGTGATAGTGATGCATTACCAACAGCAGCAGGTCGTCCACCCAGCAGCCTGCATCTTCCAGAGTTATTTTGCCGATCCATGGATCCTGGTATATTTTACTCACTGCAGCAACAGTGATGTTGACGGAGTGAGGACTTGTCAAAACAAATGGTACACAAATCCACTGTGAATTAAAAAATAACAAAACTTTTTCAGATGCACACACACACACAGACACACACACATTAAGACAAGTCATTTGCCTTGACATTACAGAGTCATACCAAACCAAAAAGCATGAACATGAGTTGTATGACGTCAGTGTAAGCCACAGAGTAGAGTCCTCCCAGTACTGTGTACACGACTGCCACAGCAGCGGAGATGATAACAGCCAGGGATAAGGAGATGTCCATGACCACGCTCACTGTCCCTCCTGTTCACACACAGTCAGTCCCTTATAAAAGGATCAGAAATTTGGTAACTCTCGTCAGAGCGCCAGTCTTCTCGTGACTTACCGAGTGCACCGAGGATACACGCCACCCAAAAGATATCTGCCAGCAGAGCGGGAATAAACAGCACCGCAGCTACGATGTTTCCATATTTCTCCTGGAAGGGATCCATCAGGGTCACGTAGTTTCTGGATCGCATTGGTGTAATGAAGAACGCTCCACCTGAAATTATATCTTTGTTTTTTAATCTACAAATCTACAAATGCATTTTAAAAGACATCATATGATCATTTGTACAAACACAAATCCAAAAAAGTGGACGAGGAACACTTTCAGAAGTCATCATCTGTGAACGCAGCCATGCCACAGTTAGAGCGAAAGTATTTAGAAACACTCAGCGGTGGAAGAAGTACGCAATTATTTTACTTAAGTACAAGTATCATGTGACAAATTCTACTTAAAGGTTCAACTTGTAAGATTCTGGAAAACTGTAAAATTTAAGGTGATGCAGAAAAAAAAAGTTTTTATTTTAAAATAACTTTATTGACAATATGACAGGTGCATACAGTGGTTTTATTAAAAAGATATTGTAATATATTTTCATTATTTTAATTTTAACCAGTCATCTGGCCGCTAGATGTCGCTATAAACAACAACATAATAAGTCCAGGTCACGTGGAGTCCAGCGGCCAATGGGAGTAGAGTTCGGCCTTTCAGGAAGTAGCCTGTGTACTACAGGTGCGAGGCTGGCCATGGAGATGGAAGGTAAACACAGCCACACTGAGCGCAGCCAGGGAAACACAACAGAAGGATTGTCCTCCTGACTTCACCTTTACACAGGTGAGTCCTGACCTCGCTGTTACACAGGTGAGTCCTGACCTCGCTGTTACACAGGTGAGTCCTGACCTCGCCGTTACACAGTTTTGTAAAGAGGAATGGTCCAAAATTCCTCCTGAGCTGTGCAGCTCCGATCTTCACTACAGAAAATGTTTGGTTGAGGTTATTGCTGCCAAAGGAGGTCAGTTATTAAGGCTGGATCTCACTTCTACCCCTTAGCCCTTTGCCTTCATTTTGTGCGTTCACGAGAGACGAAGGCTGTCCCAGTTTTCTTTTGCAGTGAGGGCGAGGGTTGTACTCCCCTCCAAACGGAGCTTTTCCAGATGCACACTTAAAACCAAAGGGTAGGAGGAGTTTACCACGATACGTCGTGTTTATGGGTAACATGGCAGCAACAAAGACGTATATTCTGCATTTATGACCATTTTAAGAGTAACGACAGAGTTATTTTGTGTTTCGTTCACCTTGTGCTCGTTTAAAATAATGTAGGCTAGATAAAAGTAGCTTTTCTAAAGGCAATGCCTTACGCCATGTATCTGTTATTTTGTTGCTACTTCTTTTGTATTTATGTTGTAACTAAATAGTCTCACAATTTTGCGCTGACAGAGAGGACCCTAAAGTTTATGCCAGTGTTTGTTTTGTGTCGTTAGCCTCAGTAATCACGGAGATATCCACCGTTAAATTTGTGGAAAACATCGCTTTGAAATACAGACTTTAGACGAGGATTTAGCGTTTTATCAGCGGGACCCGTGGTGTTTTTAAATAATATAACTGATGTTTCAGTCAAAAAACAAACACAAAAAGCTTCATATGTCCCATAACCTCATTTTAATGCCGCTAATTTGATGCATGAGTCATGTGACCCACATGTGGCTGTGTTTACAGAGACAGGTGATGTTTACCTGAGCACAGTGAGCTCCTCCTGCCCCACGCGGTGTAAGGTGAAGATTAATCCCATGCCAGTTCTAGTTTTCAGCAGTTTGTTGCTTTCTCTGATGTTATTTGTGTTTGAGCTGAAGCTCATTCACCTACTGTTGTCCTGTTGTTCACATGCGCCCCCTTCAGGCTGATGTAGGCTTGTTTTAAAAAAAGTAAAGTATAAACTGAGCAAATGGTTTGTACAATGATGTAAAGCCTAATATAGCAGTGTCCCATTTCTTAGGGGTGTATTGTCAGCCCTAGCTCTTATCCCTCTGTTTTAAGGTCTAAGGGGAAGGCGAAGGGCGAGGGCGAGGGGAAGGGGTAGGGGTAAGAATGAGAAATGGGATTGGGCCTAAATCCAAAGGTTCACTTACTTTTTCTACCCTGTACTGTGATTGTTTACATAAAAGCTCAATAAAAACCTGAAAAAATTTCATTTTTTTGCAGCATTAGTCCTAATATTTCCAAGGGATGCCAATACTTTTTGTATGTATGTATGTATGTATGTATGTATGTATGTATGTATGTATGTATATATATGTATGTATGTATGTATAACACTGTACAGACAATCTTTAATTATATCAAAGTGATGTCATACAATGTTTGTGTCTGTAAATCTAGAAATCAGCTGTAATTGTTTAAAATGGATTGCCCCTACAGTTATAGCTATTGTATATTGAACTTGTTGTTTGTGATAGATTTACCTCTTGTGATTGGCTCTTGGCCTTTCTCCAGTATAGCATTTTTAGCAGCTCTAAAGGAGTGTTTATGTTTTTTTCACACGTGTTTACTGTCTCTCCTGGACTTGAAACACCAACAATAAACAGTTAAACTGAGTCTGTCCTTGACCAGTCTCCATGACGTCCCAGGAGCAGTTACTTCTTCTGTGTCCTAGATAACGCAATCACACTATGGCCTCGGTTTTTCCTGCTCCTCTGTTTTCATGATAGCACAAAGCTACAAACACATTTTATCAGTGGATCAAGTAAAACCTGTTAAGCTGGGGACACACTCCAGGTTTTTTTCAGTGGTTACAGATTCTGAAAAGACTCGGAGCTCACACTAACGACTGGTTTCAGCAGATTTAGTTCTGACGACTGAAAGACTGCGCCTCACACACGACAAGATCTGCTGAGGCCGCAACTGACGCCGACCAAACGCAGCAAACTCTGGCCACAACTAAATGGTAAACAAACATGGAGCTACCTGGGTCGCTGCTGCCGTTGTGTGGCAGCTCTCTGTTTGGAAAAAAGGAAAAAGATAAAACGTCTCTGTATCCAGTTTCACTTTGGTAGCGCTCAACTTTCTTTGGTGCTTGCCATGGTTGTTTATGTTTTCTTCTTCTTCTTCAAATTTCCTGCTTATATTTTCCTGCTGCTTCCTGTTGCTTCGTCTTTGTTCTCTGAAGCTATTTCCTGTGTCCCATCAGCTGTTTGTCATCGGCCGATGGACTCCATGAATTCCCAGTTGGATGTAAACGTCCCACACTACAGGAGCGTGGTCCAGAGTCGGTGTTTGATTGCTTGCGACTGACGTCAGGCCGGGTTTTTGCGCCGATTCGAGTCTGAACATCACACACTAACAGATTTCAGGGCCGGTGATTACGATTCCCTGCAGCTGGTGTTGACTGGGACAGACTCGGCACAACTGGGAATTGTTATAAAATCGGGCAAAAAAATCGTGTAGTGTGACCCCAGCTTTAGGAGCGCTGAGGAAAGTTTACTGCAATATCTACATTAGTTAAAATGACTTGAATTCAGATTATTAATATTAATTCAAGCAATTTTGACTACATTGGATTTATTCACTTATTAAGTAACTTATTACTAGATTATTTGACTTGTTTCAAGTTTTTTCTTCCCTGTTTTATTCTATTTTTCCTTATTCCAAGCAGAATGATGAGTCCATGGAGTAAGTGGAGTTTTCTTCCCCATGGACAGATCATTTTGCTTTTGCTGAGTTCAGGTCATTGTAACTAATGTAGATGCAGATGTTTTGCAGTGTACAGCTGTAGTTCAGAGCTCTACATGAACTGAAGGCCATGTGCTTCCTTGGATTAGTTCAGCAGTGAATATTTCAGTGTCAGTGCTCCATCAAATGCTTCAAATGTTTACTGTGGACTGAACACTGATTTTACAAAATATATCACAAATCTAATCACAGCTGCAACATCTCCCAGAAAAATCAGAGTTAGATATTTTTCAAACTCGTGCAGCCCTAGTGAGGAGGTTAAATGACCTCTGTTGTGTGTCGGTGATAACAACAACGGGTGCATTAGGAGTCAAAACAAGAGCTGTAATGAAACAAAGTTATGGCTTTAGTAGAAGTTGGCCAAGGACAGGAACAGAATGAGCTGTTTGAGCGTACACAGTATGACCCAAGACGACAAAACCAACAACTATGACGAAGTTAACAAACTTTCTGACCATAATACACGCTGTCCCATATAAATAAATAAATAAATAAAAAAATAAAAAAAATAAGCTCTCACCGATCAGCATGTTTAAGGAGAAGGCCAGAGGTCCCACAGCCCAGAGCAGTCCTTTAGTCGGGTCATACACCAACTCAGCAGTGCCCAGGATGTAGCCGCCTCCAACCCACGTGGCTGCACAAACAAAAAACACTCATACTTTGGAAAGCAGGGTTCAAACACTTTTTTACCAAGAATTTTCCATGAAAAATGCCTTACAGGTGTTTAAATAGTATTGAAAATGTCCAATGTGGTGCATATTGAATATTTCTACATATAGCTTTGAGTATTACCATTAAACTTATATTCTGATGCACTACTGCTAAGGTTAATAACAGCTCAACATTAGTAATAATAATACTTGGCTCTTATGTGATGTTTTTTCCACTCTAAGGTCATCTTACACTTGGGTGCATTGTGCATTCCTAAAATTGCGCAATAAAGAGCCGGCTACAAAGTTCTCAGACTCAAGGCTGCAGGTGTGGCCCTGCCGTGCACGAAAACTTACTCGAAGACATCACATCAGACACAATATAAAAACTTTGGACACTCCTCTCTTGCAGTGTGCACTCACCATCCATTCAGCAGTGCCTCCCTCTGTAACCTTACCTGTGTGATACTGAATAAAGCTTCTGATGTGACTGCACTTCTGAATCATTGTCCTCTTTGATGCTTACACCAGAAAATGAACAATCCCTACATTCATTAGAAACAAACTTTTGCTGCAGCTTCATTTGTTAAATTTGGAAATGAGTCAGTTGATATAAATATATTATTCCCATAATGTTACTGACTTATAGCCTACAGCAGTGATTAAAAGATAATTTTGCTATATTAGATATAAACTAATCATCTCTGCTGTTTTAAAGCATTATCAAAACCAGAAGGAGCAGCAAAAAATGGTTTAGTTCAAATATTCTGACAAAAAATAGATGTAGTGAGAAGAAGAAGAGGCCAAGAAGACAGCGTTTCTACTGAACACTTATATTTACTGTATTCTAGCTGGGCAGGGTTAACCAGGAGTGGCCCAATGTTACTCACACTCTTTACATTTACACAACTTTTCCTAAACTTTACTCCTAAATATAACATTCTGAAACTTTACCAGAGCCTGGAAATTCCATTTTAAAATTCCATGACTGTACGTACCCTTATGAGACAAAGGGACCATGCCCTCAAGTTGGCACTCGAAAGCAAGAAAAAGGCAAAAGCAACCTTTTTATTTAACACTATTAATAATTCAAAAGGAAATGCTAAAGAGATCTGGCAAAGCTTAAAAAAATTACCAGGAAAATCAATAGTTGAAAAAAGACCAATAAAACTGAGAATAAAGGGGAAAGTACATGACGATCCAAGTATTGTCACATGAACTCCTGTCTGACGAGCTGGACCCAGATCTGCAGGACCACTCTGCTGCTCACAGAAAGTCTCTGTAAGCACAATAACAACACTGGACAAAAAGTCAAACTCTCATCATCACTGTAAAATTCTGAGCAAATATCATTTTTTAAGTTGGGAAACATTTTTAATTATTCAGACATTATACTTGTCTGTAAAATTCTTCTTGGTTTGGTCCCACCACCATTAACAGAGTTCATCACAGTTAAATTTAAACACAAGAACTCTCGCAGAGGAGGCTGCTAAATTCCATTCAGAAAAACAGTATTTGGACAATCGGCTTTTTCAGTACGAGCTTCCCACTCCTGCTCCCTTTAGAACTGAGAAACATAACCTCCTTTAACAACTTTAACAGATTTGTTAAACAGTGGCTGCTGAACAATCAGCCATGTCCACATCACTTACATTAACCTTTTGTTAACTAATCCTGCTGTCTGTGGACTGTGGTCTGTTGTTGTTCAGTCTGATCTCTGCTTCATGTTCCCTGTGTCTTTAGCAGGTTCTAATTTTGACTCATCTGTTCTGATCTCTCATCGACTTTTGTCTCTGTGTCCTGTGTGATGTCCTGATTGTTTCTGTGCCTGTTATTTGTCCTGTTTCTTCGCCATCAGCTGCCATTGGGACTGCAGATGAACATTAGCCTGTTTGGCTAACTCTGGCACATTTACAGCTGGACTGATGAACACATGTTAGTTAATGTGCACTGTCCCATATTAAATAAACATAAACCCTGGTAAAGGGATTGCTTTGCTGTTTGCATTTTGTAGGAAACTCATTTTCCAGAGTGTGGGAAATTCTTAGCTTTTTAAAAATGTCACCTGTCATGGTGAAGATGCTGACCCAGATGTTCAGGTTTCTTCCACCAACCATCGCTACCTCACTGCGCGTCCCGCTGCATTCCTTCTCCTCCCTCCTGGACTTTCGAGACGCCCAGATCCCGATGCCAAGTACAATAACATAAAATACTCCGATGGACACGAGTCCGGGCCAGTTTACCGCCATCTTCAGCGACTGCAAGGACAAATCAAAAACTCACAGCAAAATTCCCCAGGCTGCCTTTGACTAAACACTGTGTGTGTATGTCTGTGTCTGTCTGTGTGTGTCTGTGTGTCTGTGTATATGAATGTATAATTTTTTATGATGTTTTTATGACGAGGACACTTTTGTCTGTGAAAAGCAGCAGCGTCTCAGATTCAGTCAGAGAGGAAACATGAAGTAAGATTAGATTTGTGTTTAGAAAATCAACATTAGAGATAAAATACACAGCTGAGACACATTTCATAGAAAAAGTTAGAACCACTGCAAAGTTATCAAAAATAAAAGTGTAAAAGGACACTTCTGTCCTCACTGGGACACAGGTTTAAATATGTGATTCAGCCAGGATCTAAAATCATCAGACTTTGTTTGCAAAAGCCAATGTTTCACCCACACAGTTTTATGTACTGCATATTTTGATAATAAGCCATTTAAAGATTGCTATGATTGCATCTTTCCATAGATGTTCATGATCTCTGTGCAGTTTTCAGAACACGCAGCTGAACTCCTGAGGTTACTCTGACTACAGTACTACATGGTTATTGTACTGTACCTGTTACCTTTTATGAGTTACAAAGTCCACAGGCCATGACCATAAAGTAAAGTAGAAAATGAATAGCTGTTGTTCTGATTGTCGTGTGTGAGTCCACAGTGCACATGTTCACATTAGCTGAACTCTATAGATGAATTTGTACATTTATTAGATCACTTCATGACTGTATTTATAATTTTAATAATGTTTGGTGATATTGGCACAAATATGTTTGTCTTTCTGTTTTTAGAAGTCAACCATAACTCTGTGAAGCCTCCTGTTGTGTGCACTGTGGCAAATAAATGTCCTATAATTTATATCCAGTCTCCTTGCATTCTTACCAATGTACCATAGTGATGTTACCACTTAACCCTTGGATGCACAACCTACCAATACCTACACTCTTCCACGAGTGGGGTCAAAAAAGACCCCAATTAAAATCAGTGCGTATTTGCAATAAACTAAAGACAGTTCTCTCATTTTGGATTTAACATGATAGATTTTGTTCAAACAAAAGAGTAATTTCCTTTTTGACATGTACATTTTTTAATTTGCATTCACATTTTAGCACTTAACAATCACTCAGGTCAATCAGGTGTCAAAACATATTTGTGTGTCCCAATGACTGGAGGACAAACAGAGAACATTCAACAGGTCCAGAGACCATAACACTGTCCAAGCAGTGGGGCAAAAAAGTATTTAGTCAGCCAACAATTGTGCAAGTTCTCCCACTTAAAAAGATGAGAGAGGCCTGTAATTTTCATCATAGGTTTACCTCAACTATGAGAGACAAAATGAGAAAAAAAAAATCCAGAAAATCACATTGTCTGATGCAAGATTTGTGTCTCTCACAGAGCTGTAACTTCTTCTGTAAGAGGCTCCTCTGTCCTCCACTTGTTACCTGTATTAATGGCACCTGTTTGAACTGGTTATCTATATAAAAGACACCTGTCCACAACCTCAAACAGTCCCACTCCAAACTCCACTATGGCCAAGACCAAAGAGCTGTCAAAGGACACCAGAAACAAAATTGTAGACCTGCACCAGGCTGGGAAGACTGAATCTGCAATAGGTAAGCAGCTTGGTGTGAAGAAATCAACTGTGGGAGCAATTATTAGGAAATGGAAGACATACAAGACCACTGATAATCTCCCTCGATCTGGGGCTCCCCGCAAGATCTCACCCCGTGGTCAAAATGATCACAAGAACGATGAGCAAAAATCCCAGAACCACACGGGGACCTAGTGAATGACCTGCAGAGAGCTGGGACCAAAGTAACAAAGGCTACCATCAGTAACACACTACGCCTCCTGCAGTGCCAGACGTGTCCCCTGCTAAAGCCAGTACATGTGCAGGCCGTCTGAAGTTTGCTACAGAGCATTTGGATGATCCAGAAGAGGATTGGGAGAATGTCATATGGTCAGATGAAACCAAAATAGAACTTTTTGGTAAAAACTCTACTCGTCGTGTTTGGAGGAGAAAGAATGCTGAGTTGCATCCAAAGAACACCATACCTACTGTAAAGCATGGGGGTGGGAACATCATGCTTTGGGCCTGTTTTTCAGCAAAGGGACCAGGACGACTGATCCGTGTAAAGGAAAGAATGAATGAGGCCATGTATCATCAGATTTTGAGTGAAAACCTCCTTCAATCAGCAAGGGCATTGAAGATGAAACGTGGCTGGGTCTTTCAGCATGACAATGATCCCAAACACACTGCCCGGGTAATGAAGGAGTGGCTTCGTAAGAAGCATTTCAAGGTCCTGGAGTGGCCTCGCCAGTCTCCAGATCTCAACCCCATAGAAAATCTTTGGAGGGAGTTGATAGTCCGTGTTGCCCAGCGACCACCCCAAAACATCACTGCTCTAGAGGAGATCTGCATGGAGGAATGGGCCAAAATACCAGCAACAGTTTGTGAAAAGACTTACAGAAAACGTTTGACCTCTGTCATTGCCAACAAAGGGTATATAACAAAGTATTGAGATGAACTTTTGTTATTGACCAAATACTTATTTTCCACCATAATTTGCAAATAAATTCTTTAAAAATCAGACAATGTGATTTTCTGGATTTTTTTTCTCATTTTGTCTCTCACAGTTGAGGTATACCTATGATGAAAATTACAGGCCTCTCTCATCTTTTTAAATGGGAGAACTTGCACAATTGGTGGCTGACTAAATACTTTTTTGCCCCACTGTATGTTGCTGTGTAAAAATGATCTCCTGGGAGGTGAGACTGCTGACATCAGATGTGTAAGTGGGACAGTCAGAGTTGCTAAGAATTAAAGGTTCATAGAAGATTCCATAAGAACTGCTTGGGGTCAAAATGACCCCACTTGTGGAAGATTGGGGTAGTGATACAAAAACTGCAATTTCTTAAAATGAATGAAAAAATAAATAAAAATGCAAATGGCCTCATGTCACAAATGTTTTATGAGGAATACCTGGAATATGAATATTTCACAACTTTTCATTTTAAAAATTTTGAAGAATAACAACCCGTGGGGTCATTTTCGATCCCACGTGTGGATCTAAGGGTTAAGTAAACACTTAAGTAAATCCAGCACAAGCCTATCTACAGTACAAACTGGTCATTCAAGCCGGATATCCTAAACATTGCTTATGGCTGTAGGGAAAGTAAGTGAATATGACCTACCCAAACGTGAACCTCCCCTGCCTCAGTGCTTCAAAGATTATGAGCTACGCTATGGCCATCGAGGAATCAACACTACACCCAGGGGCGTAACATCAGGCAGTGCAGCCCAGAGGAGAACATGCTCCTCCAAACCTCCCTTGAACACAAAGATCATTCCCCCCACACTGCTACATCTGTACTACATGGCTCAAATGACAGTGAAATGAAGTTGTCCCAAATGTCCAAGTCCCCTTGTGCCTGCTGTAGCTCACTGAACCATCACATCACCCAACGCACAGACTTCAAGGTCCTGAGAAAGGAGCAAGTAATAGCATGGATTAAAGAAAATAAGAGGTGCTGGCATTATGCTCGACCACATCTGGCTGCCAAGTGAACCTTAACCAAAGACTGTAAACACACCTAACACCTGTAAAAGGAGGAATTTACAAGTCCTATGTGAGATAAACAAGAAGCCTGAAGCTAATTTTTACCTTATTAACTCCACTGCTCACACTTTGTATCGGGACCGCCCAAGTCATGCAGGTCATGTCCTCTTCAAGGTTGTTAAGGTAATTTTGAGAAGTGGTAATAAAGTTCTTGAGACCTTTGCCCTCCTGGATGATGGGTCTGAGCGAACAATCCTTTTACAGTCTGCTGCTCAAATCCTTCAGCTTGATGGAGAGCCAGAGGATTTGGCTCTTAGAACTGTCAGACAAGGAGTGGAGAAGATTCAAGGGTCTTCTGTCTCATTTCAGTCCAGCCTTGGGCCTGGAAAATCATTTCACATTCGTCATGCCTTCACAGCGAGTCAGCTAGCCTTATTTGAGCACTCACACCCTGTTCAGTCTCTACAGAGGAAAAATGAACATCTTCATGGTCTGCCTTTGACCCCCCTACGCCTAGTTGCTCCATTATTGCTTATAGGCTCTGATCATTATCACCTCATCTCACCTATCAGTTCAATTCAATTTGGTCCACTGGGGGCAGCAGCAGCTATTAAGACCCACCTTGGTTGGACCTGTCAGGGCCCCGTAAGTGATGCTGAACCTTCTTCTGCTGGGTGTTTCCAAACCTCTTGTTTCTCACCACTTGATGAGTTGCTTAAGAATGTGGAAAGGCTACAGCAGCTGGATGCAGTTCCTCCTCGCAGTGAGAAAACAGTAATTCAGTCAAAGCTGGATAATCAGGCTGTTCAGTTGCTTGAGACTTCAACTAAACAAGTCTTAGTAGATGGAGTAATTGGCCTGGAGCACCCCCCTCTGAAAGCTCCTCCTCAGGCAGTGATGGCCAGGCTACGTGCTACAGAGTCCAAGTTGATTCAGGACCCAGAGAAAGCAGCAGCTTATAACATGAAGGTGTCTAAACTTGGACAAGATGATTATGTGAGAAGGCTTTTCCCGGATCAAGTTGCAAGCTCGTCAGAGACATGATATGTGCCACATCATATGGTGTCTCAAAAGATCAAAAATTGCCTAGTTTTTGACTGCTCATTTGAGTTTAAGGGTCAGTCTTTAAACAAGTCTCTGCTGCCTGGAGCGTCTCTGGGGCCTTCTGTCATAGGAGTGTTACTGCAGTTTTGAGAACATGCCATAGCTATTAGTGGTGACATAAGGGCTACGTATCATCAAGTTCACCTACTGCCTCAAGATCAGCCCCTTTTGTGCTTCCTTTGGAGAGATGTGAACCGTGAAGCTTCTCCCACAGTCTACCAGTGGCGAGTCCTTCCATTTGGGACTACCTGCAGACCATGCTGTGCTATATTTGCTCTGCAGAAACACATCAAAACTTCAACATAGCTGGACAGTCCAGTACGTAAGTCAGTTGAGCACAGCTTTTATGTGGACAATTGTCTTCAAAGTTTTCCATATGTTGACCTGGCAAGGCAGACCCTTGACAGGGTAAGAGAAGTTCTTGCTTCTGGAGGCTTTAACATTCGCCAGTGGGTGAGCAATGATCCAGCAGTTACTGATCATGTGCCAGCTGAAGCCAAATCTGAGATCAGAGAACTAAGCCTCTCAAAGGAAACCCCTGACCAAGTTGAATGCACAGTTGGGTTACAGTGGAACTGCCAGACAGACTGTCTTGGATACCGAGGGCGAGCAGTGGAAGCCTCTACCACAACAATGAGGTACATCTATCACATCCTTGCCAGTCTCTACAATACCTGAGTCCTTATACCACCAGAGCAAAAAATCTTGTTCAGCAGCTGTGGCACAAACCATCCTTGCTCTCAGAGTGGAGATTATGGCAAGATGAGCTCTCAGCGCTGTTAAATGTAACAATGCCTCGGCGTTATACTTCGCTCAAGTTCTCCTCCTTTTCAAATCAGGATGTCCATGTATTTTGTGATGCTTCTGCCTCTGCTTTTGGAGCGGTAGCATACCATCAGACAGAGTGTAAAACTGGGGAGGCTGAGGTGGCTTTCTTGATGGCTAGATCTTGTGTGGCTCCCAAAAGACAACAGTCCATTCGTAGACTGGAGCTTTGTGCTGCTTTGGTTGGAACCCGCCTCTGTGATCTCCTAAGAACTGAGCTTACTCTTTCCATCAGAAGCATTGTTCTTTGGTCAGATTCAACCACTGTGCTTACCTGGTTGAAATCTGACTCATGCCGCTTTAAGGACTTTGTCGGTACCAGTGTGTCTAAGATACAGGAGTTAACCAACTGTCAAGGTTGGAGATATGTGGATACAGCACACAATCCAGCCGATGGCCTTACAAGAGGCAAGAAACTGTTAGAATACCTGCAACCAAATCGCTGGTGTCAGGGTCCAGATTTTCTTTACCAGTCTCCAGTCACATGGCCCCAATCCTCTGGTGAAGATCCTAACTTCCATCAGTCAGAGATGAAGTCTTGTTTCTTTGGAGAGATAACTGTTTCAAGCCCAAAGATGGATTTCAGCACATATCAGAGCTATCAGTCACTCCTGGATGCTGTTGTTCAGCAAGGACGTCCCTTACAAGAGAATGCCACACCAACTGCAGCTGACTATAATCAAGCAGAATTAGACCTTCTGCGACAAGCTCAGAGGGACAGTTTTGGAGAGGAGTTTGCCCGGTTGAAGGCTCAAAGGCCTCTCATATCAAGCAGCCGTCGACTTATTCTTGCCCCTGAACTATGTCCAGATACAGGCCTTACTCGTGTTGGTGGAAGATTGCAGTATTGTGAACTGGAACCGGATGCTCTACATCCTGTTGTATTAGATCCTGCCCACTCAGTTTCTCAGTTGCTCATTCAAGATTTTGATAATTGTCTGAGGCATCCTGGACCAGAAAGAGTCTTTGCAGAGCTCCGTAGGAAGTTTTGGATCTTAAGAGGAGGAGAAGCTATTAAGAAATACCAGTGGAAATGTGTTCAGTGCCAACAATGGCGTGCTAGACCTATCGTGCCCAAGATGGCTGACCTTCCAACTGCCTGCCTTCAGCTGTGTAAGCAGCCTTTTTATTCGACAGGGATGGATTGTTTCGGCCCTTATAATGTCAAGGTTGGTCGAAGAACTGAAAAGAGATGGGGTCTCATTTTCAAATGTTTGACTACTCGTGTGCATCTTGAACTCTTCAACAGCGAACTCTTTGCTGTTTTACAGCTCGTCAAGGTGCACCCCTTGAACTTTGGTCGGACCAGGCCACAAACTTCAAGGCAGGAGAGAAAGAACTCCGGGAAGCTTGGATGGATCTTGCTCCAGCGCTTTCAGTCCAACTTGAGAAGCAGAGAATACACTTCCAAGGGTTCACCGGGTACGCAGTTGGTCACCGAGGAAGTCCTGCATACACTTTTGATAGAAGTAGAAGGTATCTTGAACTCAAAGCCATTGGGTTATGTTTCTTCAAGCTGACCCTGATCCAGTGACCCCAAACCTTCTCCTCATGGGGCGGCGAGATTCATCTCCTCCACTTGTTTCTTATCCAAGCTCTGAACTACTTAGTCGCAGGCTGACTATTTTGGCTGAGCACTTTTGGTCTCATTTTATTAAGCAGTACCTACCCCATCTTCAGAATAGACAGAAGTGGCAGAAGGATACACCAGATATTAAAGTGGGATCTGTTGCCATGATCATAGACCCGCAGCTTCCAAGATCTCTGTGGCCTGTTGGGCGAATCAAGGATGTGTTTCCGAGTAAGGATGGTCATGTGTAAATGGCAGTAAATCTTACACTCGCCCAGTTTCTCGGCTTGTTGTGCTTCCGGCCTTTCCTGACATTCCTTTTGGTCAGTCTGCCTCAAGTGACTCTTGATGGGCGCAAAGCTAAGATTTTGGAGCGGCTGTAGAAAAGAGTCACATTTTTTCATCTACTTCCTGCCAAAGTCCCATCCTTTCTCCAGTGTCACTTCCTTGATCCTCTTCTTTATTTAAAGCCCCTCCTCCCATTGTTCTGTTTAAAGCAGAGCATGAGGCCTCCAGACCAGACGTGCACATTGTTATGCGTCTCTGAGTAAGTGTTTGTGTCTGTTTTGACGAGTAGACCAGTAATTCTTGTAGATATTCTGTTAAGTGATTAGTATATCAGCACAGTCTCTGCTACATTTAATGGTCACTGTTTGTCAGTGGCTCCTTGGATGGGGCCACATACTCGAATGAGCAATGTTCTCCCAAAAACGGAGGCCAAAAAACTCCAGATGAAAACAAACGAAAGAGGGATAACATTAGGCCATCAAGCAAAGCTGTAGATGAGGCAAACTTTGTGGAAATTATTGGATCTAAAAAGGTAAGAATATTTTAGTGTGTGTGATTAATTTCAGTATAGTAAGATGCTTTAACCAAGAAGTTTCTAATGCTGTTTCTATTGCCTTCCAAAAAAGAACTTATGGATGCCTGCTCCACTCTTGGTGTTTCAGCAGAGGGCTCCATAACTGACTTAATCAACAGGCTCAGTGAACTTTTAAATTTCAAAGAAATATATCCCAAAATGTTTGCAAAAATACAGAAAGCAGGTGGTAAGTATGATTAAATTTTGATTAAATTTTTTTCCCTGTATTTTTTTGCTTATTTTAGGAGGAGTGTTGCATTTTTCCTGCATGCATGGGGTCAAGGGCGTAACTTTGGGTGTAACATTGGGGAGATTAAACTCCACCTATTTATTTATTTTTTTACACACTGAATCATGCACTTTTGTAAAAGGAGTATGCTAATTTGGAGTTTCTTTATTAGAAATGCATTATGATACTTTTACTGTGATTGACTTAGCTTCAGCTCTGTGCTAGGCTAATGTCAGTGTTAGCGTTAGCACAACAGCAAGGCTGAGCAGTAAATAATGCCATCACTTACTTAAATTAGCATCAGTGGTAAATTGACTTAAGTCCTGCACACAGCACGTTCCACTGCAGCCTCCTTAGCTTTACCTCACACTGGCAATTTAGTGAAATCATCAGCTAACTGGACAATACGACTGTTTACCTCTTCTTGGGCAGGACTTTTTTTTTTCTTTTTCGTTGGGGTTGGAGTTGACCAACTCTGTAAAAATTCTGACTGCTCTTTGGTGCTATTTTCATAACAGCACAGGTTAGAGACGGGCAGCTATCACCGCGACAACACCACAGACTGAGGATACAGCAGAGCCAACGCTCAGGAGACAGTGGGCCGTACCAAGTGTCCTGCACAGTAGGGGGGCGGAATAAACTAATTACTATTTTGCTGGCAAACGAAATAAATACAGAAAATCAATGACTTATTCATGCAAGATAATTCCTATTTGTATTTATCGCAATGTTGTGATTATTGGGGAGGTTATATTGGCTTGACCTGATTTTTTTTTTTTTTTTTTAGGGGGGGGGGGGGTAATGATTAAGGACTGAAGTGTTTGTCCACCTGAGTCTAACATGGTTACGCCATGGTTGACTGATGATGTAAGTGTATATTTACTATTACACATACATACAATTTCAAGTGTGTTGCATATATTTATACTAATTCAATAAAATTGTGTTGTTTTACTGCATTATAATAATATATTGTTGTTCTACTTAATTTCAGGCTGTTAACTATTGTGTAGCCCAACTCGCACAAGAGAACAAGGTCGATTTATTTCCTTCTAACAATATTATAAGCATATACTTGTAATAAATCATTTCATAAACAGAAAAAATCCTTTTAGTATAATCTAGTAATAAGTTACTTAATAACTAATGTAGATATTGACTTTTTTGCAGTGCAGACAAACAAACAAACACACAGATTCCCTACAGTCAGTATTTGTCATTGCAGCAGTTTGGAGAAGCAGACAGGAGTAATAAACCTGGCACCATGTAGAGTAGAGATAAATAAAGATACTAAGGTTATTGTCGCAGCCCTCAGTACAAGGCCCATGTGCTGCTGATGATGATTTGACCCAACATTAAAACTGTTCATTAATCCAAACCAAAGTTTACAGCAAATAAAACCAATCCTTGTTGTTTACATAAAGCTGAGCATCAACAGACGCTGCTGGGATCACAGATGTTTGTTTCAATCTGACAATGACCATTTGTACTACAGTACTCTTACTACTGTACTCTTACTACAGTACTCTTACTACAGTACTCTTACTACTGTACTCTTACTACAGTACTCTTACTACAGTACTCTTACTACAGTACTCTTACTACTGTACTCTTACTACAGTACTCTTACTACAGTACTCTTACTACAGTACCCTTACTACAGTACTGTTACTACTGTACTCTTACTACAGTACTGTTACTACAGTACTCTTACTACAGTACTCTTACTACAGTACTCTTACTACAGTACTCTTACTACTGTACTCTTACTACAGTACTCTTACTACTGTACTCTTACTACAGTACTCTTACTACAGTACTCTTACTACAGTACTGTTACTACAGTACTCTTACTACATGTACTCTTACTACAGTACTGTTACTACAGTACTCTTACTACTGTACTCTTACTACAGTACTCTTACTACAGTACTCTTACTACAGTACTCTTACTACAGTACTCTTACTACTGTACTCTTACTACAGTACTCTTACTACAGTACTCTTACTACATGTACTCTTACTACAGTACTCTTACTACAGTACTCTTACTACTGTACTCTTACTACAGTACTCTTACTACTGTACTCTTACTACAGTACTCTTACTACAGTACTCTTACTACTGTACTCTTACTACAGTACTCTTACTACAGTACTCTTACTACTGTACTCTTACTACAGTACTCTTACTACAGTACTCTTACTACAGTACTCTTACTACAGTACTCTTACTACAGTACTCTTACTACAGTACTCTTACTACAGTACTCTTACTACAGTACTCTTACTACTGTACTCTTACTACAGTACTCTTACTACTGTACTCTTACTACAGTACTCTTACTACAGTACTCTTACTACAGTACTCTTACTACTGTACTGTTACTACAGTACTCTTACTACTGTACTCTTACTACAGTACTCTTACTACAGTACTCTTACTACTGTACTCTTACTACAGTACTCTTACTACAGTACTCTTACTACAGTACTCTTACTACAGTACTCTTACTACAGTACTCTGTCTTCTTTGTGTTTTTTCAGTGTCTTCTCTGTGTTTTTTCCGTGTCTTCTCTGTGTTTTTTCAGTGTCTTCTTTGCGTTTTTTCTGTGTCTTCTCTGTGTTTTTTCAGTGTCTTCTTTGTGTTTTTTCTGTGTCTTCTCTGTGTTTTTTCAGTGTCTTCTCTGTGTTTTTTCTGTGTCTTCTCTGTGTTTTTTCCCTGTCTTCTCTGTGTTTTTTCAGTGTCTTCTTTGTGTTTTTTCAGTGTCTTCTCTGTGTTTTGTCTGTGTCTTCTCTGTGTTTTTTCCGTGTCTTCTCTGTGTTTTTTCAGTGTCTTCTCTTTGTTTTTTCTGTGTCTTCTCTGTGTTTTTTCCGTGTCTTCTCTGTGTTTTTCTGTGTCTTCTCTGTGTTTTTTCTGTGTCTTCTCTGTGTTTTTTCCGTGTCTTCTCTGTGTTTTTTCAGTGTCTTCTCTGTGTTTTTTCAGTGTCTTCTCTGTGTTTTTTCTGTGTCTTCTCTGTGTTTTTTCCTGTGTCTTCTCTGTGTTTTTTCAGTGTCTTCTCTGTGTTTTTTCTGTGTCTTCTCTGTGTTTTTTCGTGTCTTCTCTGTGTTTTTTCAGTGTCTTCTCTGTGTTTTTTCTGTGTCTTCTCTGTGTTTTTTCTGTGTCTTCTCTGTGTTTTTTCCGTGTCTTCTCTGTGTTTTTTCAGTGTCTTCTCTGTGTTTTTTCTGTGTCTTCTCTGTGTTTTTTCCGTGTCTTCTCTGTGTTTTTTCAGTGTCTTCTCTGTGTTTTTTCAGTGTCTTCTCTGTGTTTTTTCCGTGTCTTCTCTGTGTTTTTTCCGTGTCTTCTCTGTGTTTTTTCTGTGTCTTCTCTGTGTTTTTTCTGTGTCTTCTCTGTGTTTTTTCAGTGTCTTCTCTGTGTTTTTTCTGTGTCTTCTCTGTGTTTTTTCTGTGTCTTCTCTGTGTTTTTTCAGTGTCTTCTCTGTGTTTTTTCCGTGTCTTCTCTGTGTTTTTTCAGTGTCTTCTCTGTGTTTTTTCAGTGTCTTCTCTGTGTTTTTTCGTGTCTTCTCTGTGTTTTTTCCGTGTCTTCTCTGTGTTTTTTCCGTGTCTTCTCTGTGTTTTTTCCGTGTCTTCTCTGTGTTTTTTCAGTGTCTTCTCTGTGTTTTTTCCGTGTCTTCTCTGTGTTTTTTCCGTGTCTTCTCTGTGTTTTTTCCGTGTCTTCTCTGTGTTTTTTCAGTGTCTTCTCTGTGTTTTTTCCGTGTCTTCTCTGTGTTTTTTCAGTGTCTTCTCTGTGTTTTTTCAGTGTCTTCTCTGTGTTTTTTCCGTGTCTTCTCTGTGTTTTTTCAGTGTCTTCTCTGTGTTTTTTCTGTGTCTTCTCTGTGTTTTTTCCGTGTCTTCTCTGTGTTTTTTCCGTGTCTTCTCTGTGTTTTTTCTGTGTCTTCTCTGTGTTTTTTCCGTGTCTTCTCTGTGTTTTTTCAGTGTCTTCTCTGTGTTTTTTCAGTGTCTTCTCTGTGTTTTTTCTGTGTCTTCTCTGTGTTTTTTCGTGTCTTCTCTGTGTTTTTTCAGTGTCTTCTCTGTGTTTTTTCTGTCTTCTCTGTGTTTTTTCCGTGTCTTCTCTGTGTTTTTTCCGTGTCTTCTCTGTGTTTTTTCAGTGTCTTCTCTGTGTTTTTTCCGTGTCTTCTCTGTGTTTTTTCAGTGTCTTCTCTGTGTTTTTTCAGTGTCTTCTCTGTGTTTTTTCCGTGTCTTCTCTGTGTTTTTTCCGTGTCTTCTCTGTGTTTTTTCCGTGTCTTCTCTGTGTTTTTTCAGTGTCTTCTCTGTGTTTTTTCAGTGTCTTCTCTGTGTTTTTTCCGTGTCTTCTCTGTGTTTTTTCCGTGTCTTCTCTGTGTTTTTTCAGTGTCTTCTCTGTGTTTTTTCCGTGTCTTCTCTGTGTTTTTTCTGTGTCTTCTCTGTGTTTTTTCCGTGTCTTCTCTGTGTTTTTTCGTGTCTTCTCTGTGTTTTTTCAGTGTCTTCTCTGTGTTTTTTCCGTGTCTTCTCTGTGTTTTTTCAGTGTCTTCTCTGTGTTTTTTCCGTGTCTTCTCTGTGTTTTTTCTGTGTCTTCTCTGTGTTTTTTCAGTGTCTTCTCTGTGTTTTTTCCGTGTCTTCTCTGTGTTTTTTCAGTGTCTTCTCTGTGTTTTTTCCGTGTCTTCTCTGTGTTTTTTCCGTGTCTTCTCTGTGTTTTTTCTGTGTCTTCTCTGTGTTTTTTCTGTGTCTTCTCTGTGTTTTTTCCGTGTCTTCTCTGTGTTTTTTCCGTGTCTTCTCTGTGTTTTTTCTGTGTCTTCTCTGTGTTTTTTCCGTGTCTTCTCTGTGTTTTTTCCGTGTCTTCTCTGTGTTTTTTCAGTGTCTTCTCTGTGTTTTTTCAGTGTCTTCTCTGTGTTTTTTCCGTGTCTTCTCTGTGTTTTTTCTGTGTCTTCTCTGTGTTTTTTCAGTGTCTTCTCTGTGTTTTTTCCGTGTCTTCTCTGTGTTTTTTCCGTGTCTTCTCTGTGTTTTTTCCGTGTCTTCTCTGTGTTTTTTCAGTGTCTTCTCTGTGTTTTTTCCGTGTCTTCTCTGTGTTTTTTCCGTGTCTTCTCTGTGTTTTTTCCGTGTCTTCTCTGTGTTTTTTCCGTGTCTTCTCTGTGTTTTTTCCGTGTCTTCTCTGTGTTTTTTCCGTGTCTTCTCTGTGTTTTTTCCGTGTCTTCTCTGTGTTTTTTCCGTGTCTTCTCTGTGTTTTTTCAGTGTCTTCTCTGTGTTTTTTCTGTGTCTTCTCTGTGTTTTTTCAGTGTCTTCTCTGTGTTTTTTCAGTGTCTTCTCTGTGTTTTTTCCGTGTCTTCTCTGTGTCTTTTCCGTGTCCAGTAGCTGAGCTCTGTGCTAACGCTGCAGGTTTCCTAGTAACCAGTTTTCCACCACTGTCTGTAACTGGAGCAGCTTCAGGATCAGGTTCTCCGCAGCTCACGGCTCTCGCAGCTCTCTGCAGAGTTTTCTGTTCTTATGGAAGAGTTTTCTGTTCTTATGGAAGAGTTTTCTAACAAACCCCAGGCTCCTGTGTCTGAGAGGACTGAAGATAAATCCGTCCGGACGCTGCAGGGCCAGATGTGAGCTGCAGCTGGATGGCGTCTCCATCAGGAAAGCTGGAGTGTGTTTGTCTGTGGAAGAACCATGCAGGACAGGCTTCAGCTCTGCCTCGCGCTGCTGCTGCTGCTGGGAAAGCTCTGCAGTCAAACTGAGACACAACCTTCTCCGGCAGGAAATACTTTTCCAAACTTCACCGCTGTGGCCGGGTCTCCTGTCCGTTTCCTCCTCCACACAACGGTGAGGCGTTCCCGGCATTCCCAGGTAATTTATACAAAAACATCTGCACAAATAATAAAATAATGACAGGTTACAAACCGATGATTCCTAAAATACTTCAGGCCAGAAAACTTCTGACTGCACAGATCTGGACTCATCTGAACTAAACCAGGTCTAAACCAGGACTAAACCAGGTCTAAACCAGGACTAAACCAGGTCTAAACCAGGACTAAACCAGGTCTAAACCAGGTCTAAACCAGGACTAAACCAGGTCTAAACCAGGACAAAACCAGGTCTAAACCAGGACTAAACCAGGTCTAAACCAGGACTAAACCAGGTCTAAACCAGGTCTAAACCAGGACTAAACCAGGTCTAAACCAGGACTAAACCAGGTCTAAACCAGGTCTAAACCAGGACTAAACCAGGTCTAAACCAGGTCTAGACCAGGACTAAACCAGGTCTAAACCAGGTCTAAACCAGGACTAAACCAGGTCTAAACCAGGTCTAGACCAGGTCTAAACCAGGTCTAAACCAGGTCTAAACCAGGACTAAACCAGGTCTAAACCAGGTCTAGACCAGGTCTAAACCAGGTCTAAACCAGGTCTAAACCAGGACTAAACCAGGTCTAAACCAGGACTAAACCAGGTCTAAACCAGGTCTAAACCAGGACTAAACCAGGTCTAAACCAGGTCTAGACCAGGACTAAACCAGGTCTAAACCAGGTCTAAACCAGGACTAAACCAGGTCTAAACCAGGTCTAGACCAGGTCTAAACCAGGTCTAAACCAGGACTAAACCAGGTCTAAACCAGGTCTAAACCAGGACTAAACCAGGTCTAGACCAGGACTAAACCAGGTCTAGACCAGGACTAAACCAGGTCTAAACCAGGACTAAACCAGGTCTAAACCAGGTCTAGACCAGGTCTAAACCAGGTCTAAACAAGGACTAAACCAGGTCTAAACCAGGACTAAACCAGGACTAAACCAGGACTAAACCAGGTCTAAACCAGGTCTAAACCAGGTCTAGACCAGGACTAAACCAGGTCTAAACCAGGACTAAACCAGGTCTAAACCAGGTCTAAACCAGATCTAGACCAGGACTAAACCAGGTCTAAACCAGGACTAAACCAGGTCTAAACCAGGTCTAAACCAGATCTAGACCAGGACTAAACCAGGTCTAAACCAGGTCTAAACCAGGACTAAACCAGGTCTAAACCAGGACTAAACCAGGTCTAAACCAGGTCTAAACCAGGACTAAACCAGGACTAAACCAGGACTAAACCAGGACTAAACCAGGTCTAAACCAGGACTAAACCAGGTCTAGACCAGGACTAAACCAGGTCTAGACCAGGACTAAACCAGGTCTAAACCAGGACTAAACCAGGTCTAAACCAGGTCTAGACCAGGTCTAAACCAGGTCTAAACCAGGACTAAACCAGGTCTAAACCAGGACTAAACCAGGACTAAACCAGGACTAAACCAGGTCTAAACCAGGTCTAAACCAGGTCTAGACCAGGACTAAACCAGGTCTAAACCAGGACTAAACCAGGTCTAAACCAGGTCTAAACCAGATCTAGACCAGGACTAAACCAGGTCTAAACCAGGACTAAACCAGGTCTAAACCAGGTCTAAACCAGATCTAGACCAGGTCTAAACCAGGACTAAACCAGGTCTAAACCAGGTCTAAACCAGGACTAAACCAGGTCTAAACCAGGTCTAAACCAGGACTAAACCAGGACTAAACCAGGACTAAACCAGGACTAAACCAGGTCTAAACCAGGACTAAACCAGGTCTAAACCAGGACTTAACCAGGTCTAAACCAGGACTAAACCAGGACTAAACCAGGTCTAAACCAGGACTAAACCAGGACTAAACCAGGTCTAAACCAGGTCTAAACCAGGACTAAACCAGGTCTAAACCAGGTCTAAACCAGGACTAAACCAGGTCTAAACCAGGACTAAACCAGGTCTAAACCAGGACTAAACCAGGACTAAACCAGGTCTAAACCAGGACTAAACCAGGACTAAACCAGGTCTAAACCAGGTCTAAACCAGGACTAAACCAGGACTAAACCAGGTCTAAACCAGGTCTAAACCAGGTCTAAACCAGGACTAAACCAGGTCTAAACCAGGTCTAGACCAGGACTAAATTAGGTCTAAACCAGGACTAAACCAGGTCTAAACCAGGACTAAACCAGGTCTAAACCAGGACTAAACCAGGACTAAACCAGGTCTAAACCAGGTCTAAACCAGGTCTAAACCAGGACTAAACCAGGTCTAAACCAGGACTAAACCAGGGCTAAACCAGGTCTAAACCAGGACTAAACCAGGACTAAACCAGGTCTAAACCAGGTCTAAACCAGGACTAAACCAGGTCTAAACCAGGACTAAACCAGGTGTAAACCAGGACTAAACCAGGACTAAACCAGGTCTAAACCAGGACTAAACCAGGTCTAAACCAGGTGTAAACCAGGTCTAAACCAGGACTAAACAAAGTTTTGGTTTTCAAATGTTAAATCCAGAGCAGAAATAAAAGAAATGAAAATGTCTTTAAATGAAACTAAACCAGAGTTAAAGAGCGTGTACCACCTGCGGTCCCCAGCCCACAGTGTGAGAACCACTGGACTTAACTTTTGCATCTGTTTTTACAAAACTTTTATTTCTGAACTGAAGCATCAACAGTGAGTTCTGTTTTTGCCTAAATCCTTCTTACGTCATCGTCCCAGCTGATTGTTTGTTTGTTTGTTTGTTTGTTTGTTTGTTGTTTTTAAAGCAGTGCGTGTGTTTCCTGTCCCAGGTTTCCTCGGCAGGAGGCAGAGCGGCGCCGTCCTGGCTGCTGCACAGACGCCGCAGTGGACGGACACTGGGCCTGGCGCTCGCTGAGGATTCTGGGAAACATGGCCTTGAGCTGCGGGACGGACGCAGCTCCACAGAGGTCAGAGGTCGCGTCCTGAACGCAGCAGGACCGGGCTTTTCTCCGTCACGGTGAGAGCGTTCATGGTTTACACGAGTTCACTTCAACACAGCTCTGTAACCTCGCTCCTGTTCCAGTTTCTCAGAGGGATTTTTCTCTCACTTTGTCTTTTCTCATGTCAGGGTGATGATATTTGAGTTTGTAAAGCTTTTAAATTAGGCTTCATATGAACATAAACTACTTTAGAAGGTGTAAAGAATTTAGATTTTTAGTTCACATGATCATAAACGACTCTGCTCAGTCGTGAAATTATGCTTTTATTTTTTCTTTATTTCTTCATACGATCATGAACAACTTAGTTCTTGTGTCTTAGACGATCTGTCTGAGGGAGGGAGGTGAACACTGAGAGCGGCTGTGTCTTATTTTATTTGCTCTGCTGTTATTTTGAATTTAAGTTGAGGACCCCCAAGAAAACGAGACGGTTCATCTCAAAGGGCTGTTCCTCCTAATAATAATAAATAATTTCGGTAACACTTTCTATGAACTCGCTGTTCATAAGACGCTATAAACACATTCATAAAGCATTATAAAGCATTCATAAGGCTTTATAATTATTGACATAAGTTGACATAAACATGTATAGATACTCATAACTACACTTAGATGGCATTATAATGTTTCATTATAGACGTTTACAACTGAAGGTGACACAGTGTGTTATAAAGTGTCTTTGTCCTCATGAGACCTGCAGTGTGGAGCTCAGTATTAGGCTCAGGTAAAGTAATCAGTGCTCATGTATGAGGGGAAACCCACTTTACTTACTGTTTGTAATGGTGCCCTATGAGTTTTTATGAGTAATTATAAGTTAATCTTACTTTACTGAGCCTATGCAATGGGTGCCTGTATTCATTATTTAGTGCTTATGAGCAGTAAAATAACCATCCATCCATCTTCTTCCGCTTTATCCGGGGCCGGGTCGCGGAGGCAGCAGTCTAAGCAGGGACACCCAGACATCCCTCTCCCCGGACACTTCCTCCAGCTCCTCTGGAGGAACCCCAAGGCGTTCCCAGGCCGAGAGACGTAGTCCCTCCAGCGAGTCCTAGGTCTTCCCCGGGGCCTCCTCCTGGTGGGACATGAACACCTCCCCAGGGAGGGACCAGGAGGCTCTGGAGCAGATGCCCGAGCCTCAGCTGACTCCTCTCGATGTGGAGGAGCAGCGGCTCTACTCCGAGCTCCTCCCGGGTGACAGAGCTCCTCACCTTATCTCTGAGGGAGCGCCCTGCGGAGGAAACTCATTTCGGCCGCTTGTATCCGGGATCTTGTCCTTTCGGTCATGACCCAAAGCTCATGACCATAGGTGAGAGGAGGAACGTAGATTTACCAGTAAAATAACCATTGACAAAAAATATATGAATAAGACATGGAATTCTGACACAAGTGGACATGAGCTGCTTTGGGTCTAGTCATGGATTCTGTTATGAAGCCTTATAATACTGAGCTCAACACTGCTGGTCTCATGAGGACAAAGACACTTTATAACACACTGTGTCACCTTCAGTTGTAAACGCCTATAATAAAACATTATAATGCCATATAAGTGTAGTTATGAGTATCTATACATGTTTATGTCAACTTATGTCAATAATTAAAAAGCTTTATGAATGTGTTTATAGCGTCTTATGAACAGCGAGTTCATAGAAAGTGTTACCAAAATGTCAAACAAAAGTGATGTGTGTAATAAATGCTGAGAGTGAATGATACGCTCCTCTTTCCTAATTCGTCTCCTTGGCTCTGTCCCAGTCCCACACAAACCTGAAGTCTGTCCACAGCAGGAGCTGTCACAGTAACACAGCACACATCTGCCTTTCATTCTTTAACACAAACAATACAAATACTGTGAATAAGCTATGAATATTGGACTAAAACAACAGCTCCTTCACATTATTCCTGACAGATTCTAGTTGTGGATAGATAAAGGATGTATCGACCAATCAGAGCGCTCCTGTCCTATGGAAGCGTGTGATTGGTTAAACTGTTCCTTCCCTCGCTCTAAAACAAAAACCTTTATAACACAGCCCACAGTGACCTCAGAGGCTCAGTTTATCTCAGATCACTTCTGTTCTGCTGCAATAAGCGCTAGCCGTACAGCACGGTGGCAGAGTGGTTAGCACTCCTGCCTCACAGCAAA
Source organism: Bostrychus sinensis (assembly GCA_020698575.1). NCBI lineage: Eukaryota > Metazoa > Chordata > Actinopteri > Gobiiformes > Eleotridae > Bostrychus > Bostrychus sinensis. The sequence goes on from CM036239.1 coordinate 1,054,293, forward strand.
AAGGTCCTGGGTTCGAGTCCGGGACCGGGTGTGGCCTCTCTGTGTGGAGTCTGCATGTTCTCTCTGTGTCTGACACTGAACACCTGCACCAGGACGCCCTGGGAAAACCGAGTCTGCATCTCAGTGGGACTTTCCTGGTTAAATAAATATTTATCTTTGCCAAAATACAAGGAAAAAGAAATCAGGTAGTGCAGCTTTAAAACACCAATAAATATAATAAAACTTTTTTTTTAAATTCACTTATTTTACTATGAATTTGAATATTTAAAATAAAAAATCTTACACGCAAACTAAATTTATCACAAGCATTAATTTAAAAAATCATAATTAGAAAAACTCCTCTCGCCCATTACAATGATGTCACCTCCCTGCAGTGCTGGCGTCCCCCCAGGGGCCCCGCACCCCTGGTTGGGAAACACTGCCATAAAGAACCGTGTGCTGTGTTTGTGCCTCAGGGAAACTCCGCCCTGTCCCGGGAGGAACGTCGGGCTCTGGGGGAACCTCCTCCTTCAGGTCAACGCCCGGAGCCTCAGCGCCGGCCGCCGCCTCCGATTGGTCACCGCCGCGGCGCGCGACCTCCGACTGCGGCGGGGCGCCGTCTCGCTGTTTTCAGGCGGGACGTCCCACAAACTTCACCGGGAGACGCTCCGAGTCTGCGGACGGAGCGACCTCGCCGAGAAAGACGACGCCTCAGAAACCACCGCAGAACTCCTGTGGTCTTACGGATGTCAACCAAAAGAACAACTGGGTTTTTTCCAGGAGGAATTACAGAATGTCATGGAGGCCGGCGTCCTGCTGCAGGAGCTGCAGGAGCTGCAGGAGCTGCAGGAGGAGCTGCAGGAGGAGCTGCAGGAGGAGCTGCAGGAGGAGCCGCAGGAGCTGCAGGAGCTGCAGCTTCCTGTTTTAGGCTGGAGACTGCTGTGTGAGACTCAGACACCGCTCAGACTCAAGAGAGAGCTGCAGCAGCTCTGGACTTCACACACAGCTCCACAAACAACAACAGACCCTAACCCGAACACTCACCCTGTCACTTCCTCTGTGATCACTCACCCTGTCACTTCCACTGAGAACACTCACCCTGTCACTTCCTCTGAGAACACTCACCCTGTCACTTCCTCTGAGAACACTCACCCTGTCACTTCCTCTGAGAACACTCACCCTGTCACTTCCTCTGAGAGCACTCACCCTGTCACTTCCTCTGAGAACACTCACCCTGTCACTTCCTCTGTGAGCACTCACCCTGTCACTTCCTCTGAGAGCACTCACCCTGTCACTTCCTCTGAGAACACTCACCCTGTCACTTCCACTGAGAACACTCACCCTGTCACTTCCTCTGAGAACACTCACCCTGTCACTTCCTCTGAGAACACTCACCCTGTCACTTCCATCTGAGAACACTCACCCTGTCACTTCCTCTGAGATCACTCACCCTGTCACTTCCTCTGAGAACACTCACCCTGTCACTTCCTACTGAGAACACTCACCCTGTCACTTCCTCTGAGAACACTCACCCTGTCACTTCCACTGAGAACACTCACCCTGTCACTTCCTACTGAGAACACTCACCCTGTCACTTCCTCTGAGATCACTCACCCTGTCACTTCCTCTGAGAACACTCACCCTGTCACTTCCTCTGAGAGCACTCACCCTGTCACTTCCTCTGAGAACACTCACCCTGTCACTTCCACTGAGAACACTCACCCTGTCACTTCCTCTGAGAACACTCACCCTGTCACTTCCTCTGAGAACACTCACCCTGTCACTTCCACTGAGATCACTCACCCTGTCACTTCCTCTGAGAGCACTCACCCTGTCACTTCCTCTGAGAGCACTCACCCTGACACTTCCACTGAGAACACTCACCCTGTCACTTCCTCTGAGAACACTCACCCTGTCACTTCCACTGAGAACACTCACCCTGTCACTTCCACTGAGAACACTCACCCTGTCACTTCCACTGAGATCACTCACCCTGTCACTTCCTCTGAGAACACTCACCCTGTCACTTCCTCTGAGAACACTCACCCTGTCACTTCCACTGAGAGCACTCACCCTGTCACTTCCTCTGAGAACACTCACCCTGTCACTTCCACTGAGAGCACTCACCCTGTCACTTCCTCTGAGATCACTCACCCTGTCACTTCCTCTGAGATCACTCACCCTGTCACTTCCTCTGAGATCACTCACCCTGTCACTTCCTCTGAGAACACTCACCCTGTCACTTCCTCTGAGAACACTCACCCTGTCACTTCCTCTGAGAACACTCACCCTGTCACTTCCTCTGAGAATCACTCACCCTGTCACTTCCTCTGAGAGCACTCACCCTGTCACTTCCTCTGAGAACACTCACCCTGTCACTTCCTCTGAGAGCACTCACCCTGTCACTTCCTCTGAGAACACTCACCCTGTCACTTCCACTGAGAACACTCACCCTGTCACTTCCACTGAGAACACTCACCCTGTCACTTCCTCTGAGATCACTCACCCTGTCACTTCCTCTGAGAACACTCACCCTGTCACTTCCTCTGAGAGCACTCACCCTGTCACTTCCTCTGAGAGCACTCACCCTGTCACTTCCACTGAGAACACTCACCCTGTCACTTCCTCTGAGAACACTCACCCTGTCACTTCCTCTGAGAACACTCACCCTGTCACTTCCTCTGAGAACACTCACCCTGTCACTTCCTCTGAGAACACTCACCCTGTCACTTCCTCTGAGAGCACTCACCCTGTCACTTCCTCTGAGAACACTCACCCTGTCACTTCCTCTGAGATCACTCACCCTGTCACTTCCTCTGAGAACACTCACCCTGTCACTTCCACTGAGAACACTCACCCTGTCACTTCCTCTGAGAACACTCACCCTGTCACTTCCTCTGAGAACACTCACCCTGTCACTTCCTCTGAGAGCACTCACCCTGTCACTTCCTCTGAGAGCACTCACCCTGTCACTTCCTCTGAGAACACTCACCCTGTCACTTCCTCTGAGAATCACTCACCCTGTCACTTCCACTGAGAGACACTCACCCTGTCACTTCCTCTGATGAGCACTCACCCTGTCACTTCCTCTGAGAGCACTCACCCTGTCACTTCCTCTGAGAACACTCACCCTGTCACTTCCTCTGTGAACACTCACCCTGTCACTTCCTCTGAGAACACTCACCCTGTCACTTCCACTGAGAGCACTCACCCTGTCACTTCCTCTGAGAGCACTCACCCTGTCACTTCCACTGAGAGCACTCACCCTGTCACTTCCTACTGAGAACACTCACCCTGTCACTTCCTCTGTGAACACTCACCCTGTCACTTCCTACTGAGAACACTCACCCTGTCACTTCCTCTGAGAAGCACTCACCCTGTCACTTCCTCTGAGAGCACTCACCCTGTCACTTCCTCTGAGAGCACTCACCCTGTCACTTCCTCTGTGAACACTCACCCTGTCACTTCCTCTGAGAACACTCACCCTGTCACTTCCACTGAGAGCACTCACCCTGTCACTTCCTCTGAGAGCACTCACCCTGTCACTTCCACTGAGAGCACTCACCCTGTCACTTCCTCTGAGAACACTCACCCTGTCACTTCCTCTGTAGAACACTCACCCTGTCACTTCCACTGAGAACCTCACCCTGTCACTTCCACTGAGATCACTCACCCTGTCACTTCCACTGAGAACACTCACCCTGTCACTTCCTCTGAGAACACTCACCCTGTCACTTCCTCTGAGAACACTCACCCTGTCACTTCCACTGAGAACACTCACCCTGTCACTTCCTCTGTGAACACTCACCCTGTCACTTCCTCTGAGAGCACTCACCCTGTCACTTCCTCTGAGAACACTCACCCTGTCACTTCCTCTGTGAACACTCACCCTGTCACTTCCTCTGTGATCACTCACCCTGTCACTTCCTCTGTGAACACTCACCCTGTCACTTCCTCTGAGAACACTCACCCTGTCACTTCCTCTGAGATCACTCACCCTGTCACTTCCTCTGTGATCACTCACCCTGTCACTTCCTCTGTGAACACTCACCCTGTCACTTCCTCTGTGAACACTCACCCTGTCACTTCCTCTGAGAACACTCACCCTGTCACTTCCACTGAGAACACTCACCCTGTCACTTCCACTGAGAACACTCACCCTGTCACTTCCTCTGTGAACACTCACCCTGTCACTTCCCTGAGAGCACTCACCCTGTCACTTCCTCTGAGAACACTCACCCTGTCACTTCCTCTGAGAACACTCACCCTGTCACTTCCTCTGAGAGCACTCACCCTGTCACTTCCTCTGAGAACACTCACCCTGTCACTTCCACTGAGAGCACTCACCCTGTCACTTCCTCTGAGAACACTCACCCTGTCACTTCTCTGAGAACACTCACCCTGTCACTTCCTCTGAGAACACTCACCCTGTCACTTCCTCTGAGAACACTCACCCTGTCACTTCCTCTGAGAACACTCACCCTGTCACTTCCTCTGAGAACACTCACCCTGTCACTTCCACTGAGAACACTCACCCTGTCACTTCCACTGAGAACACTCACCCTGTCACTTCCTCTGAGAACACTCACCCTGTCACTTCCACTGAGAGCACTCACCCTGTCACTTCCACTGAGAGCACTCACCCTGTCACTTCCACTGAGAGCACTCACCCTGTCACTTCCTCTGAGAACACTCACCCTGTCACTTCCTCTGTGAACACTCACCCTGTCACTTCCACTGAGAGCACTCACCCTGTCACTTCCTCTGTGAACACTCACCCTGTCACGTCCACAGTGATTCATGTGCTCATTGACTCCACCATGAGTCCGGCCTTGAGTCCTGGTCCAGAGGAGCTGAGGTCTGGACCAAAGTGAACCCAGAGCTGGCTCTGAGTCTGACGCTCGGAGCTCACTGGGTAAGTCCCGGACTGGACCCGGACTGGACCCGGACTGGACCCGGACTGGACCCGGACTGGACCTGGACTGACCCGGACTGGACCTGGACAGGACTGGACCTGCACCAGGACTGGACCTGGACTGGACCTGGACTGACCCGGACTGGACCTGGACCAGGACTGGACCTGCACCAGGACTGGACCCGGACTGGACCCGGACTGGACCCGGACTGGACCTGGACTGGACCGGACTGGACCTGGACTGACCCGGACTGGACCCGGACTGGACCTGGACCTGGACTGGTCTATGACTGAATGATGTTGTTTGTCCTCGGTGTCAGACGTTTGAGCAGCGGTGGAAGAAGTCCTCAGTTTCTTTTCTTCAGTACAGATACAGGAGCAAAAATTTACTCAAGTAAAAGTAAAAATATCACCGTAAAATTTTTATTTCAGTAAAAGTACTCACTTTAAATGTACTTGTGAGTAAAAAAGTAAAAGTATTTCTCTCATGAATGAGTTAAATTGAGGATTTTGCTGATTCCAGATGAAATGACAAACTGCTGCAGGAGAAGAAACTGAATCTGTCTCTGAGCTCTTTATTATTCTGATGTTTCTAAAGCAGTACTACTTTACTGCATCTGTTATATTGAAGTACTGTGTGTACTACTTTACTGCATCTGTTATATTGAAGTACTGTGTGTACTACTTTACTGCATCTGTTATATTGAAGTACTGTGTGTACTACTTTACTGCATCTGTTATATTGAAGTACTGTGTGTACTACTTTACTGCATCTGTTATATTGAAGTACTGTGTGTACTACTTTACTGCATCTGTTATATTGAAGTACTGTGTGTACTACTTTACTGCATCTGTTATATTGAAGTACTGTGTGTACTACTGTACTGCATCTGTTATATTGAAGTACTGTGTGTACTACTTTACTGCATCTGTTATATTGAAGTACTGCGTGTACTACTTTACTGCATCTGTTATATTGAAGTACTGCGTGTACTACTTTACTGCATCTGTTATATTGAAGTACTGCGTGTGCTACTTTACTGCATCTGTTATATTGAAGTACTGCGTGTACTACTTTACTGCATCTGTTATATTGAAGTACTGCGTGTACTACTGTACTGCATCTGTTATATTGAAGTACTGCGTGTACTACTTTACTGCATCTGTTATATTGAAGTACTGCGTGTACTACTTTACTGCATCTGTTATATTGAAGTACTGCGTGTACTACTTTACTGCATCTGTTATTTGAAGTACTGCGTGTACTACTTTACTGCATCTGTTATATTGAAGTACTGCGTGTACTACTTTACTGCATCTGTTATATTGAAGTACTGTGTGTACTACTTTACTGCATCTGTTATATTGAAGTACTGTGTGTACTTGAATGAGGATACGACAAAAACACAGGATTTTAAACCACAACTCAAAAACTTTATTTCAAACCAACTCAGAAATGCAGTGAAGTAAAGTAAAAGTACCCCTTGTAAAGTTACTCAAGTACAGATAGATGAAAATTGTACTTAAGTACCTCAGTACTTTTACTTGGTTACCTTCCAGTACTGATACTGCAGATTTCTGTCCTGATGCGTTGCATTTTTCCTTTGGCAGATCCTGGCGTCAGACCGGACTCCAGCAGCTCATTTGTTTCTGAAATCATTTCTCTGTCGGACTCTGAGGCCTCATCACTGAGCACAGACCGAGCTCTGCTGTCCTCGAACGCATCGCCCCCTGCCCGATGAGCACAGACCGAGCTCTGCTGTCCTCGAACGCATCGCCCCTGCCCAGATGAGCACACACCGAGCTCTGCTGTCCTCGAACGCATCGCCCCCTGCCCAGATGAGCACACACCGAGCTCTGCTGTCCTCGAACGCATCGCCGTCTGCCCAGATGAGCACAGACCGAGCTCTGCTGTCCTCGAACGCATCGCCGCCTGCCCAGATGAGCACAGACCGAGCTCTGCCGTCCTCGAACGCATCGCCGTCTGCCCAGATGAGCACACACCGAGCTCTGCTGTCCTCGAACGCATCGCCGTCTGCCCAGATGAGCACACCGAGCTCTGCTGTCCTCGAACGCATCGCCGCCTGCCCAGATGAGCACAGACCGAGCTCTGCCGTCCTCGAACGCATCGCCGTCTGCCCAGATGAGCACACACCGAGCTCTGCTGTCCTCGAACGCATCGCCGCCTGCCCAGATGAGCACAGACCGAGCTCTGCCGTCCTCGAACGCATCGCCGCCTGCCCAGATGTTTCCACAGACGCCGACTTCATCCACAGCTGGCACGGCTCATGTTGTCTCCCTGAGTGTTTCTGGAGCGACGTCGCAGCTAAATCCAACGATCGCCGTCGCGTCACCGACACAAAACGACCCGCGGCCCTCGTTTTTCTCCCTCAGCCCAGAGCCCGCGGCGTTTACTCCGCCTTTACCGTCTGAGGACAGCACCGGCGGCTCGCCCTGGAAATCTGCCCACACCGACCCAACATTTACTGTCAAACGTTCATCAGTTCCTCGAGACTTTTCCAGCACCACTGCTCTACAAAATGAATTTCCAAAGGAGACACAGTTAAAGTCTGAGATGAAAGCTGAAAGTAGCGAGTTTTGTGTTTTGTGTTCTGATGTTTTGTTGACTCCTGAGCTAGCGACTTATGATTCGCAAACGTTTCTGTCGATTTACCAAACAACACAATCGATGTCATTATCACAAGAAACGCAACAAATCCCTGAAGATTCCCAGCAAATGAAAAGCAAACTTTTCCAAACATCTTTCACCGATCCCTTTTCAGCAGCAGCCAGTGATCACACTTCTTCTTCTTCTTCTTCTTCTGTTTCATTGCGCGGCTCGAGTGTACATCTATATTTAACTACATCAGCAGCAGCAACAACAGCTACAACCGGTCCAAGTGCAACTTATCCAGATCAGGTTCCGACCTCTGAAAGCAAGGTTTCTGCTAATGAAAGCCACTATTTTGAGCCAATAACTCCCTCTTTCCTTCAACAACTCTTCTCCACTCCAAGTACTGCTGATCTACTGCAAGAATCAGATGCTCCACACGCTTCGTACTCAAGCACGAACCGACCTGGTGGAACTCAAACTCTGTCCCCAAACCCTGAAGCCACGTCTCAGCTAAACGCAATGATTACCGACGTGTCACCGACCGCGTTTTTCTCCCTCAGCCCAGAGCCCGCGGCGTTTACTCCGCCTTTACCGTCTGAGGACAGCACCGGCGGCTCGCCCTGGAAATCTGCCCACACCGACCCAACATTTACTGTCAAACATTCATCAGTTCTACAAAGTCGACTTGTAACGGAGTCACAGTTCACTTCTGAGAGAGCTGAGAGCAGTGAGTTTTGTTACGGCGAGTTTTGTTTCTTAATTCTGTCGACATCTACGCCAACATTTCCATCGACTTTTGCAGCGTCGCAGTCTGTGTCAGCGTCAGAACAACAGCTGCTGCCAACAGAATCTCAGCAAACGCACTCGAAACCGTCTTTAACCACTCTGCTCTGTTCTGCCACAGACTCATTACACGGAGTGCTCTCGAGTGCATTTTTGAGCCGCTCCACCGTCCTGAGTGCGATGACAGCCAGCGTCAGTGCAACACATCCACCTGACCTCTCACCGTCTGAAAACTATGCCACTGAGAGCCATTCTGAGACAACAGCTCCCTCTGCTGTCCAGGAACCCTACACTGCGACCACTCTTAACTTATTTCCAACTCTTGAACCTTCGTTTCCGTTATGCAACAGCGCGGGTGTCGCTGGCTGCACCTCCTCAGTGGAAAGCAGCAGATTCTTCTTTGGAAATACAAAAGACTATTGGACAAATCAGTGGACAGAGTCGTCTGAGTTTGGAGAACTGTTTTTAACACAGACTGGTGCAGAAACTCTACAGCACTCTTCATTTAAACCCAAAAGCAGTTCTCCAGAGATTACCCATGTCATGTCTTTGGTGTCGCAGACAAACTCAGCTCAGTCGATTCCAAACGATTTATCTGCCACTCATCACATGCCCACAGACGCTCGGACTGCTTCAGATGTGACTGGGCTTTCTGTTTCCACGTTCACATTACTACCATCGAGTTCGGGACTCTGCGGCACTGAAAGGAGTTCTTTGTTTGTCTGCCGACCGTCCGCACAAATCAGTGTTAGTGCGACACAACAAAGCACATCTTTTATTCTTCACAGCGGGGTTTCAGCCACTTTATTACATTCCTCATCGACTGACGAGCCGCCGTTAACTTCTGCCGTGGAGTGGAGTAAGTGCCAACGTCAACAGGAGGTCATGTAGTGCAGTGGTTCCTCATCTTCTTTGTCTCGAGTGCCCCCTGGGCGTTTGTCCGGCCGTAAGCACCCTCCATGTGTTGTTCTTTTTATTAGTACACGGCATTTATACTTACATCACTGTAATACAAATTCTCCAGATTTTTTTCTGTTAAAAACAAAAACTAATACAACTAAAACAAACTAAACATAATACAACAATTTAAACACTAATTTCTTTTACTTATTTACTCTATATTTTATATTAAATAATAACAGTCTTTGCTAGGAATTACACTGTTAAACCTAAAACAATGAGTAAAAGTAATAGTGATATTTTTTGACTTACAGTACATACATACATTTCATAGCTCAACATGGAAAAGACAAATATTCTCCATCTTGGAACTAAATCAGGAAATAATTTTGAGTTCCTCTGCAAAGTGCTCGCATGCCTCTAGGATAATCCTGGAAAATCCAGAATGATATGTCTGTGTATTATTACAGAGAAATATCTGGTCGCCGTCTGCCGTGGTTGGATTCAAATCCCACCGTGCCGTGCATTTTGATTTAAGTCACGTGTTCTTCGCGAGCAGCGTCAAGATGGCGACCGAGGAGCCCAGAGTTTGTTTCATTCAGCAGTAAATTCAGTTTTAAACGACCAAAAACATATCGAGTCATTAAACCACAGCAGCTTACAGCACTAGAAGCCTTTATTTAAAAAAAAAAAGATGTTTTCGTGTTGCTCACTTTCTTGTCGCTTGTTAACGTCACGTCCACCATTTTGTGATTGGCTTACTCCGCTGTCAGTTTACTGGGGTTTGCTCCGCTCTAGAAATCGAACTGATTCTAAGGCGACCAGAGCCAGCTCTGGTACAGCGCTGAGGCTGGAACTCCCAGGCAAGGCCCGTCTCCCTGGATAATTTAATATAAAATATATAGTAATAAGTAAATGCAATTAGTGTTTATTTGTCATATTATTTTTATATAGTTTTTTTATCATGAATTTTGGATTAACAGAAAAATCTGAAGAATGTGTACTTACAGTTAAGTACAAACTGCCTTTGTACGAATAAAAAGAATCAACAACACACGAGCGAGGGGACACTTGAGACTAAAAATATTGGGAACCACTGATGTAGGGCTGCACAAATAATCAAAATTGAATCACAATCACAATTTGAACTGCTGCAATTATCAAATCCCAAAGGCTGCAGTATTTAGGTGAACGTCCTCTGCAGAGAACAAAATATCCCATCTCCACTGGATCTTAATCTGTATTCACTGCAGTTTACACTGGATTGTATTTATTTACTTATTAGGTAACTTATTACTAGATTTTCCTTATTCTAAGTAGAATGATGAGTCCATGGGGTAAGTGGAGTTTTCTTCCCCATGGACAGATCATTTTGCTTCTGCTGAGTTCAGGTCATTGTAACTAATGTAGATGCAGATGTTTTGCAGTGTACAGCTGTAGTTCAGAGCTCTACATGAACTGAAGGCCATGTGCTTCCTTGGATTAGTTCAGCAGTGAATATTTCAGTGTCAGTGCTCCATCAAATGCTTCAAATGTTTACTGTGGACTGAACACTGATTTTACAAAATATATCACAAATCTAATCACAGCTGCAACATCTCCCAGAAAAATCACATCAGATATTTATTGAGATCGTCCCGCCTGCACTGAGGTAGAGAATATTATAATGGAAGTACAGGGAGTACTGAATGTGATTTTAAGCAGATGAGAGAGCTAATTAGGACTAACTTGTCTTATACTTGTTATTTATTTGTTTATCTGTTGCTTTT
>CM036239.1:1065752-1283252 GCA_020698575.1 Bostrychus sinensis
CGTGTAAGGAAAGAATGAATGGGGCCATGTATCATCAGATTTTGAGTGAAAACCTCCTTCAATCAGCAAGGGCATTGAAGATGAAACGTGGCTGGGTCTTTCAGCATGACAATGATCCCAAACACACTGCCCGGGTAACGAAGGTCCTGGAGTGGCCTAGCCAGTCTCCAGATCTCAACCCCATAGAAAATCTTTGGAGGGAGTTGAAAGTCTGTGTTGCCCAGCGACCGCCCCAAAACATTACTGCTCTAGAGGAGATCTGCATGGAGGAATGGGCCAAAATACCAGCAACAGTTTGTGAAAACCTTGTGAAGACTTACAGAAAACGTTTGACCTCTGTCATTGCCAACAAAGGGTATATAACAAAGTATTGAGATGAACTTTTGTTATTGACCAAATACTTATTTTCCACCATAATTTGCAAATAAATTCTTTAAAAATCAGACAATGTGATTTTCTGGATTTTTTTTCTCATTTTGTCTCTCATAGTTGAGGTAAACCTATGATGAAAATTACAGGCCTCTCTCATCTTTTTAAATGGGAGAACTTGCACAATTGGTGGCTGACTAAATACTTTTTTGCCCCACTGTATGTTGCTGTGTAAAAATTATCTCCTGGGAGGTGAGACTGCTGACATCAGATGTGTAAGTGGGACAGTCAGAGTTGCTAAGAATTAAAGGTTCATAGAAGATTCCATAAGAACTGCTTGGGGTCAAAATGACCCCACTTGTGGAAGATTGGGGTAGTGATACAAAAACTGCAATTTCTTAAAATGAATGAAAAAATAAATAAAAATGCAAATGGCCTCATGTCACAAATGTTTTATGAGGAATACCTGGAATATGAATATTTCACAACTTTTCATTTTAAAGATTTTGAAGAATAACAACCCGTGGGGTCATTTTCGATCCCACGTGTGGATCTAAGGGTTAAGTAAACACTTAAGTAAATCCAGCACAAGCCTATCTACAGTACAAACTGGTCATTCAAGCCGGATATCCTAAACATTGCTTATGGCTGTAGGGAAAGTAAGTGAATGACCTACCCAAACGTCAACCTCCCCTGCCTCAGTGCTTCAAAGATTATGAGCTACGCTATGGCCATCGAGGAACCAACACTACACCCAGGGGCGTAACATCAGGCAGTGCAGCCCAGAGGAGAACATTGCTCCTCCAAACCTCCCTTGAACACAAAGATCATTCCCCCCACGCTGCTACATCTGTACTACATGGCTCAAATGACAGTGAAATAAAGTTGTCCCAAATGTCCAAGTCCCCTTGTGCCTGCTGTAGCTCACTGAACCATCACATCACCCAACGCACAGACTTCAAGGTCCTGAGAAAGGAGCAAGTAATAGCATGGATTAAAGAAATAAGAGGTGCTGGCATTATGCTCGACCACATCTGGCTGCCAAGTGAACCTTAACCAAAGACTGTAAACACACCTAACACCTGTAAAAGGAGGAATTTACAAGTCCTATGTGAGATAAACAAGAAGCCTGAAGCTAATTTTTACCTTATTAACTCCACTGCTCACACTTTGTATCTGGACCGCCCAAGTCATGCAGGTCATGTCCTCTTCAAGGTTGTTAAGGTAATTTTGAGAAGTGGTAATAAAGTTCTTGAGACCTTTGCCCTCCTGGATGATGGGTCTGAGCGAACAATCCTTTTACAGTCTGCTGCTCAAATCCTTCAACTTGATGGAGAGCCAGAGGATTTGGCTCTTAGAACTGTCAGACAAGGAGTGGAGAAGATTCAAGGGTCTTCTGTCTCATTTCAGTCCAGCCTTGGGCCTGGAAAATCATTTCACATTCGTCATGCCTTCACAGCGAGTCAGCTAGCCTTATTCGAGCACTCACACCCTGTTCAGTCTCTACAGAGGAAAAATGAACATCTTCATGGTCTGCCTTTGACCCCCCTACGCCTAGTTGCTCCATTATTGCTTATAGGCTCTGATCATTATCACCTCATCTCACCTATCAGTCCAATTCAATTTGTCCACTGGGGCAGCAGCAGCTATTAAGACCCACCTTAGTTGGACCTGTCAGGGCCCCGTAAGTGATGCTGAACCTTCTTCTTCTGCTGGGTGTTTCCAAACCTCTTGTTTCTCACCACTTGATGAGTTGCTTAAGAATGTGGAAAGGCTACAGCAGCTGGATGCAGTTCCTCCACGCAGTGAGAAAACAGTAATTCAGTCAAAGCTGGATAATCAGGCTGTTCAGTTGCTTGAGACTTCAACTAAACAAGTCTTAGTAGATGGAGTAAATCGCCTGGAGCACCCCCCTCTGAAAGCTCCTCCTCAGGCAGTGATGGCCAGGCTACGTGCTACAGAGTCCAAGTTGATTCAGGACCCAGAGAAAGCAGCAGCTTATAACATGGAGGTGTCTAAACTTGAACAAGATGATTATGTGAGAAGGCTTTTCCCGGATCAAGTTGCAAGCTCGTCAGAGACATGGTATGTGCCACATCATATGGTGTCTCAAAAGATCAAAAATCGCCTAGTTTTTGACTGCTCATTTGAGTTTAAGGGTCAGTCTTTAAACAAGTCTCTGCTGCCTGGAGCGTCTCTGGGGCCTTCTGTCATAGGAATGTTACTGCGGTTTTGAGAACATGCCATAGCTATTAGTGGTGACATAAGGCTACGTATCATCAAGTTCACCTACTGCCTCAAGATCAGCCCCTTTTGTGCTTCCTTTGGAGAGATGTGACCGTGAAGCTTCTCCCACAGTCTACCAGTGGCGAGTCCTTCCATTTGGGACGACCTGCAGTCCATGCTGTGCTATATTTGCTCTGCAGAAACACATCAAAACTTCAACATAGCTGGACAGTCCAGTACGTAAGTCAGTTGAGCACAGCTTTTATGTGGACAATTGTCTTCAAAGTTTTCCATATGTTGACCTGGCAAGGCAGACCCTTGACAGGGTAAGAGCAGTTCTTGCTTCTGGAGGCTTTAACATTCGCCAGTGGGTGAGCAATGATCCAGCAGTTACTGATCATGTGCCAGCTGAAGCCAAATCTGAGATCAGAGAACTAAGCCTCTCAAAGGACACCCCTGACAAGTTGAATGCACAGTTGGGTTACAGTGGAACTGCCAGACAGACTGTCTTGGATACCGAGGGCGAGCAGTGGAAGCGTCTACCACAACAATGAGGTACATCTATCACATCCTAGCCAGTCTCTACAATACCTGAGTCCTTATACCACCAGAGCAAAAAATCTTGTTCAGCAGCTGTGGCACAAACCATCCTTGCTCTCAGAGTGGAGATCATGGCAAGGCGAGCTCTCAGTGCTGTTAAATGTAACAATGCCTCGGCGTTATACTTCGCTTAAGTTCTCCTCCTTTTCAAATCAGGATGTCCATGTATTTTGTGATGCTTCTGCCTCTGCTTTTGGAGCGGTAGCCTACCATCAGACAGAGTGTAAAATTGGGGAGGCTGAGGTGGCTTTCTTGATGGCTCGATCTTGTGTGGCTCCCAAAAGACAACAGTCCGTTCGTAGACTGGAGCTTTGTGCTGCTTTGGTTGGAGCCCGCCTCTGTGATCTCCTAAGAACTGAGCTTACTCTTTCCATCAGAAGTATTGTTCTTTGGTCAGATTCAACCACTGTGCTTACCTGGTTGAAATCTGACTCATGCCGCTTTAAGGACTTTGTCGGTACCAGTGTGTCTGAGATACAGGAGTTAACCAACTGTCAAGGTTGGAGATATGTGGATACAGCACACAATCCAGCCGATGGCCTTACAAGAGGAAGAAACTGTTAGAATACCTGCAACCAAATCGCTGGTGTCAGGGTGCAGATTTTCTTTACCAGTCTCCAGTCACATGGCCCCAATCCTCTGGTGAAGATCCTAACTTCCATCAGTCAGAGATGAAGTCTTGTTTCTTTGGAGAGATAACTGTTTCAAGCCCAAAGATGGATTTCAGCACATATCAGAGCTATCAGTCACTCCTGGATGCTGTTGTTCAGCAAGGACGTCCCTTACAAGAGAATGCCATGCCAACTGCAGCTGACTATAATCAAGCAGAATTAGACCTTCTGCGACAAGCTCAGAGGGACAGGAGAGGAGAGTTTGCCTGGTTGAAGGCTCAAAGGCCTCTCATATCAAGCAGCCGTCGACTTACTCTTGCCCCTGAACTATGTCCAGATACAGGCCTTATTCGTGTTGGTGGAAGATTGCAGTAGGATGCTCTACATCCTGTTGTATTAATCCTGCTCATTCAGTTTCTCATTGCTCATTCAAGATTTTGATAATTGTCTGAGGCATCCTGGACCAGAAAGAGTCTTTGCAGAGCTCCGTAGGAAGTTTTGGATCTTGGAGAAGCTATTAAGAAATACCAGTGGAAATGTGTTCAGTGCCAACAATGGCGTGCTAGCCTATCGTGCCCAAGATGGCTGACCTTCCAACTGCCTGCCTTCAGCTGTGTAAGCAGCCTTTTTATTCGACAGGGATGGATTGTTTCGGCCCTTATAATGTCAAGGTTGGTCGAAGAACTGAAAAGAGATGGGGTCTCATTTTCAAATGTTTGACTACTCGTTGTGTGCATCTTGAACTCTTCAATACCTTCCTGATGGTACTTCGCTGTTTACAGCTCGTCAAGGTGCACCCCTTGAACTTTGGTCGGACCAGGCCACAAACTTCAAGGCGGGAAAGAGAGAACTCCGGGAAGCTTGGATGGATCTTGCTCCAGCGCTTTCAATCCAACTTGAGAAGCAGAGGGTTCACCAGGTACGCAGTTGGTCACCGAGGAAGTCCTGCATACACTTTTGATAGAAGTAGAAGGTATCTTGAACTCAAAGCCATTGGGTTATGTTTCTTCAAGCTGACCCTGATCCAGTGACCCCAAACTTCTCCTCATGGGGCGGCGAGATTCATCTCCTCCACTTGTTTCTTATACAAGCTCTGAACTACTTAGTCGCAGGCTGACTATTTTGGCTGACCACTTTTGGTCTCATTTTATTAAGCAGTACCTACCCCTTCTTCAGAATAGACAGAAGTGGCAGAAGGATACACCAGATATTAAAGTGGGATCTGTTGCCATGATCATAGACCCGCAGCTTCCAAGAGCTCTGTGGCCTGTTGGGTGAATCAAGGATGTGTTTCCGAGTAAGGATGGTCATGTGCAAACGGCAGTAAATCTTACACTCGCCCAGTTTCTCGGCTTGTTGTGCTTCCGGCCTTTCCTGACATTCCTTTTGGTCAGTCTGCCTCAAGTGACTCTTGATGGGCGCAAAGCTAAGATTTTGGAGCGGCTGTAGAAAAGAGTCACAATTTTTCATCTACTTCCTGCCAAAGTCCCATCCTTTCTCCAGTGTCACTTCCTTGATCCTCTTCTCATTTAAAGCCCCTCCTCCCATTGTTCTGTTTAAAGCAGAGCATGAGGCCTCCAGACCAGACGTGCACATTGTTATGCGTCTCTGAGTAAGTGTTTGTGTCTGTTTTGATGAGTAGACCAGTAATTCTTGTAGATATCCTGTTAAGTGATTAGTATATCAGCACAGTCTCTGCTACATTTAATGGTCACTGTTTGTCAGCGGCTCCTTGGATGGGGCCACATACTCGAATGAGCAATGTTCTCCCAAAAATGGAGGCCAAAAAACTCCGGATGAAAACAAACGAAAGAGGGATAACATTAGGCCATCAAGCAAAGCTGTAGATGAGGCAAACCTTGTGGAAATTATTGGATCTAAAAAGGTAAGAATATTTTAGTGTGTGTGATTAATTTCAGTATAGTAAGGTGCTTTAACCAAGAAGTTTCTAATGCTGTTTCTATTGCCTTCCAAAAAAGAACTTGGATGCCTGCTCCACTCTTGGTGTTTCAGCAGAGGGCTCCATAACTGACTTAATCAACAGGCTCAGTGAACTTTTACATTTCAAAGAAATATATCCCAAAATGTTTGCAAAAATACAGAAAGCAGGTGGTAAGTATGATTAATTCATTCATTCATTCATTCATTTTCTACCGCTTATTCCCGTTAGGGGTCGCTGGTGACTGGAGCCTATCCCAGTAACTTTGGGCCGAAGGCGGGGTACACCCTGGACAGGGGCCAGCTTGTCTCAGGGCAGACACAGAGACGAACACAGACAGACAACCATTCACTCTCACATTCATTCACTAGGGTCAATTTAGAGTCACCAATTCACCAACACATGCATGTCTTTGGACGGTGGGAGGAAGCCGGAGAACCCGGAGAGAACCCACGGTAACACGGAGGACATGCAGACTCCACCCAGAGAGTTCGTGTGATGTTGTGTATTGGTCCGCCCGGGGCTCGAACCCACGACCTCCTTGCTGGGAGGCTAGAACGCTAACCGCTCTGCCACCGTGCACCCCGTATGATTAAATTTTGATTAAATTTTTTTCCCTGTATTTTTTTGCTTATTTTAGGAGGAGTGTTGCATTTTTCCTGCATGCATGGGGTCAAGGGCGTAACTTTGGGTGTAACATTGGGGAGATTAAACTCCACCTATTTATTTATTTTTTTACACACTGAATCATGCACTTTTGTAAAAGGAGTATGCTAATTTGGAGTTTCTTTATTAGAAATGCATTATGATACTTTTACTGTGATTTACTTAGCTTCAGCGCTGTGCTAGGCTAATGTCAGTGTTAGCGTTAGCACAACAGCAAGGCTGAGCAGTAAAATAATGCCATCACTTACTTAAATTAGCATCAGTGGTAAATTGACTTAAGTCCTGCACACAGCATATTCCACTGCAGCCTCCTTAGCTTTACCTCACACTGGCAATTTAGTGAAATCATCAGCTAACTGGACAATACGACTGTTTATCTCCTCTTGGGCAGGACTTTGTTTTTTCTTTTTCGTTGGGGTTAGAGTTGACCAACTCTGTAAAAATTCTGACTGCTCTTTGGTGCTATTTTCATAACAGCACAGGTTAGAGACAGGCAGCTATCACCGCGACAACACCACAGACTGAGGACACAGCAGAGCCAACGCTCAGGAGACAGTGGGCCGTACCAAGTGTCCTGCACAGGGAGGGGGGCGGAATAAACTAATTACTATTTTGCAGGCAAACGAAATAAATACAGAAATCAATGACTTTTTCATGCAAGATAATTCCTATTTGTATTCATCGCAATGTTGTGATTATTGGGAGGTTATATTGGCTTGGCTTGACCTGATTTTTTTTTTTTTTTTGGGGGGGGGGGTCACGATTAGGACTGAAGTGTTTGTCCACCTGAGTCTAACATGGTTACGCCATGGTTGACTGATGATGTAACTGTATATTTACTGTTACACATACATACAATTTCAAGTGTGTTGCATATATTTATACTAATTCAATAAATTGTGTTGTTTTACTGCATTATAATAATATATTGTTGTTCTACTTAATTTCAGGCTGTTAACTATTGTGTAGCCCAACTCGCACAAGAGAACAAGGTCGATTTATTTCCTTCTAACAATATTATAAGCATATACTTGTAATAAATCATTTCATAAACAGAAAAATCCTTTTAGTATAATCTAGTAATAAGTTACTTAATAACTAATGTAGATATTGACTTTTTTGCAGTGCAGACAAACAAACAAACACACAGATTCCCTACAGTCAGTATTTGTCATTGCAGCAGTTTGGAGAAGCAGACAGGAGTAATAAACCTGGCACCATGTAGAGATAAATAAAGATACTAAGGTTATTTTCACAGCCCTCAGTACAAGGCCCATGTGCTGCTGATGATGATTTGACCCAACATTAAACTGTTCATTAATCCAAACCAAAGTTTACAGCAAATAAAACCAATCCTTGTTGTTTATAAAGCTGAGTTTCAACAGACGCTGCTGGGATCACAGATGTTTCTCTGTTTCAATCTGACAATGACCATTTGTACTACAGTACTCTTACTACAGTACTCTTACTACAGTACTGTTACTACTGTACTCTTACTACAGTACTCTTACTACTGTACTCTTACTACAGTACTCTTACTACAGTACTGTTACTACAGTACTCTTACTACAGTACTCTTACTACAGTACTGTTACTACAGTACTCTTACTACAGTACTCTTACTACAGTACTCTTACTACAGTACTCTTACTACAGTACTCTTACTACAGTACTGTTACTACAGTACTGTTACTACTGTACTCTTACTACAGTACTCTTACTACAGTACTGTTACTACTGTACTCTTACTACAGTACTCTTACTACAGTACTGTTACTACAGTACTCTTACTACAGTACTCTTACTACTGTACTGTTACTACTGTACTGTTACTACTGTACTCTTACTACAGTACTGTTACTACTGTACTCTTACTACTGTACTCTTACTACAGTACTGTTACTACAGTACTGTTACTACAGTACTCTTACTACAGTACTCTTACTACAGTACTGTTACTACAGTACTGTTACTACAGTACTCTTACTACAGTACTGTTACTACAGTACTGTTACTACAGTACTCTTACTACAGTACTGTTACTACAGTACTGTTACTACAGTACTCTTACTACAGTACTCTTACTACAGTACTGTTACTACAGTACTGTTACTACAGTACTCTTACTACAGTACTGTTACTACAGTACTGTTACTACAGTACTCTTACTACAGTACTGTTACTACAGTACTGTTACTACAGTACTGTTACTACAGTACTCTGGTTCTCTTCCCTGTCTTCTCTGTGTTTTTTCCGTGTCTTCTCCGTGTTTTTTCAGTGTCTTCTCCGTGTTTTTTCAGTGTCTTCTCTGTGTTTTTTCAGTGTCTTCTCTGTGTTTTTTCCGTGTCTTCTCTGTGTTTTTTCAGTGTCTTCTCTGTGTTTTTTCAGTGTCTTCTCTGTGTCTTTTCCCTGTCTTCTCTGTGTTTTTTCCCTGTCTTCTCTGTGTCTTTTCCCTGTCTTCTCTGTGTTTTTTCAGTGTCTTCTCTGTGTTTTTTCCGTGTCTTCTCCGTGTTTTTTCAGTGTCTTCTCTGTGTTTTTTCAGTGTCTTCTCTGTGTTTTTTCCGTGTCTTCTCCGTGTTTTTTCAGTGTCTTCTCTGTGTTTTTTCCGTGTCTTCTCTGTGTTTTTTCAGTGTCTTCTCTGTGTTTTTTCAGTGTCTTCTCTGTGTCTTTTCCCTGTCTTCTCTGTGTTTTTTCCGTCTTCTCTGTGTTTTTTCAGTGTCTTCTCTGTGTCTTTTCCGTGTCTTCTCTGTGTTTTTTCCGTGTCTTCTCCGTGTTTTTTCAGTGTCTTCTCTGTGTCTTTTCCGTGTCTTCTCTGTGTGTTTTCCGTGTCTTTTCTGTGTTTTTTCCGTGTCTTTTCTGTGTCTTTTCCGTGTCTTCTCTGTGTTTTTTCCGTGTCTTCTCTGTTTTTTCCGTGTCTTTTCTGTGTCTTTTCCGTGTCTTCTCTGTGTTTTTTCCGTGTCTTCTCCGTGTTTTTTCAGTGTCTTCTCTGTGTCTTTTCCGTGTCTTCTCTGTGTTTTTTCCGTGTCTTTTCTGTGTTTTTTCAGTGTCTTCTCTGTGTCTTTTCCGTGTCTTCTCTGTGTTTTTTCCGTGTCTTTTCCGTGTCTTCTCTGTGTTTTTTCCGTGTCTTCTCTGTGTTTTTTCCGTGTCTTTTCTGTGTCTTTTCCGTGTCTTTTCTGTGTTTTTTCAGTGTCTTCTCTGTGTCTTTTCCGTGTCTTCTCTGTGTTTTTTCCATGTCTTTTCCGTGTCTTCTCTGTGTTTTTTCCGTGTCTTCTCTGTGTTTTTTCCGTGTCTTTTCTGTGTCTTTTCCGTGTCTTCTCTGTGTTTTTTCCGTGTCTTCTCCGTGTTTTTTCAGTGTCTTCTCTGTGTCTTTTCCGTGTCTTCTCTGTGTTTTTTCCGTGTCTTCTCTGTGTTTTTTCCGTGTCTTGTCTGTGTTTTTTCCGTGTCTTCTCCGTGTTTTTTCCGTGTCTTCTCTGTGTTTTTTCCGTGTCTTCTCTGTGTTTTTTCCGTGTCTTTTCCGTGTCTTCTCTGTGTTTTTTCCGTGTCTTCTCCGTGTTTTTTCAGTGTCTTCTCTGTGTCTTTTCCGTGTCTTCTCTGTGTTTTTTCCGTGTCTTCTCTGTGTTTTTTCCGTGTCTTTTCTGTGTCTTTTCCGTGTCTTCTCTGTGTTTTTTCCGTGTCTTCTCCGTGTTTTTTCCGTGTCTTCTCTGTGTCTTTTCCGTGTCTTCTCTGTGTTTTTTCCGTGTCTTCTCTGTGTTTTTTCCGTGTCTTTTCTGTGTCTTTTCCGTGTCTTCTCTGTGTTTTTTCCGTGTCTTCTCCGTGTTTTTTCAGTGTCTTCTCTGTGTCTTTTCCGTGTCTTCTCTGTGTTTTTTCCGTGTCTTGTCTGTGTTTTTTCCGTGTCTTCTCTGTGTTTTTTCCGTGTCTTCTCTGTGTTTTTTCCGTGTCTTTTCCGTGTCTTCTCTGTGTTTTTTCCCTGTCTTCTCCGTGTTTTTTCAGTGTCTTCTCTGTGTTTTTTCCGTGTCTTTTCTGTTTCTTTTCCGTGTCTTCTCTGTGTTTTTTCAGTGTCTTCTCCGTGTTTTTTCAGTGTCTTCTCTGTGTCTTTTCCGTGTCTTCTCTGTGTTTTTTCCGTGTCTTTTCTGTGTCTTTTCCGTGTCTTCTCTGTGTTTTTTCCGTGTGTTCTCTGTGTTTTTTCAGTGTCTTCTCTGTGTCTTTTCCGTGTCTTCTCTGTGTTTTTTCCGTGTCTTCTCCGTGTTTTTTCAGTGTCTTCTCTGTGTCTTTTCCGTGTCTTCTCTGTGTTTTTTCAGTGTCTTCTCTGTGTTTTTTCCGTGTCTTCTCTGTGTTTTTTCAGTGTCTTCTCTGTGTTTTTTCAGTGTCTTCTCTGTGTCTTTTCCGTGTCTTCTCTGTGTCTTTTCCGTGTCTTCTCTGTGTTTTTTCCGTGTCTTTTCTGTGTCTTTTCCGTGTCTTCTCTGTGTTTTTTCCGTGTGTTCTCTGTGTTTTTTCCGTGTCTTCTCTGTGTTTTTTCCGTGTCTTCTCTGTGTTTTTTCAGTGTCTTCTCTGTGTCTTTTCCGTGTCTTCTCTGTGTTTTTTCCGTGTCTTCTCCGTGTTTTTCAGTGTCTTCTCTGTGTTTTTTCAGTGTCTTCTCTGTGTTTTTTCCGTGTGTTCTCTGTGTTTTTTCAGTGTCTTCTCTGTGTTTTTTCAGTGTCTTCTCTGTGTCTTTTCCGTGTCTTCTCTGTGTTTTTTCCGTGTCTTCTCTGTGTCTTTTCAGTGTCTTCTCTGTGTTTTTTCAGTGTCTTCTCTGTGTTTTTTCCGTGTGTTCTCTGTGTTTTTTCCGTGTGTTCTCTGTGTCTTTTCAGTGTCTTCTCTGTGTCTTTTCCGTGTCTTCTCTGTGTTTTTTCCGTGTCTTCTCTGTGTCTTTTCAGTGTCTTCTCTGTGTTTTTTCAGTGTCTTCTCTGTGTTTTTTCCGTGTCTTCTCTGTGTTTTTTCCGTGTGTTCTCTGTGTTTTTTCCGTGTCTTCTCTGTGTCTTTTCCGTGTCTTCTCTGTGTCTTTTCCGTGTCCAGTAGCTGAGCTCTGTGCTAACGCTGCAGGTTTCCTAGTAACCAGTTTTCCACCACTGTCTGTAACTGGAGCAGCTTCAGGATCAGGTTCTCCGCAGCTCACGGCTCTCGCAGCTCTCTGCAGAGTTTTCTGTTCTTATGGAAGAGTTTTCTGTTCTTATGGAAGAGTTTTCTAACAAACCCCAGGCTCCTGTGTCTGAGAGGACTGAAGATAAATCCGTCCGGACGCTGCAGGGCCAGATGTGAGCTGCAGCTGGATGGCGTCTCCATCAGGAAAGCTGGAGTGTGTTCGTCTGTGGAAGAACCATGCAGGACAGGCTTCAGCTCTGCCTCGCGCTGCTGCTGCTGCTGGGAAAGCTCTGCAGTCAAACTGAGACACAACCTTCTCCGGCAGGAAATACTTTTCCAAACTTCACCGCTGTGGCCGGGTCTCCTGTCCGTTTCCTCCTCCACACAACGGTGAGGCGTTCCCGGCATTCCCAGGTAATTTATACAAAAACATCTGCACAAATAATAAAATAATGACAGGTTACAAACCGATGATTCCTAAAATACTTCAGGCCAGAAAACTTCTGACTGCACAGATCTGGACTCATCTGAACTAAACCAGGTCTAAACCAGGACTAAACCAGGTCTAAACCAGGTCTAAACCAGGACTAAACCAGGTCTAAACCAGGACTAAACCAGGTCTAAACCAGGACTAAACCAGGTCTAAACCAGGTCTAAACCAGGTCTAGACCAGGACTAAACCAGGTCTAAACCAGGTCTAAACCAGGACTAAACCAGGTCTAAACCAGGTCTAGACCAGGTCTAAACCAGGTCTAAACCAGGTCTAAACCAGGACTAAACCAGGTCTAAACCAGGTCTAAACCAGGACTAAACCAGGTCTAAACCAGGACTAAACCAGGTCTAAACCAGGTCTAAACCAGGTCTAAACCAGGACTAAACCAGGTCTAAACCAGGTCTAAACCAGGACTAAACCAGGTCTAAACCAGGACTAAACCAGGTCTAAACCGGGTCTAAACCGGGTCTAAACCGGGTCTAAACCGGGACTAAACCAGGACTAAACCAGGTCTAAACCAGGACTAAACCAGGACTAAACCAGGTCTAAACCAGGACTAAACCAGGTCTAAACCAGGTCTAAACCAGGTCTAAACCAGGACTAAACCAGGTCTAAACCAGGACTAAACCAGGTCTAAACCAGGTCTAAACCAGGTCTAAACCGGGACTAAACCAGGACTAAACCAGGTCTAAACCAGGACTAAACCAGGACTAAACCAGGTCTAAACCAGGACTAAACCAGGTCTAAACCAGGTCTAAACCGGGACTAAACCAGGACTAAACCAGGACTAAACCAGGTCTAAACCAGGACTAAACCAGGACTAAACCAGGTCTAAACCAGGTCTAAACCAGGTCTAAACCAGGACTAAACCAGGACTAAACCAGGTCTAAACCGGGTCTAAACCGGGACTAAACCAGGACTAAACCAGGTCTAAACCAGGACTAAACCAGGTCTAAACCAGGTCTAAACCAGGTCTAAACCAGGACTAAACCAGGTCTAAACCAGGTCTAAATCAGGTCTAAACCAGGTCTAAACCGGGACTAAACCAGGTCTAAACCAGGTCTAAACCAGGTCTAAACCAGGACTAAACCAGGTCTAAACCAGGACTAAACCAGGTCTAAACCAGGTCTAAACCGGGACTAAACCAGGACTAAACCAGGTCTAAACCAGGTCTAAACCAGGACTAAACCAGGACTAAACCAGGTCTAAACCAGGACTAAACCAGGTCTAAACCAGGTCTAAACCGGGACTAAACCGGGACTAAACCAGGACTAAACCAGGTCTAAACCAGGACTAAACCAGGACTAAACCAGGTCTAAACCAGGTCTAAACCAGGTCTAAACCAGGACTAAAGCAGGACTAAACCAGGTCTAAACCAGGTCTAAACCGGGTCTAAACCGAGACTAAACCAGGACTAAACCAGGTCTAAACCAGGACTAAACCAGGTCTAAACCAGGTCTAAACCAGGACTAAACCAGGTCTAAACCAGGTCTAAACCAGGTCTAAACCGGGACTAAACCAGGTCTAAACCGGACTAAACCAGGTCTAAACCGGGACTAAACCGGGACTAAACCAGGTCTAAACCAGGTCAAAACCAGGTCTAAACCAGGTCTAAACCAGGACTAAACCAGGACTAAACCAGGTCTAAACCAGGACTAAACCAGGACTAAACCAGGACTAAACCAGGTCTAAACCAGGACTAAACCAGGTCTAAACCAGGACTAAACCAGGACTAAACCAGGACTAAACCAGGTCTGAACGAGGTCTAAACCAGGACTAAACCAGGTCTAAACCAGGTCTAAACTAGGACTAAACCAGGTCTAAACCAGGACTAAACCAGGTCTAAACTAGGACTAAACCAGGACTAAACCAGGTCTAAACCAGGTCTAAACCAGGACTAAACCAGGTCTAAACCAGGACTAAACCAGGACTAAACCAGGACTAAACCAGGTCTGAACGAGGTCTAAACCAGGATTAAACCAGGTCTAAACCAGGACTAAACCAGGTCTAAACCAGGACTAAACCAGGACTAAACCAGGTCTAAACCAGGTCTAAACCAGGACTAAACCAGGTCTAAACCAGGACTAAACCAGGACTAAACCAGGTCTAAACCAGGTCTAAACCAGGACTATACCAGGACTAAACCAGGACTAAACCAGGTCTAAACCAGGACTAAACCAGGTCTAAACCAGGACTAAACCAGGACTAAACCAGGACTAAACCAGGTCTAAACCAGGTCTAAACCAGGACTAAACCAGGACTAAACCAGGTCTAAACCAGGACTAAACCTGGACTAAACCAGGACTAAACCAGGACTAAACCAGGTCTAAACCAGGTCTAAACCAGGACTAAACCAGGACTAAACAAAGTTTTGGTTTTCAAATGTTAAATCCAGAGCAGAAATAAAAGAAATGAAAATGTCTTTAAATGAAACTAAACCAGAGTTAAAGAGCGTGTACCACCTGCGGTCCCCAGCCCACAGTGTGAGAACCACTGGACTTAACTTTTGCATCTGTTTTTACAAAACTTTTATTTTTGAACTGAAGCATCAACAGTGAGTTCTGTTTTTGTTTAAATCCTTCTTACGTCATCGTCCCAGCTGATTGTTTGTTTGTTTGTTTGTTTGTTTGTTTGTTGTTTTTAAAGCAGTGCGTGTGTTTCCTGTCCCAGGTTTCCTCGGCAGGAGGCAGAGCGGCGCCGTCCTGGCTGCTGCACAGACGCCGCAGTGGACTGGGCCTGGCGCTCGCTGAGGATTCTGGGAAACATGGCCTTGAGCTGCGGGACGGACGCAGCTCCACAGAGGTCAGAGGTCACGTCCTGAACGCAGCAGGACCGGGCTTTTCTCCGTCACGGTGAGAGCGTTCATGGTTTACACGAGTTCACTTCAACACAGCTCTGTAACCTCGCTCCTGTTCCAGTTTCTCAGATGGATTTTTCTCTCACTTTGTCTTTTCTCATGTCAGGGTGATGATATTTGAGTTTGTAAAGCTTTTAAATTAGGCTTCATATGAATATAAACGACTTTAGAAGATGTAAAGAATTTAGATTTTTAGTTCACATGATCATAAACGACTCTGCTCAGTCATGAAATCATGCTTTTATTTTTTCTTTATTTCTTCATACGATCATGAACAACTTAGTTCTTTTGTCTTAGACGATCTGTCTGAGGGAGGGAGGTGAACACTGAGAGCGGCTGTGTCTTATTTTATTTGCTCTGCTGTTATTTTGAATTTAAGTTGAGGACCCCCAAGAAAACGAGACGGTTCATCTCAAACGGCTGTTCCTCCTAATAATAATAAATCATTTCGGTAACACTTTCTATGAACTCGCTGTTCATAAGACGCTATAAACACATTCATAAAGCATTATAAAGCATTCATAAGGCTTTATAATTATTGACATAAGTTGACATAAACATGTATAGATACTCATAACTACACTTATATGGCATTATAATGTTTTATTATAGGCGTTTACAACTGAAGGTGACACAGTGTGTTATAAAGTGTCTTTGTCCTCATGAGAGCAGCAGTGTGGAGCTCAGTATTAGGCTCAGGTAAAGTGTCTCTGAATCAGTGCTGATGTATGAGGGGAAACCCACTTTACTTACTGTTTGTAATGGTGCCCTGTGAGTTTTTATGAGTAATTATAAGTTAATCTTACTTTACTGAGCCTATGCAATGGGTGCCTGTATTCATTAATTAGTGCTTATGAGCAGTAAAATAACCATCCATCTTCTTCCGCTTTATCCGGGGCCGGGTCGTGGAGGCAGCAGTCTAAGCAGGGACACCCAGACATCCATCTCCCCGGACACTTCCTCCAGCTCTACCGGGGGGACCCCAAGGCGTTCCCAGGCCGAGAGACACAGTCCCTCCAGCGTGTCCTAGGTCTTCCCCGGGGCCTCCTCCCAGTGGGACATGAACACCTCCCCAGGGAGAGACCAGGAGGCTCAGGAACAGATGCCCGAGCCTCAGCTGACTCCTCTCGATGTGGAGGAGCAGCGGCTCTACTCCGAGCTCCTCCCGGGTGACAGAGCTCCTCACCCTCTCTCTGAGGGAGCGCCCTGCGGAGGAAACTCATTTCGGCCGCTTGTATCCGGGATCTTGTCCTTTCAGTCATGACCCAAAGCTCATGACCATAGATGAGAGGAGGAACATAGATTTACCAGTAAAATAACCATTGACAAAAAATATATGAATAAGACGTGGAATTCTGACACAAGTGCACATGAGCTGCTTTGGGTCTAGTCATGGATTCTGTTATGAAGCCTTATAATACTGAGCTCCACACTGCTGCTCTCATGAGGACAAAGACGCTTTATAACACACTGTGTCACCTTCAGTTGTAAACGCCTATAATAAAACATTATAATGCCATATAAGTGTAGTTATGAGCATCTATACATGTTTATGTCAACTTATGTCAATAATTATAAAGCCTTATGAATGCTTTATAATGCTTTATGAATGTGTTTATAGCGTCTTATGAACAGCGAGTTCATAGAAAGTGTTACCAAAATGGTAAACAAAAGTGATGTGTGTAATAAATGCTGAGAGTGAATGATACGCTCCTCTTTCCTAATTCGTCTCCTTGGCTCTGTCCCAGTCCCACACAAACCTGAAGCCTGTCCACAGCAGGAGCTGTCACAGTAACACAGCACACATCTGCCTTTCATTCTTTAACACAAACAATACAAATACTGTGAATAAGCTATGAATATTGAACTAAAACAACAGCTCCTTCACATTATTCCTGACAGATTCTAGTTGTGGATAGATAAAGGATGTATCGACCAATCAGAGCGCTCCTGTCCTATGGAAGCGTGTGATTGGTTAAACTGTTCCTTCCCTCGCTCTAAAACAAAAACCTTTATAACACAGCCCACAGTGAGCTCAGAGGCTCAGTTTATCTCAGATCACTTCTGTTCTGCTGCACTAAAAGCTAGACGTACAGCACGGTGGCAGAGTGGTTAGCACTCCTGCCTCACAGCAAAAAGGTCCTGGGTTCGAGTCCGGGACCGGGTGTGGCCTCTCTGTGTGGAGTCTGCATGTTCTCCCTGTGTCAACACTAAACACCTGCACCAGGACGCCCTGGGAAAACCGAGTCTGCATCTCAGTGGGACTTTCCTGGTTAAATAAATATTTATCTTTGCCAAAATACAAGGAAAAAGAAATCAGGTAGTGCAGCTTTGAAACACCAATAAATATAATAAAACTTTTTTTTTTAATTCACTTATTTTACTATAAATTTGAATGTTTAAAATAAAAAATCTTACACGCAAACTAAATTTATCACAAGAATTAATTTAAAAAATCATAATTAGAAAAACTCCTCTCGCCCATTACAATGATGTCCCCTCCCTGCAGTGCTGGCGTCCCCCCAGGGGCCCCGCACCCCTGGTTGGGAAACACTGCCATAAAGAACCGTGTGCTGTGTTTGTGCCTCAGGGAAACTCCGCCCTGTCCCGGGAGGAACGTCGGGCTCTGGGGGAACCTCCTCCTTCAGGTCAACGCCCGGAGCCTCAGCGCCGGCCGCCGCCTCCGATTGGTCACCGCCGCGGCGCGCGACCTCCGACTGCGGCGGGGCGCCGTCTCGCTGTTTTCAGGCGGGACGTCCCACAAACTTCACCAGGAGACGCTCCGAGTCTGCGGACGGAGCGTCCTCCCGGAGAAAGACGACGCCTCAGAAACCACCGCAGAACTCCTGTGGCCTTACGGATGTCAACCAAAAGAACAACTGGGTTTTTTCCAGGAGGAATTACAGAAAGTCATGGAGGCCGGCGTCCTGCTGCAGGAGCTGCAGGAGGAGCTGCAGGAGGAGCTGGAGGAGCTGCAGCTTCCTGTTTTAGGCTGGAGACTGCTGTGTGAGACTCAGACACCGCTCAGACTCAAGAGAGAGCTGCAGCAGCTCTGGACTTCACACACAGCTCCACAAACAACAACAGACCCTAACCCGAACACTCACCCTGTCACTTCCTCTGAGAACACTCACCCTGTCACTTCCACTGAGATCACTCACCCTGTCACTTCCTCTGAGAACACTCACCCTGTCACTTCCACTGAGAACACTCACCCTGTCACTTCCTCTGAGATCACTCACCCTGTCACTTCCTCTGAGATCACTCACCCTGTCACTTCCTCTGAGAACACTCACCCTGTCACTTCCTCTGAGATCACTCACCCTGTCACTTCCTCTGAGAACACTCACCCTGTCACTTCCTCTGAGAACACTCACCCTGTCACTTCCACTGAGATCACTCACCCTGTCACTTCCTCTGAGATCACTCACCCTGTCACTTCCTCTGAGATCACTCACCCTGTCACTTCCTCTGAGAACACTCACCCTGTCACTTCCTCTGAGATCACTCACCCTGTCACTTCCTCTGAGAACACTCACCCTGTCACTTCCTCTGAGAACACTCACCCTGTCACTTCCTCTGAGATCACTCACCCTGTCACTTCCACTGAGAACACTCACCCTGTCACTTCCACTGAGATCACTCACCCTGTCACTTCCTCTGAGATCACTCACCCTGTCACTTCCTCTGAGAACACTCACCCTGTCACTTCCTCTGAGAACACTCACCCTGTCACTTCCTCTGAGATCACTCACCCTGTCACTTCCACTGAGAACACTCACCCTGCCACTTCCACTGAGATCACTCACCCTGTCACTTCCTCTGAGAACACTCACCCTGTCACTTCCTCTGAGATCACTCACCCTGTCACTTCCACTGAGAACACTCACCCTGCCACTTCCACTGAGATCACTCACCCTGTCACTTCCTCTGAGAACACTCACCCTGTCACTTCCTCTGAGAACACTCACCCTGTCACTTCCTCTGAGATCACTCACCCTGTCACTTCCACTGAGAACACTCACCCTGCCACTTCCACTGAGATCACTCACCCTGTCACTTCCTCTGAGAACACTCACCCTGTCACTTCCTCTGAGATCACTCACCCTGTCACTTCCTCTGAGAGCACTCACCCTGTCACTTCCTCTGAGAACACTCACCCTGTCACTTCCTCTGAGATCACTCACCCTGTCACTTCCTCTGAGAGCACTCACCCTGTCACTTCCTCTGAGAACACTCACCCTGTCACTTCCTCTGAGATCACTCACCCTGCCACTTCCACTGAGAACACTCACCCTGCCACTTCCACTGAGAACACTCACCCTGTCACTTCCTCTGAGAACACTCACCCTGTCACTTCCTCTGAGATCACTCACCCTGTCACTTCCTCTGAGAGCACTCACCCTGTCACTTCCTCTGAGAACACTCACCCTGTCACTTCCTCTGAGATCACTCACCCTGTCACTTCCTCTGAGAACACTCACCCTGTCACTTCCTCTGAGAACACTCACCCTGTCACTTCCTCTGAGATCACTCACCCTGTCACTTCCTCTGAGATCACTCACCCTGTCACTTCCACTGAGAACACTCACCCTGTCACTTCCTCTGAGATCACTCACCCTGTCACTTCCTCTGAGAGCACTCACCCTGTCACTTCCTCTGAGAACACTCACCCTGTCACTTCCTCTGAGATCACTCACCCTGTCACTTCCTCTGAGAACACTCACCCTGTCACTTCCTCTGAGAACACTCACCCTGTCACTTCCTCTGAGAACACTCACCCTGTCACTTCCTCGGAGATCACTCACCCTGTCACTTCCTCTGAGATCACTCACCCTGTCACTTCCACTGAGAACACTCACCCTGTCACTTCCTCTGAGATCACTCACCCTGTCACTTCCACTGAGAACACTCACCCTGTCACTTCCTCTGAGAACACTCACCCTGTCACTTCCTCTGAGAACACTCACCCTGTCACTTCCTCTGAGATCACTCACCCTGTCACTTCCTCTGAGATCACTCACCCTGTCACTTCCTCTGAGAACACTCACCCTGTCACTTCCTCTGAGATCACTCACCCTGTCACTTCCACTGAGAACACTCACCCTGTCACTTCCTCTGTGATCACTCACTCTGTCACTTCCTCTGTGATCACTCACCCTGTCACTTCCTCTGTGAACACTCACCCTGTCACTTCCTCTGTGAACACTCACCCTGTCACTTCCTCTGTGAACACTCACCCTGTCACTTCCACTGAGAGCACTCACCCTGTCACTTCCTCTGTGAACACTCACCCTGTCACTTCCTCTGTGAACACTCACCCTGTCACTTCCACTGAGAACACTCACCCTGTCACTTCCTCTGTGAACACTCACCCTGTCACTTCCTCTGTGATCACTCACCCTGTCACTTCCTCTGTGAACACTCACCCTGTCACTTCCTCTGAGAACACTCACCCTGTCACTTCCTCTGTGATCACTCACCCTGTCACTTCCTCTGTGAACACTCACCCTGTCACTTCCTCTGTGAACACTCACCCTGTCACTTCCTCTGTGAACACTCACCCTGTCACTTCCTCTGTGAACACTCACCCTGTCACTTCCACTGAGAGCACTCACCCTGTCACTTCCTCTGAGAACACTCACCCTGTCACTTCCTCTGAGAACACTCACCCTGTCACTTCCACTGAGAACACTCACCCTGTCACTTCCACTGAGATCACTCACCCTGTCACTTCCACTGAGAACACTCACCCTGTCACTTCCTCTGAGAACACTCACCCTGTCACTTCCTCTGAGAACACTCACCCTGTCACTTCCACTGAGAACACTCACCCTGTCACTTCCTCTGTGAACACTCACCCTGTCACTTCCTCTGAGAGCACTCACCCTGTCACTTCCTCTGAGAACACTCACCCTGTCACTTCCTCTGTGAACACTCACCCTGTCACTTCCTCTGTGATCACTCACCCTGTCACTTCCTCTGTGAACACTCACCCTGTCACTTCCTCTGAGAACACTCACCCTGTCACTTCCTCTGAGATCACTCACCCTGTCACTTCCTCTGTGATCACTCACCCTGTCACTTCCTCTGTGAACACTCACCCTGTCACTTCCTCTGTGAACACTCACCCTGTCACTTCCTCTGAGAACACTCACCCTGTCACTTCCACTGAGAACACTCACCCTGTCACTTCCACTGAGAACACTCACCCTGTCACTTCCTCTGTGAACACTCACCCTGTCACTTCCACTGAGAGCACTCACCCTGTCACTTCCTCTGAGAACACTCACCCTGTCACTTCCTCTGAGAACACTCACCCTGTCACTTCCTCTGAGAGCACTCACCCTGTCACTTCCTCTGAGAACACTCACCCTGTCACTTCCACTGAGAGCACTCACCCTGTCACTTCCTCTGAGAACACTCACCCTGTCACTTCCTCTGAGAACACTCACCCTGTCACTTCCTCTGAGAACACTCACCCTGTCACTTCCTCTGAGAACACTCACCCTGTCACTTCCTCTGAGAACACTCACCCTGTCACTTCCTCTGAGAACACTCACCCTGTCACTTCCACTGAGAACACTCACCCTGTCACTTCCACTGAGAACACTCACCCTGTCACTTCCTCTGAGAACACTCACCCTGTCACTTCCACTGAGAGCACTCACCCTGTCACTTCCACTGAGAGCACTCACCCTGTCACTTCCACTGAGAGCACTCACCCTGTCACTTCCTCTGAGAACACTCACCCTGTCACTTCCTCTGTGAACACTCACCCTGTCACTTCCACTGAGAGCACTCACCCTGTCACTTCCTCTGTGAACACTCACCCTGTCACGTCCACAGTGATTCATGTGCTCATTGACTCCACCATGAGTCCGGCCTTGAGTCCTGGTCCAGAGGAGACTGAGGTCTGGACCAAAGTGAACCCAGAGACTGGCTCTGAGTCTGACGCTCGGAGCTCACTGGGTAAGTCCCGGACTGGACCCGGACTGGACCCGGACTGGACCCGGACTGGACCCGGACTGGACCTGGACTGACCCGGACTGGACCTGGACCAGGACTGGACCTGCACCAGGACTGGACCTGGACTGGACCTGGACTGACCCGGACTGGACCTGGACCAGGACTGGACCTGCACCAGGACTGGACCCGGACTGGACCCGGACTGGACCCGGACTGGACCTGGACTGGACCCGGACTGGACCTGGACTGGACCCGGACTGGACCCGGACTGGACCTGGACCTGGACTGGTCTATGACTGAATGATGTTGTTTGTCCTCGGTGTCAGACGTTTGAGCAGCGGTGGAAGAAGTCCTCAGTTTCTTTTCTTCAGTACAGATACAGGAGCAAAAATTTACTCAAGTAAAAGTAAAAATATCACCGTAAAATTTTTATTTCAGTAAAAGTACTCACTTTTAAATGTACTTGTGAGTAAAAAAGTAAAAGTATTTCTCTCATGAATGAGTTAAATGTGAGGATTTTGCTGATTCCAGATGAAATGAACAAACTGCTGCAGGAGAAGAAACTGAATCTGTCTCTGAGCTCTTTATTATTCTGATGTTTCTAAAGCAGTACTACTTTACTGCATCTGTTATATTGAAGTACTGTGTGTACTACTTTACTGCATCTGTTATATTGAAGTACTGTGTGTACTACTTTACTGCATCTGTTATATTGAAGTACTGTGTGTACTACTTTACTGCATCTGTTATATTGAAGTACTGTGTGTACTACTTTACTGCATCTGTTATATTGAAGTACTGTGTGTACTACTTTACTGCATCTGTTATATTGAAGTACTGTGTGTACTACTTTACTGCATCTGTTATATTGAAGTACTGTGTGTACTACTGTACTGCATCTGTTATATTGAAGTACTGTGTGTACTACTTTACTGCATCTGTTATATTGAAGTACTGCGTGTACTACTTTACTGCATCTGTTATATTGAAGTACTGCGTGTACTACTTTACTGCATCTGTTATATTGAAGTACTGCGTGTACTACTTTACTGCATCTGTTATATTGAAGTACTGCGTGTACTACTTTACTGCATCTGTTATATTGAAGTACTGCGTGTACTACTGTACTGCATCTGTTATATTGAAGTACTGCGTGTACTACTTTACTGCATCTGTTATATTGAAGTACTGCGTGTACTACTTTACTGCATCTGTTATATTGAAGTACTGCTGTGTACTACTTTACTGCATCTGTTATATTGAAGTACTGTGTGTACTACTTTACTGCATCTGTTATATTGAAGTACTGTGTGTACTACTTTACTGCATCTGTTATATTGAAGTACTGTGTGTACTACTTTACTGCATCTGTTATATTGAAGTACTGTGTGTACTTGAATGAGGATACGACAAAAACACAGGATTTTAAACCACAACTCAAAAAACTTTATTTCAAACCAACTCAGAAATGCAGTGAAGTAAAAGTAAAAGTACCCCTTGTAAAGTTTACTCAAGTACAGATAGATGAAAATTGTACTTAAGTACCTCAGTACTTTTACTTGGTTACCTTCCAGTACTGATACTGCAGATTTCTGTCCTGATGCGTTGCATTTTTCCTTTGGCAGATCCTGGCGTCAGACCGGACTCCAGCAGCTCATTTGTTTCTGAAATCATTTCTCTGTCGGACTCTGAGGCCTCATCACTGAGCACAGACCGAGCTCTGCTGTCCTCGAACGCATCGCCCCCTGCCCAGATGAGCACAGACCGAGCTCTGCTGTCCTCGAACGCATCGCCCCCTGCCCAGATGAGCACACACCGAGCTCTGCACACGAGCTCTGCTGTCCTCGAACGCATCGCCGCCTGCCCAGATGAGCACAGACCGAGCTCTGCTGTCCTCGAACGCATCACCGCCTGCCCAGATGAGCACAGACCGAGCTCTGCTGTCCTCGAACGCATCGCCGCCTGCCCAGATGAGCACACACCGAGCTCTGCTGTCCTCGAACGCATCGCCGCCTGCCCAGATGAGCACAGACCGAGCTCTGCTGTCCTCGAACGCATCGCCGCCTGCCCAGATGAGCACACACCGAGCTCTGCTGTCCTCGAACGCATCGCCGCCTGCCCAGATGTTTCCACAGACGCCGACTTCATCCACAGCTGGCACGGCTCATGTTGTCTCCCTGAGTGTTTCTGGAGCGACGTCGCAGCTAAATCCAACGATCGCCATCGCGTCACCGACACAAAACGACCCGCGGCCCTCGTTTTTCTCCCTCAGCCCGGAGCCCGCGGCGTTTACTCCGCCTTTACCGTCTGAGGACAGCACCGGCGGCTCGCCCTGGAAATCTGCCCACACCGACCCAACATTTACTCTCAAACGTTCATCAGTTCCTCGAGACTTTTCCAGCACCACTGCTCTACAAAATGAATTTCCAAAGGAGACACAGTTAAAGTCTGAGATGAAAGCTGAAAGTAGCGAGTTTTGTGTTTTGTGTTCTGATGTTTTGTTGACTCCTGAGCTAGCGACTTATGATTCGCAAACGTTTCTGTCGATTTACCAAGCAATACAATCGATGTCATTATCACAAGAAACGCAACAAATCCCTGAAGATTCCCAGCAAATGAAAAGCAAACTTTTCCAAACATCTTTCACCGATCCCTTTTCAGCAGCAGCCAGTGATCACACTTCTTCTTCTTCTTCTGTTTCATCGCACGGCTCGAGTGTACATCTATATTTAACTACATCAGCAGCGACAACAACAGCTACAACCGGTCCGAGTGCAACTTATCCAGATCAGGTTCCGACCTCTGAAAGCAAGGTTTCTGCTAACGAAAGCCACTATTTTGAGCCAATAACTCCCTCTTTCCTTCAACAACTCTTCTCCACTCCAAGTACTGCTGATCTACTGCAAGAATCAGATGCTCCACACGCTTCGTACTCAAGCACGAACCGATCTGGTGGAACTCAAACTCTGTCCCCAAACCCTGAAGCCACGTCTCAGCTAAACGCAATGATTACCGACGTGTCACCGACCGCGTTTTTCTCCCTCAGCCCAGAGCCCGCGGCGTTTACTCCGCCTTTACCGTCTGAGGACAGCACCGGCGGCTCGCCCTGGAAATCTGCCCACACCGACCCAACATTTACTGTCAAACATTCATCAGTTCTACAAAGTCGACTCGTAACGGAGTCACAGTTCACTTCTGAGAGAGCTGAGAGCAGTGAGTTTTGTTACGGCGAGTTTTGTTTCCTAATTCTGTCGACATCTACGCCAACATTTCCATCGACTTTTGCAGCGTCGCAGTCAGCGTCAGAACAACAGCTGCTGCCAACAGAATCTCAGCAAACGCACTCGAAACCGTCTTTAACCACTCTGCTCTGTTCTGCCACAGACTCATTACACGGAGTGCTCTCGAGTGCATTTTTGAGCCGCTCCACCGTCCTGAGTGCGATGACAGCCAGCGTCAGTGCAACACATCCACCTGACCTCTCACCGTCTGAAAACTATGCCACTGAGAGCCATTCTGAGACAACAGCTCCCTCTGCTGTCCAGGAACCCTACACTGCGACCACTCTTAACTTATTTCCAACTCTTGAACCTTCGTTTCCGTTATGCAACAGCGCGGGTGTCGCTGGCTGCACCTCCTCAGTGGAAAGCAGCAGATTCTTCTTTGGAAATACAAAAGACTATTGGACAAATCAGTGGACAGAGTCGTCTGAGTTTGGAGAACTGATTTTAACACAGACTGGTGCAGAAACTCTACAGCACTCTTCATTTAAACCCAAAAGCAGTTCTCCAGAGATTACCCACGTCATGTCTTTGGTGTCGCAGACAAACTCAGCTCAGTCGATTCCAAACGATTTATCTGCCACTCATCACATGCCCACAGACGCTCGGACTGCTTCAGATGTGACTGGGCTTTCTGTTTCCACGTTCACATTACTACCATCGAGTTCGGGACTCTGCGGCACTGAAAGGAGTTCTTTGTTTGTCTGCCGACCGTCCGCACAAATCAGTGTTAGTGCGACACAACAAAGCACATCTTTTATTCTTCACAGCGGGGTTTCAGCCACTTTATTACATTCCTCATCTGCCGACGACAACGAGCTGCCGTTAACTTCTGCCGTGGAGTGGAGTAAGTGCCAACGTCAACAGGAGGTCATGTAGTGCAGTGGTTCCTCATCTTCTTTGTCTCGAGTGCCCCCTGGGCGTTTGTCCGGCCGTAAGCACCCTCCATGTGTTGTTCTTTTTATTAGTACACAGGCATTTATACTTACATCACTTGTAAATACAAATTCTCCAGATTTTTTTTCTGTTAAACAAAAACTAATACAACTAAAACAAACTAAACAAAATAATACAACAATTTAAACACTAATTTCATTTACTTATTTACTATATATTTTATATTAAAATAATAACAGTCTTTGCTAGGAATTACACTGTTAAACCTAAAAACAATGAGTAAAAGTAATAGTTATATTTTTTGACTTACAGTACATACATACATTTCAATAGCTCAACTATGGAAAAGACTGCAAATATTCTCCATCTTGGAACTAAATCAGGAAATAATTTTGAGTTCCTCCTGCAAAGTGCTCGCATGCCTCTAGGATAATCCTGGAAAATCCAGAATGATATGTCTGTGTATTATTATACAGAGAAATATCTGGTCGCCGTCCTGCCGTGGTTGGATTCAAATCCCAACCGTGCCGTGCATTTTGATTTAAGTCACGTGTTCTTCGCGAGCAGCGTCAAGATGGCGACCGAGGAGCCCAGAGTTTGTTTCATTCAGCAGTAAATTCAGTTTTAAACGACCAAAAACATATCGAGTCATTAAAACCACAGCAGCTTACAGCACTAGAAGCCTTTATTTAAAAAAAAAAAAAAGATGTTTTCGTGTTGCTCACTTTCTTGTCGCTTTGTTAACGTCACGTCCACCATTTTGTGATTGGCTTACTCCGCTGTCAGTTTACTGGGGTTTGCTCCGCTCTAGAAATCGAACTGATTCTAAGGCGACCAGAGCCAGCTCTGGTACAGCGCTGAGGCTGGAACTCCCAGGCAAGGCCCAGTCTCCCTGGATAATTTAATATAAAATATATAGTAAATAAGTAAATGCAATTAGTGTTTATTTTGTCATATTATTTTTATATAGTTTTTTTATCATGAATTTTGGATTAACAGAAGAAATCTGAAGAATGTGTACTTACAGTTAAGTACAAACTGCCTTTGTACGAATAAAAAGAATCAACAACACACGAGCGAGGGGACACTTGAGACTAAAAATACTTGGGAACCACTGATGTAGGGCTGCACAATTAATCAAAATTGAATCACAATCACAATTTGAACTGCTGCAATTATCAAATCCCAAAGGCTGCAGTTATTTAGGTGAACGTCCTCTGCAGAGAACAAAATATCCCATCTCCACTGGATCTTAATCTGTATTCACTGCAATTTACACTGGATTGTATTTATTTACTTATTAGGTAACTTATTACTAGATTTTCCTTATTCTAAGTAGAATGATGAGTCCATGGAGTAAGTGGAGTTTTCTTCCCCATGGACAGATCATTTTGCTTCTGCTGAGTTCAGGTCATTGTAACTAATGTAGATGCAGATGTTTTGCAGTGTACAGCTGTAGTTCAGAGCTCTACATGAACTGAAGGCCATGTGCTTCCTTGGATTAGTTCAGCAGTGAATATTTCAGTGTCAGTGCTCCATCAAATGCTTCAAATGTTTACTGTGGACTGAACACTGATTTTACAAAATATATCACAAATCTAATCACAGCTGCAACATCCTCCCAGAAAAATCACATCAGATATTTATTGAGAATCGTCCCGCCCTGCACTGAGGTAGAGAATATTATTAATGGAAGTACAGGGAGTACTGAATGTGATTTTAAGCAGATGAAGAGAGCTAATTAGGACTAACTTGTCTTATACTTTGTTATTTATTTGTTTATCTGTTGCCTTTTGTTTCAGGCTCGGTGAACTCCCCTCCCCGAGTGCTGCAGACCGTCCCAGCGCTGACCGCCACAGTGGGGTTCCCGTTCCTGTATCTGATCCCGCGGGACACCTTTGTGGACCCGGAGGACGGCGCGGCGGACGCCTTGTCTCTGGAGATGTCGCTGATCGAGGGCCCTCCTCAGAGTCTGGGCTCCTGGATGTCTCTGGACGGTCTGGAGTTACACGGCGTCCCTCTGGAGGTGGACACGCACTTCGCCCCCCAGCGCGTCCTCCTGTCGGCCCGGGACGCGCGGGGCCTGAGTTCTTCTCTGACGCTGACCGTGGACCTGCGCCGGGACCCCGCCGAACCCTGCCACGTGTTCTCTCTGAGCGCTCGGCTCAGCCTCCACTCCCTGCTCCTTCGCCGCCACAAGGTGGAGCTCCTGCTCGAGAAGCTGTCGGCCTACTTCAACAGCTCCGGCGGCCAGCATCTGTCTGTGGTCTCGGTCACATCTGCGCCCGCCGCCGTGTCCTGGTACAACCGCAGCCTGTGTGGCGGCGGGCGGTGCCAGTACGACAGGATCAGGAGGACGTGGCTGGCGATGAGCTCTGCAGAGAACTCAGTCCACCCTGCGTTCAGAGAAGGAATGCTGCCGGAGTTCCCCGTGGTTGGGGTGGGACCGGTCAGGTACAGACAGGACTGCGTTCCCCAGACCCAGACCCAGACTCCGGTTCATAACTCTACCTCCGGGAAACCTCCAGACGCCACGACAAACCTCTCTGCTTCCACCTCAGAGCGGGTCGCCTCTGACGGGACGATGGCAGCCATGTTTACTGCTCTGCTGGTGATCTGCGCGCTCATCCTGCTCGTCCTGACTGTCGCCGCAGTTCTGTTTTTCTGTCAGAGACGGCCGAGGGTGGTCGCCATTTGGCCGGCGAGCCCCAAGCTGTCAGTGCAGAGCAGAGATCTGAGAGCGCTGAGGCCGAGGCCGGCTCCTCTCTTACAGCCGGAAATCCCTCCGCCTCCACTGAGACTGTGGATTAGTCTGAGTCTGGACCAGGACCAGGACCAGGACCAGGACCCGGACCAGGACCCGCTCACGTCTGCATCCTGAGCCACCACAGCCTCCCACCAAACACACGTCTTCTCTACTCAGGTCGTTTATTATGTTACACAAAATGTGAACAATATATCTACAAAATCTTACTTTAAAAAAATTACTGTAACATTTAGTTTCGGGTCCACCTGTAAACCGTTAACTAAGAGCTAATTAGTGTGGTAGTTTGTGGTTAATTAGCTCCTTACTGATAATTATAAAGCAGCTATGATTCCCTTATTCTGTGTGAGAATAGATGAGGGCGGCCATCTTGGTTCTTTACCGCTGCGCCAAGTCCCCGCCCCCTTTAGGCTGAAAACATCTCACTCAGGGAATAAAAATGGTCAAATATTTTCTCGTTGGGAACTTAAAAAACTAAACACAAGCTCTAACATGGCCAGTGAAGCTGATGGTTCTATTCCCTCACTGCCAAAGAAAGATCAGAGTCTCATCTGAAGAAACTCAGAGAAACCAGAGCTGCCTCTGTCACAGGAGAGCGACGCCACCTAGTGGACGGACTTTAGTACAACAGTATACTTCATTTCAATTCTTTTAAGACAAATACAATATCAGTAAAACGTTGTCTGACTTTATATTAAAAAGCTCACAGAGCTCACATGAAACCATCATCGCCATCTTAAATCTGAAACTAAGTAAATAAATGTTTATGTGGTAGCAATATTGATTCAGAAATTCACTTTAACAGAGTGACTTTCCACTTTTAAATTTGTACAACTGACTCATGCATTATCCTGTAATTTACAATAATTATCCAGTGATTATACAGTAATTATACAGTAATTATTGAGTAAACTGGGGTCAGTTCCTGTTCTGAGCCTCGCCTGAGGACACAAATCTCTTCCTTTGGTTTCTTTTGCTTCGTGAGCAAGCAATGAAAATCTCCACTTGTGTTTTTCTTTTATTACTGAAGTACAAATCCGATGGTAGCAGCTCTGGGCCTGACACCAACCTCTCTCCTGTTTATTGATGATTTGTTTTCACCCAGAAGGGGGCGCTAACGTTCTGTAGACAAGGCAGTGACTTATGGCTGCTCTCATCAATGTTCTACAACTAATTAGCAACTAACATTTCCCCTTAAGATTTAAGGAGCATGAGCATTATCAGGGACCACAAAAATCCTTATGTCAAACAACTTCCTTTCTTCAGACTAATGAGGACTAATTATGAGTTTATTAAAGGGAAATGTTAGTTAGTTGTTAATTAGCTGTAGAATGTGGTCACAGAGAATAAGATTAATAACTGCTTTATCATTACCAGTTAAGAGCTAAATAACCACTGACGAGCTGATAATTAGCTCTTAGTTAATGGTTTATAGGTGGGCCCTAAACTAAAGTGTTACCAAAATTACAGATTCCTCACTGGAGTTTTCAGCACAGTCTGTTTTGTTTTGCTGTGAAACTTTAAAACACTGCTGCACACAGTCCTTGAAAAGAGAAAAGCAGGAAGTCCATCATCTGGCAGCCTTTCCATTTTCATGAATGTCCATGCTGTAACAGAAATGATGTATAATTAACTTATTTTAGAAGCTTAACAACAGACTTGTGGACGAGAAGAAATAGTAACAAACCCGTTTTCATCTTTAAGGTGTTGATAAAGCTCGAACTTGTTGCTGACAGAACTCGCCCTTCCAACGAACTCCTGGTGCTTCCTGGAGTTTGCTGCGGTGATGCGGTTTGTCCACATGGACAGCAGCGAGACTGGACCTGAAACAGAAAATAAAAGTCAGATTAATGTTGTCTGGATGGTCAAATATGTACAAATGTCATAATCCACTCTCAGTACAGCTTCTGTATCTGTCAGCACCTTTGGAAACCTGTGCAATATTTATTATTATGCAACAATTCACAATGCACATGACTGTTGATTTCCAAGAGCTGAAAAATGCCTTACAGGTGTTTAAATAGTACTGAAAATGTCCAATGTGGTGCATTAGAAACAAACTTCTGTTGCAATTTCATTTGTTAGATTTGGAAATGAGTCTAGCTGAAGAAAAACAAACAGTTGTGGCTTCTTCCTCCAGAAATATATGATTCCACTAATGTTACTGACTTATAGTCTACAGCAGTGATTAAAAGATAATTATGCAATATTAGATATAAACTAATCATCTCTGCTGTTTTAAAGCATTACCAAAACCAAAAGGAGCAGCAATTAAAATGATTTAGTTCAAATATTGTGATAAAAAATAGATGTAGGTGACTTTTTCCTGCAGTGAGAACAAGAAGAGGCC
The DNA here is from genome assembly GCA_020698575.1 of Bostrychus sinensis. NCBI lineage: Eukaryota > Metazoa > Chordata > Actinopteri > Gobiiformes > Eleotridae > Bostrychus > Bostrychus sinensis. The sequence goes on from CM036239.1 coordinate 1,096,893, forward strand.
AAGAAGACAGCGTTTCTACTGAACACTTATATTTACTGTATTCTAGCTGGGCAGGGTTAACCAGGAGTGGCCCAATGTTACTCACACTCTTTACATTTACACAACTTTTACTCAACTTTACTCCTAAATATAACATTCTGACACTTTACCAGAGCCTTGAATATTATAATTTCTGGTCTCTGACTCTCTTCTGTGCTCGCGCTGTTGCAACAACGCAGTTTCCCACTGAGGGACTAATAAAGGTTTTCTTATTGTGACAGTAAATGTCCTGAGACCTTTGGAAGCAGGCTGGGCCTCCTCACACGACAGGCGTGGCTTCTTGTTGAGTGGCTCTGGGGAGTCTGGGGAATCCTTGATCACCTCCGACTCCTGATCGTCTTTGTCCAGCAAACCCTTCAGCCTTCAACAAGAAGAGAAACATCCAGCTGTGTTTATTAAACCAATACTTCAGAGCTGTAACAACAGGCTTCCTGCAGGCATCAGCCATTTTAATAATAATACACTTTATTTATAAAAAGCGCTTTTCATGACACTCTAAGACGCTGTACAGGGGTAAAAAAGAGAAACAAACAACAAAACAAAGCAAACAAATATTAAACTTTAAACTTTAAAAGCAGTTCTGAAAAGGTGGGTCTTTAGGAAGGTTTTTGAAGGTGGAGAGGTTAACATTTTTAATGCCACAAACATACAATCACAGCAGCTTAAATCTGTCTAAATTTGTTTCTAAAGTACTTGTAAATTACAGTCCATAATAATGTCAAAAGTCAAACATCTGATGTTTGTGTAATTTGGTCGCACTGGAAGCAAACTCGCTCTGCTCCTGTAGGCTACAAAAATGGTGAATTTAAGGCCTTAAAAAGTTTTAAATTTGTGGAGATGCAGAGTCCCAGGTCTTAAATCTGTTTAAACAGGTCTTAAATCTGTCACATACTTTTAATGTAACTATCTGCGCTCACAGCTTTTTCTAAAATGCCTTAAATTCTCAAAGGGAGTTACCGTCGCTGATACGAGAGCTCAGATTTTTTCTCACTGTCGTCTCGATTACTTGGTTTTCTGATTTGTTCATAAAACTGCAGAGGATGGGCAACAGGACACTGACCCAAAACACAGAAGCATCAACAACAGAAGAAACTCCGCCTCTGGAGTGGCCCAGAGTCCTGACCTCAGCCCGACTCAGATGCTGTGGCCTGACCTCAGAAGAGCGACTCACACCACACATCCCAAGAATATTACTGAACTTAAACAGTTTTGTGAAGAGGAATGGTCCAAAATTCCTCCTGAGCTGTGCAGCTCTGATCTTCACTACAGAAAACGTTTGGTTGAGGTTATTGCTGCCAAAGGAGGTCAGCAGTTATTAAATCCAAAGGTTCACTTACTTTTTCCATCCTGGACTGTGATTGTTTATATAAATGCTCAATAAAAACATGAAAACATATAATTTTTCGGCAGCATTAGTTTAAGCAGACTGTGTTTGTCCTTTACATTTTATGACCAAATCATTCCAAAGGGTTCACATACTTTTTCTTGCAACTGTATATATTTATATTCACAAATAAAACTACTAATGTCAGCTATTTTACTTCAAACCTATTTTAATTTTTTAATGGCTGTTGGAATCAAATGTATGCTTTACTCTAACCCTGAACAGAATCATTCAGTCAGATTTATGTATTTACCTGTCAGAGTCCTGCCAGCTTTTCTCCTCTGTGTCCTTTGTGCCGTTCTTCTCCGTCCTGTCCTCGCGCTCCTCCCTCTTCCTGCCTCTCTTCTTCCTCTCCTCTTCTTCGGGAGGTTTGCTGCGGCAGGCGATGATGCAGTCCAGAACTCGCTGGTGCCGCTCGGTGGCTCCCGCGTGGGTTTTCACCAACGTTTCCAGCTCATTCCACATGATACGATACTGTTCATCTCTGGAAACAACAACATCACCCACGCTTTACTGAAGGACAGGTTAAATGCAGGAGAACAAACTTCCTCGTGGGGACATAAAGTCTACCTTAAACCAGAGTAAGGTTTCCTACCTTTTGGGGCCTTTGCCTCTGGAGCCCACCGTTGAAATAGGGAGAGGGTCGTTCTTCCTCTCCATGTCCACCAGGTTGTACACAGTCTTCTGGCAGGTGAGGACGTCCTCCTCAGTCAGAGTCTCTTTAACGATCAGGTTGGCGAGAGGAACCACCTGGGAAAATAACATCAGTGTCAGGAAGATGTCACGAATATGTTCAATGTGAAGAGTTGTTTAGGGGAATGATAAAAGTCACAAAACGCCATGTTTTAGCTGAAATACCCCCCCCCCCCCAATTAGTAATATTACAGTTTAGAAAGTGTACACACCTAAATTGTGTGTGCAATTCCACAATTCTTTACCTGAACATAGATTTGAATTACAAAAACTTTAATAAATCACTGAATTATTATTGCCTGGGCCAGGGGTCTGCAACCTTCTGGATCCAAAAAGCCATTTGTTCACAAAAATACTAAATTGAATCTGTAAAGAGCCAAAAACAATTTTACTGCACAAAAGACTCGTATGAATCATGTAAAACTAACAAAGAACTGTATTAAACCCTGCACCGATGATCTCAGAGAACTACAGTTACATCCTGTGTCTGACCAGGCTGTGTGTGGACAGCTGAGGCTAAAGCACTTTAACAGTTTCTCCTAAAGCATATACCTGAAAACACTGAGGATATTTTATTTTAAAGTGACAACATGATGCAGAATTTTCATTGTGGTCTACTTATTTCTTGACTTTACAGAAGCAGACGTCAGAGGAGCCACAAGAGCAGGGCTAAAGAGTCGAGTGTGGCTCTAAAACCAGAGGCTGCAGATGTTGGGTCTGAAGGCATGTTAAAGATGGTGGTCTGGTCTGGTCTGGTCTGGTCTGGTCTGGACTTATCACCTGCATGTTAAAGATGGTGGTCTGGTCTGGTCTGGTCTGGTCTGGACTTACCGCCTGCATGTTAAAGATGGTGGTCTGGTCTGGTCTGGTCTGATCTGGACTGGACTGGTCTGGACTGGTCTGGACTTACCGCCTGCATGTTAAAGTTGGTGGTCTGGACTGGTCTGGACTTATCACCTGCATGTTAAAGATGGTGGTCTGGTCTGGTCTGGACTTATCGCCTGCATGTTAAAGATGGTGGTCTGGTCTGGTCTGGTCTGGTCTGGTCTGGACTTACCGCCTGCATGTTAAAGGTGATGGTCTGGTCTGGTCTGGACTTATCACCTGCATGTTAAAGATGGTGGTCTGGTCTGGTCTGGACTTATCGCCTGCATGTTAAAGATGGTGGTCTGGTCTGGTCTGGTCTGGTCTGGTCTGGACTGGTCTGGACTGGTCTGGACTGGTCTGGACTTACCGCCTGCATGTTAAAGTTGGTGGTCTGGACTGGTCTGGACTTACCGCCTGCATGTTAAAGTTGGTGGTCTGGACTGGTCTGGACTTACCGCCTGCATGTTAAAGGTGATGGTCTGGTCTGGTCCGGTCTGGTCTGGTCTTACCGCCTGCATGTTAAAGATGGTGGTCTGGTCTGGTCTGGACTTACCGCCTGCATGTTAAAGATGGTGGTCTGGTCTGGTCTGGTCTGGACTTACCGCCTGCATGTTAAAGATGGTCTGGTCTGGTCTGGACTTACCGCCTGCATGTTAAAGATGGTCTGGTCTGGTCTGGACTTACCGCCTGCATGTTAAAGATGGTGGTCTGGTCTGGTCTGGACTTACCGCCTGCATGTTAAAGATGGTGGTCTGGTCTGGTCTGGTCTGGACTGGTCTGGACTTACCGCCTGCATGTTAAAGATGGTGGTCTGGTCTGGACTGGTCTGGACTTACCGCCTGCATGTTAAAGATGGTGGTCTGGTCTGGTCTGGTCTGGACTTACCGCCTGCATGTTAAAGGTGGTGGTCTGGTCTGGTCTGGACTTACCGCCTGCATGTTAAAGATGGTGGTCTGGTCTGGTCTGGTCTGGTCTGGACTTACCGCCTGCATGTTAAAGATGGTGGTCTGGTCTGGTCTGGTCTGGTCTGGTCTGGTCTGGACTTACCGCCTGCATGTTAAAGATGGTGGTCTGGTCTGGTGTGGTCTGGTCTGGTCTGGACTTACCGCCTGCATGTTAAAGATGGTGGTCTGGTCTGGTGTGGTCTGGTCTGGTCTGGACTTACCGCCTGCATGTTAAAGATGGTGGTCTGGTCTGGTCTGGTCTGGACTTACCGCCTGCATGTTAAAGATGCTGGTCTGGTCTGGACTGGTCTGGACTTACCGCCTGCATGTTAAAGATGGTGGTCTGGGAGATGATCATGGGCCAGTAGCGAGTGTGCCGCTCCAGCTGAGCTTTGGCTCTTTCAGCTGGGAGCTTCCCTGAGGAATCATGGGACGCCTCTGACACCGGAGTCAGACGATTCTCTCTCATAAACTCCCCGAAGTCCTGGAAACACAGCAGGATTAAGTCGACTGCGGTCTCAGGCAGATAAACAGCTGTAAGAGCAGTTAGCCGGAGCTCACGGTGATGCGGTAGTCGGTCACGCGGCCCCCCGCAGCCCTCGCTGATGGAGGGCGGGTCTTCCAGCGTCGACCGGTTGCTGTTCAGGACGTGCAGGAAAATCTCTCCGCCGTGGCTGCTCAACATGTGGCTGATGACCTTTGACCCGGACTTCCTGGGCTGCTCCAAAAGCACCGACCGACCTGACGAGGGAGAAAATTAGTAATTAACTCAACACATAGGCCAGATTTTCCTCGCACAGCAGTAGTTTACCGTTCAGAAGAAAGTTGGTGAGACAGGACGAGGGTCGGCTGTTGACGTCTGTGGGGGAGATGCGGTAGGCTCCGGTGCAGTAATGCAGCTCTGAAACGGACAAAAAACAAGAATAACTCAACTGAAGGCTGAGTAATTAATCAAAATGTACTTTTAGAACCTGAATGATGAGATTAAAAGATAAACATTTCAGCTTATTTTTAGTTTATTTTGAGATTTTAAACTGTAATTTATACAGGGTTTCTGCAGGGCTCAAGTTGAATTTAAGACTTTTTTAGACCTTTTAAAGACCATTGTTGAAGAAAATTAAGGCCTATTTCATGGCCCCAGTGCACAAAAACCTGAGTCATAAACGTGGCCGCGTCGTTTCATTGTGAAATCTGAGCTCTCGTATCAGCAGACGGTAAGTCCATTTGAGAATTTAAGAGGGCATTTTAGAAAAAGCTGTGAGCTGCAGATAGTTACATTAAAAGTATGTGACATATTTGAGACCTGTTTAAACAGATTTAAGACCTGGGACTCTGCATCTCCACAAATTTAAGACTTTTTTCAGCCTTAAATTCAGATTTTTTAGACTTTTTAAGACCCCGTAGAAACTCTGTTATCACTGTCGATTATTATCTTCTGTCGAGTCCTGTAATAAAGACGTTACCTTGAAGAAATCAATAATCCTTAAACTAATCCTTGCCCAAACTTTTACTCACCGATGCTGTTAGTTCGAGGAGTGCACCATTTCAGAGTTATTGTCTCTTTGAGTCCATTTTCTCTCGTGCTGGTTCCAGCCATGTGTAGGTCCCCTGCAAAGGAAATCAGTAAAAGTGAAATACTCCTGTGCACTGCAAAGGTTGGTGAGCTCATTACAGCACACGTCCTTCATAATAGTTTTGTCATTCATCTTGGTGCAACTGTTACATAAAACCCACCACTTTTAAAAAACTCCAGGTGAGCGTCTCTGTGATGCAGGAGCTCGACGTCATAGTTGGCCGAAGTGTTGGCAGTGCTGCTCTTCCTGCGGAGCCACAGAGAGGGAACAACATTAGCTTTAGGTAAGCTCCTAAATAAATCAAACAAAACACAAGCTCTGCTGATTTCATGTTTCAAGGGATAGTGACGATGGAAAAAGCCAAAGGTAAATTTCAACGAAAAATATTTACTTAAAAATAAAAAAAACCTGGCTGCAACTTACCTGCCTTAGGTTTAAACAACATAAAGGTTACTAGCCTCAGTTGATAAAACTAACTTAAGAGTTCTTATCTGTGTCTAATTGCACTGCTCCAACTCTGTGCAACACAGCTGAAACTGACAAAACTTTATATTTGGGAGATCGATACTGGAAGCCTAGCACATTTATTTGCTGATTAAAAGCACAAAAGACCACACAAGACAAAAATAAAGTGTGAAGAGGAGATACACAAAGAAACAGATAAGGACAGAGCAAACTGTACAACTCTGAGGGACACAACACAGGGTTCCTGCAGGTATCAGCAGCTCTAACGTAAGGCTTTTAAATGCAGTTTTTAACATTTTTAAAGCCACAAACATACAATCACAGCAGATTAATCTGTCTAAATTTGTTTCTAAAGTATTGTAAATTACAGTCCATAATAATGTCAAAAGTCAAACATCTGATGTTTGTGTAATTTGGTCGCACTGGAAGCAAACTCGCTCTGCTCCTGTAGGCTACAAAAATGGTGAATTTAAGGCCTTAAAAGTTTTAAATTTGTGGAGATGCAGAGTCCCAGGTCTTAAATCTGTTTAAACAGGTCTTAAATATGTCACATACTTTTAATGTAACTATCTGCGCTCACAGCTTTTTCTAAAATGCCTTAAATTCTCAAAGGGAGTTACCGTCGCTGATACGAGAGCTCAGATTTTTTCTCGCTGTCGTCTCGATTAAACGACGCGGCCGCGTTTATGACTCAGCTTTTTGTGCACTGCAGGCATCAAATAGGTCTTCATTTTCTTCAACAATGGTCTTAAAAAGGTCTAAAAACGTCTTACATTCAACTGAGCCCTGCAGAAACACTGTATATATAAATATTTATATTCACCAATAAACTAATAATGTCAGCTGTTTTACTTCAAACCTAGTTTCAATTTTTAAAGCCTGTTGGAATTAAAATGTAATACTTTTTAATGCCATTTAAAGCCTTAATTTTTGCAAAATCAATTTAATACTTTTAATGCCCCGCGGGAACCCTGTAACAAATGGGTTTAAAGGAGGCAACCCTGGTCAAACATGTTCAGACAAGAAAAGATCTTAACAGTCCTTAAGTTCTTTAAATGATTTTCACATCAGATTCATGACGACATCCATTCGAGACCAGAGTTGCCTGTTCCTTACTAAAGTCTCACTACAAGTCTATTAATCATGACACTGATGGGGAGACACTGTGAGCCTGTCTGCGTTACTGACATGAAACACTTCTTTCTCACTGAAATGTGTGTGTGCTGAATACTAACCTGTTCACAAACATTTAATGTGGGCTAGCAAAACAGAAAATACAGCATGAAACCAGCAGCAGGTGCACAGTGAAAACAACAAAAGGATAAAGACCACAGCGTTTACAAAACAAGAGAGATGTTTATGAAGAATCCAGTCATAAGAAATAAACAAGCAAATCAAAAAGGTGGGTGTGACGAGCTGATTTTTAATAAATAAGTGCTGAGGAGGAGCAGAGCGCTGATAAACCACGCCTACCTTCATGGGGATGTTAGTGATGGTGGTGGAGGCCAGGTCGAAGTGCTGCTGGACCAGGATGTTCAGCTTGGTGGCCAGGTGCCTCCCGGCGCGAACACTGTGCACCTCACTGGTGAGCAGCGGAGAGATCTGGCACAAACAAATCATTATTTATGTAAAGCAGCTCCATCATTGTTTCAGATCCTCTCTTATTTACACAAAGCTTTAAACGCTAGTAAAAGAAAATATATAATTCTTGGCTCTAAGCACACATTAAGGAATGTGCAGCCTCTGTCGCTGACTCTGAAAGACATTTCTCTGGAGCAGGAGCATGAGGCTGAGCTTTTAAGGTTAACTATAAATGAACAATTGAATTGGTCTAATCACATTAATAAAATAGTGACTAAAATGGGTAAGGGCTCTTTCTGTTACTGGGGAAGATGTGCTTACTTAATGACAGATTTTTCAATCAAACTAAGTGTTACAATCAATAGTGTTATCTCAACTCAACTATTGCTCTGTTATTGGGTCATGTGCTCCAAAGGAAGACATTGATAAGCTTCAGCTAACACAGAACAAGGCTGGCACTGAACTACTCTGGACCAGCACTGATCAGGCTCGATCATGGTTAGATTATTAAAGAACCTTCTTGTCTTTTTTCTCATATTTGTACTAATATGAAGCCTAAAATCTTGTATGTTCCTAACATAAAAGACAACAAACAAACACTGACAGCTTGTCCCTGAGCCGAGAACCTGTGCACTGCAGAAAACAGCGTTGTACAGGGCTGCAGCTCAGGAACAGGTCGCCTTGTTCCTTGAAAGAATCAAATAATATAGAATGTTTTAGAAATAATCTTACAAAGATACTAGACAGTAGCTTTTCAGTCATATTAGCTGTGTATTGTTTCGAGTATGATAGTACTATACAGTTTTGTAGGTCTTGTACATAACACAGTTTTTAAGTATCCTTTGTATGTGTTGTTAAATTTTGTTTTATTATGTGATGGACCCCAGGAGAACTAGTTGCTACTTTGGTAGTAACTAATGGTGATTAATTTTAAACAAATAAACAAACCTCTTTCTTGGGTCGGTCTGACACCAGCGTGTCTTCTCCCTGAGGGAAGATGTGAACCAGGACCAGCTCACACTGCTGAATGGCCATGAGTCTGAAACAAAGCATTAGAATCATTGCAGGACTTTAGTAGAAGACTGTGGCAACATCAAAGTTACACATATATGTAATATATGATATAAATGTGTCCATCACTGACCTGTCAGAGCCAGCTGCAAGCTTGTTTTGTTCTATAATTGTTTCTTGAATACAGTCTTCCAACATTCGTACATGAGTATCACTATTTCAAACAAGAAGAGCAAACATTTGTCAGAATACAATAAAGACAAAGACTCCACACCTAGCTGCTGTACCTTTTAGCATTAGTCAGGCAGATAATGCGCCCCCTGTTGGCCACTCTCTCGGCCGTATCCATCAGAGCGATGCGCTTCTCGTGCTGCAGCTCTGTGATCTTGCACAGCGACTCCACTGCAGCCACGAGGCCGTGCAGGATGCTGCAGCACTCTGGGTCCTCGCGTGGGTTTGGCGGACCGACAGCGGCGAGAGCAGACATCAGCTGTGGGACAGACAGGAAACACTCAACTGACTGACAACTTTTAATTAAAAAGACTAGATAGTTAGGATTTCCTCGTTTGTTTGGGGCAGGAGTCTTCTCCCTGCAGCAGCTCCCCAAGGATTTATGAATCCTACATAAACTTGTTTCATCAAATTTGATTTATCACTTGGAAAAACAACTTGTGAGAGTAATCAGTCTGATTTAAAGGTGCACAGCCCCAACTGAGTCCAACTGATTGTCAGTAAACAGTTTGATGAGTCAGCAGTGACATGAGCTCCACTACAGTATTTTCAGATTAGGACTAGAATTTGCTTTCACAAATGTAATAAGTGTGAGTCAGTCGCTGCACAGACACTAAATTCACAGCAGTGAACTAAATATTGCAGTTTTAATGTAAAACCTGAGTTGTGTGCACTAACATTTTGTAAATGTTCAGGTAAATGTTAAAGAAAACAATATACACTTTTCTTTGAAAGTGTGAGCTCTGAGACAAACTGGGCCCTGTCCAGTGTGCACCGTCACCGGGACAGGCTCCAGGAAATAAATAAATGTTAGAAAGCATGAGTAGCTCTCAGGGGAAAAGGTTGGCGAGCCCTGGTTTAGTGGCTGTGGGAACTTTAAAAAGCTCTTACCTCATGAGTGCTCTGGTCTTCTCTTCTCCAGCTGTTTAAGCTGTGAAACTCTGAATCACTGACGAGGTAATTAATCTACAAAACAACAGAAAGTGTCAACAGATCCGTTCCATGCTGAGAATACAGTAAAGTAGAAATAGTAACAGTGCGCTCACCAGTTTGTCCCTGGGGTAAACGTCGTACATGATTCTGCAGTACTCCATGGAACACTCCACAGCACAGGTCCAGAGGGACTTGGACACCGGAGCCAGAGGGATGACCCCCTGAGTCCTGCTCTTGGTCAGAACATCGCACTCCACCTGCTGCCGACTGGACTCCGCCATGTAAGGACAATGATCCACCACGAAGACGGTCTTGTGGGCCACGGAGAACATCTTCATCCTGAGAACAGCAGGGTGCGTCTGCAGACACAGAAGAGACAAACATAAGGATTCATCCGTTACAGTTCAAACATGAGCATCGTTTGTTACAGTTCCCTCTGTAACCGGCCTGGTTTAATCCACTCACCACAGTTTTAGGGACTTCCAGGTTAGAATCTCAAAAAAATCCTACTCTTTCAAATCTGTATCTTAAACTGGCTCCAAAGCGACGGCAGATATCCATGCACGGGTATTCTCCTGCACTAAAAACTCACTGCAGAAAAACTAAAAACATCTTCGCCGCGGCGTTAGCCTGATGCTAATGCTAAAGCAAGAGGTGCACAGGTCCCGTCAGTAACATGAAGAAATATATAATATTCATTTATTGATTGGATTAAGCACTCGAGTCATAACCTCTTACGACCGCATTCTATCCCTAATTAATGATAAACGAAAAGAGAAACGGACAGAAACAAATAAAACACTGTAGCTTGTTATTGGCGGAAGTGTGTCCGGTCGTGTTCCGCCCTGGTTTTCCTTCCCCCGCGCTCCTGGGCCTCGCTGTAAAAAGTTCCTACAAAATAAAAAGTAACATATATATATATACAGTAATACAGACGAACAGATTAACAGATAACGTAAAAAAAACGTTTTAACAGTCCCCATCAAACAGATTTAAGCGAAGTTATTTTAGCTCAGAGCCTAGTCTGACAGTCCAATGGGCGTTTGAATTGATTGACTTTATTTATTGACTCTTATTTCATACATAGAACGTTTTTTGTGTGTACATCCTGTCCAGTCCACATTAAATTCATTCAAAATTATACTATTCATTTTTTTTACAAGATTAGCAAAACGATTCACCAAATTATCCAGCTCATAAAGTACAATTGCAACAAATGACACATTTCTCCATAAAAACAGAAACAACAGTCTCTCTCTTTTCTACATCCATTTCAAAACATTGGAAAATGAATGAGTGTATAAGCATTCTGAGGGAAATATTTGTTTTTGATTGTTCACTTTCTTGTGTCTATATAATCAAACCCAATGTTTTTTTTTTTGTTTTTTTATCTTCAGGGTTTGCTGGCAGTGATAAACTACAACAAGGTAGGCTTAGGTTTATTACCACAACACAACACAACACAACACAACGCTGCTGAAGCCTGCCGTACGGATGGGACACGCCCCCAGTCTCGGACCACGCCCCCTCTCCGTCTTGGACCACGCCCCCTCCCCGGCTCTGACCACGCCCCCTCTCCGTCCGGACCCCACCCGCCTGTTTCCATTCTTTCATGTCAGAACTCGACCCAAAGCTGTCGGCGGATGGGAGTTGGGAAATAAAGACAACAATGATCGCAGGAAGTCAGTTTAAAGTTTCTGTAACGCAGTAGTAGTAAAAGTATTAGTACAGCAGTGGTCTGAGCGTGGGAGTCGTGGATCCAGAGTTTGGCCATGAACGGCAGCGACGCGCAGGAGCTGGAGCTGGAGTCCGTGTCCGAGGCGGAGGGGGACGCTGTGATTGGAATGATAGAAGAAGAACTCGGTGAGACCGCAACACCTTTGTCTTTCACATTGTTCCTGCAGCGTTTACTGTGTGAACCTGCTCTGGGCCTGGGTTTCATGTTTGTTACACTTCAGACTGATGTAAAGGTGAAAGGTCAGAGGAGCCCTGCTGCTGTCAGAACTCTGACGTTTACTTTTCTGCTCACAGTTAGTGCAGCGTGACCCTCCTCATTCAACCGAGACACTCAGTTATGCAACAATGCTAATAAAAAACTTTAACTTAGGAAGAAGAGATTCACAGGAAATCAAGTCTGCCTGAATGAACCATTTCTCTTTTTATTTGTGCTTACCACATCAAACAAGCGTCTTACTTAAAATAGTCTGCGACAGAAAACAGCAGAGAGAGGAGCATTGGGCTGATTTTATCTTCTTCCTCTGCTGCAGTATCTACATTCCACACAGCTCACTGCAGATCTGTACACACTTTTATAAACCTTTTCTTTTTGAAGAAAATGTATTGAGTCAACACTGAGGAATGTAAAAAGCACAGCTGTCATCTGCTTTTGGGCAGAGGTGGAATGTAAGCCAAGTAAAAGTACTTAGTTACTTCACTTAAGTACAATTTTCATGTATCTGTACTTTACTTGGGTAAATTTTACAAGTGCTACTTTTACTTTTAGTCCACTACATTTCTGAGTTGGTTTGAAGTACAAAGTATTTTAGAGTTTTGGTTTAAAATCCTGTGTTTTTGTCGTGGCCTTAAAGTAGACACGCAGTACTTCAATATAACAGATGCAGTAAAGTAGTACACACAGTACTTCAATATAACAGATGCAGTACAGTAGTACACGCAGTACTTCAGTATAACAGATGCAGTACAGTAGTACACACAGTACTTCAATATAACAGATGCAGTACAGTAGTACACGCAGTACTTCAATATAACAGATGCAGTAAAGTAGTACACGCAGTACTTCAATATAACAGATGCAGTAAAGTAGTACACACAGTACTTCAATATAACAGATGCAGTAAAGTAGTACACACAGTACTTCAATATAACAGATGCAGTAAAGTAGTACACACAGTACTTCAATATAACAGATGCAGTAAAGTAGTACACGCAGTACTTCAGTATAACAGATGCAGTAAAGTAGTACACACAGTACTTCAATATAACAGATGCAGTACAGTAGTACACACAGTACTTCAATATAACAGATGCAGTAAAGTAGTACACGCAGTACTTCAATATAACAGATGCAGTAAAGTAGTACACTCAGTACTGCAATATAACAGATGCAGTAAAGTAGTACACACAGTACTTCAATATAACAGATGCAGTAAAGTAGTACACACAGTACTTCAATATAACAGATGCAGTAAAGTAGTACACACAGTACTTCAATATAACAGATGCAGTAAAGTAGTACACGCAGTACTTCAATATAACAGATGCAGTAAAGTAGTACACGCAGTACTTCAATATAACAGATGCAGTAAAGTAGTACACGCAGTACTTCAATATAACAGATGCAGTAAAGTAGTACACACAGTACTTCAATATAACAGATGCAGTAAAGTAGTACACGCAGTACTTCAATATAACAGATGCAGTAAAGTAGTACACACAGTACTTCAATATAACAGATGCAGTAAAGTAGTACACACAGTACTTCAATATAACAGATGCAGTAAAGTAGTACACACAGTACTTCAATATAACAGATGCAGTAAAGTAGTACACACAGTACTTCAATATAACAGATGCAGTAAAGTAGTACACGCAGTACTTCAATATAACAGATGCAGTAAAGTAGTACACGCAGTACTTCAATATAACAGATGCAGTAAAGTAGTACACGCAGTACTTCAATATAACAGATGCAGTAAAGTAGTACACACAGTACTTCAATATAACAGATGCAGTAAAGTAGTACACGCAGTACTTCAATATAACAGATGCAGTAAAGTAGTACACACAGTACTTCAATATAACAGATGCAGTAAAGTAGTACACACAGTACTTCAATATAACAGATGCAGTAAAGTAGTACACACAGTACTTCAATATAACAGATGCAGTAAAGTAGTACACGCAGTACTTCAATATAACAGATGCAGTAAAGTAGTACACACAGTACTTCAATATAACAGATGCAGTAAAGTAGTACTGCTTTAGAAACATCAGAATAATGAAGAGCTCAGAGACAGATTCAGTTTCTTCTCCTGCAGCAGTTTGTTCATTTCATCTGGAATCAGCAAAATCCTCACATTTAACTCATTCATGAGAGAAATACTTTTACTTTTTTACTTGCAAGTACATTTGAAAGTGAGTACTTTTACACTTTTACTTCAGTAGAAATTTGAAGGTGATACTTTCACTTTTACTTGAGTTTTTGCTCCTTTATCTGTACTATTACCAAAGTAAAGAAACTGAGTACTTCTTCCACCGCTGCGTTTAGGAAAGGGCCCGGGCCCTTGTCTTGTGTCAGAGACGCCACTCAGGTTTTGTTTGTGGATGTTTTTAGGGCCCACAGTGAGTTCCACAGCAGAAAAGTTAGGCCACACAGTAAATGACTGGCTGTGTAAATCTGAATCTCACACTTTCCATCACACACTGCATCAGGCTGCAGCTGAGGATCTCTGTGTTCTAACAACTACAGGAAAACACCACAGTCACTGTAAAACTGTAAACACTGTAAACACTGTAAATAAATGGTAAACGGTCACATTTATACAGCGCTCTTCTACCTTCATGGGGACTCAAAGCACTTTACATCAAGGAACCATTCACCCATTCACACTCACATTCATACAGCAGTGTGCACAGACACCAGAGGCAAGGTGGGTTAAGTGTCTTGCCCAAGGACACAACGACAGTATGCAATGGTGGGAGTGGAGTTTGAACCGCCAACCTTCTGGTTAGTGGACAAGCGGCTCTACCAACTGAGCTACTGCCGCCCACAACACTGTAAACACTGTAAACACTGTAAACACTGTAAACACTGTAAACACTGTAAAACTGTACACGTCTCCAGTCTACAGAACGCAGCTTTTGGCCGCCGTTGTTAAGATGCTGAAGTGAAGCAGATGGCTCTAACCCTCTCTCGCAGCCTGGCACTGCTGCTGTTACAGAGGATGTCCTAAAGAGGAAATGACTCTGAGTGGGCTGTGGTGAAAATACTGCACACATACTTTTTATATGAATCATTGTTCTCGACTCATACCGCCCATGTTTCTCGGTGGGTTATGAGTTGTTGTATGTAAATTGTTATTGCAGAGAAACGTGCAGGTTTTTGTCACCACTACAAAAATGAAAATGGCTGCCAGATACAAATTAGTCCTGCGCCTTAAGAATCACCTGAGGCATTAATGTTTGTGTTGTTACAGGTAAACCTTCGAGTACAGCAGGCTTCAGGAAGTAACCAACAGTTACTAGAAAGCTTAATGCTTTAGCAGGCAGGGCTGTGTTACCAGGGCCATTGTTTTGAAAACAACATATTTTTTCATTTAGTTCCCTCCTAGTCCCTTACTTTTATGTGGAAAATGCTGCGTATTTCCCGTTTAATGTTATTTTGGTTCCGGAATCATGGCATGAGCGTTACAGTCCCTGCTGGTTCTGTGTAATAGAAAGATTGTGGTCAGAATATAGAATACAGTGACCCAGCACACAGTGCAAACAGTAAAAGCCTAACCAGCAAGAAAACAAACAGAACACAGTCAGGCGACCAGGAAGGATGCAATTATTGTATAAAAACTACTCCTTCTCTATAAACACACTGCTTCTTAAGTGACAAACAGCCAGCAGCACAGGAGGTTGGTACAGAACAGAGAGGAACTGTGTCTTAAGGAACTGATCTGTTTTCTCTTCCTCAGTTTACCCAGAGGAGTTCTTACCGACGTATCACAGCATCGAAGAAGGAGCCAAAGTGGGAAAGCCATCAGAGGTGAGTCAACAAGACGGATAATAATAATAATAATAATAATAATAATAATAATAATAATAATAATAATAATAATAATAAATATAGCCGCAAGCGGCGATGGTAGGCCGCAACGCGCTCGTCATTGATCTGTTTTTTTTTGGTCTTTGTTTTAGTTGGAACAATTACAAATATGCCGCATTCGCGGCACGTACCTATATCACCGAATAGGGCTTGATGCCATGAGTGTGATTATGAGTGTTTGGTGAAGGATGAGCGCTTTGCGCTCTGTTTACGTGCGCTTCACGCACGGCTGGGCAGTCACTATAGGCCCTCGCCACTCCTGGTGCTCGGGCCTAATAATGGAGAACTCATACAATTACAATATAGGTAGGTATATAGGTGCCTATGGCGACGCACCTATATATTTTTAGAAAGGGCATGACATGAGCAATCTGCTCATGGGGTCCATAGTCAATGACGAGCGCAACGCTCTCTGTTCACGTCACTGAAACACTCAGGGTCATGTGGTGTCAGCACGAGGTGTGACGGTCAAATCTACAGAGTTTGGATCTGATTTGTTTATGATAATAATAAAATGTACACACAGTCGTCTTACGCAGCAGGAAACACTGGGCCATCAGCTAAAGCCCAGTTACCTCAGGAAGTAACGCTCATGTCTCATCAAACATGAAACATCAAGAATGGATCAGGAAAGAAGTTTTTGTTTTTTGCTGTGGCTCAGGGATGCCACCCAGATCCAGGATTTTTTTTAAAGGATTCTGTACCATTGCAAGATAGGGACAAATATATTAATTCCACTCAGAAGGGATCAGTATAAGACAGGGGTCTCCAACCAAGTCTGGAGCCCATTGTTCCCAAAAATACAACATTTGAATCTGTGAAGAACTGCAAACAATGGTACCATGAGATGAATATCACAATAAATACTGTACCATGAGATGAATATCACAATAAATACTGTACCATGAGATGAATCTGGTGATAACTCTGTGAGATTATCGTTCCTAGTAAATGGTAAACTCCTGGCCTCAGTGAGGATCTGTGTCAGGGTTGGTGAGGTTTATGTTTTATCCAGAGCTGGACAAAGTACTCAGCTTCATTACTGCAGTAAAAGTATAACTCCTCCAGGTTTTATTGTTCTTGTAATGTTGTGTTTAATGTTTGTGTGTCTCAGGGACTGCAGATGTCCAAAGTCTGGCACAAAGCATATTTTCTTGTGTGATTAATGCTCTGTACACGGTCCCTGTTCAATAAACTAAATAAAAGAAGAAAAAAAGTTCAAATATTACTGCAATACAAGGAGTCAGAGGTCAGTCAGAGTCAGAGTTAAAGAACTGGAGTATGTGCTTTCAAAAATACTTAAGTATTCAAAGTACTACATCATTTTTTCACAGTTTGCTTGATTACTTTATTTCAGCTATAAAAAATAAAAACATTGTACATAGAAAAATACAAATATATTGTACAATATTATGCATTATACCCACACTGGGTAGAAAAACAAAAAACAAAAAAAGCAAACAAACAGAATAACAGTATCTATAAATATATTTCAGACATGTTTACATTTTGTTTATCATTGTAGTTGGAAAAGGGAAGAAAATGAACTTATTTAACCCCACCCCCATTCATCCTCATGAACGGTTACTACTCTAAAGAACAATGTATTTATATACAATATCTGACATATGTCGTACATTATAACTTATAATTACATCTAAGTATGGCCCATTAAACACTTATGCAGTGTAATGCAGTTTCTTTTTATGTTTATGATACAGTTAATGTAATTATTACTGTTTTAACTCATTTTACCATCGTTTATCATCATATATCATCGCATTAGTTAAGTATTATAAGTAATTCTTCCAATTATGTCTAATGTACTATGTAACTGTAACTTACTGTTTAAGCATGACAATTGTAATAAATGATTATGTTGGCTTAGTGATGTTGATGGTAATAATAATTAGTTAGATCGTGTGTGTTGTGCATTAAAGGAGTATTTACAGTGTATTTCAAATGAGTGCAGTCAAGAATTTTGGGTAAAATTTCTGCTACATTCAAGTCACAAATTTGCAGCTCCAAAAATATGAATAAAATACATTTTACATCATTTCCGTGGAAATGTGGGGCTCAGCTTCTAAAACCGTAACAGATCAGATTGTTGTAGGAGCAAAAATGAGCCATACGTATTATAAATAAGGCTGGGTATTACCATCAGACTAATCCATTATTTTTAAATTGGTTTATTATAGAATCATCCAAATAATGTTCAAAGCAAAGCTAAATCACTTCCAGATTGTGTCCAGAGGTTCTTTTTAGTTCCTGAGAGCAAATATGAGGAGTATTATGTAGTAAATAATTATCTTTAGGGAGTAAGGCAGTTGTCTTTGGGTTTTAAGACGAATTTCTCTGCAGAAGTTACTTTGGCTTTTTTACAAATGTAGTGGAGTAAAAAGTATTATATTTATCTTTTAGATGTAGTGGAGTAAAAGTAGTAAAAATACTACTAACAGTAAAGTACAGATTCAGATCCTGAGCTCAGGACTGTCCAGAGGAGGAGGAGGGTGTGGTTAAGTTAGCTCCGCCCCCGGTGTGTGGCAGGTAAAGTTAGCTCCGCCCCCGGTGTGGCAGGTAAATACAGAGAGCCAGGATTCCCTCTCTCAGCTCGGGGCAGGATGTACGGTCGCATGGAAGAAGAGGAGTACGAGTTTCACGAAGTGGATTTACCTGACAGGTGCTGTTTTTGCTCCCAGGTCGAGTTCAACGGCAAAACCGACACTCTCTTCTTCAACGATGGCGTCCGGAGGATTGACTTCATACTGGTGTACGAAAACGAGGACAACAAAGAGTTTGACAAGAGGCACACCACGGCGAGACGCAAGGTACAGCTTTACACAACTTTATTTTATTATAACCTTTATTTAGACAGAAGACCAATGGAGACCTGTGCTGTAAACCCAGACTGATGGGTCATGAATGAGTCGCTGCATCTCCCATCTGAGAGACGTTTTTCCTTTTCTTTATTTTTTATTATAGCTTATATATTTACAATAAGGTTTTTTGGGTTTTGATGTCAGCTGTACCTTTTTTTTGTAAGGGCTCTGTGTTTAAAAGAAAAAAAGTCAGTGTTTTAAAGCACCAGAACTTTTGAAAACTTCATCACAACCCATGTATTTGAGTTATCTATGAGCACACAACACAACTCAGTCAAAACTGTAATAAATTTGGCTGAAGTATAAAAGGTACAGGAAGTAAAATGAAGGTGAGCCAAACGATCCGGCTTCACTGAGAAGAGACAGAATCTCGTTTAAAACCTGATTCATATTAAAATAACTAACGTGCCTGAGTTTTTCTAGAACCTTTACTGGACAGGAAAGTTTGGAAATTGGGGAATAAATGTTTGGGTTGCTAGCTTCACCACTTTTGTGCAGTGGTACAACTCGGTGGAGGATTTCTGTGGTTTCAGGACTCTCCCAGAACCGAGACTGAGGTTAAACTGTGTCACAACGACTCCTGCAGCAACAGCAGCGGCTCGTCCTCAGAGCTTCACGCTGCTTTTACTCTGTTTACTGCAAATAGTTCAAATCTTCTTGGACAGACACCTCCTAGTTAAAAATATTACTGGATGAAATAAAATGAGTATTAAACGCATCACAAATGTGTTCCTTATCTGGGATGAGGACATTGTTAAATTAGATTATGGGTAATGTGGATCTAAAATCATCTCTTAACAGTTTTCCAGAAATGAGAAGGATTGTTTTCAGATAAATGTTCAATAAAAGAACCAGCTTTAGCAATAAACACAGCTTTTCTGAGCTGTCTGAAGGCTGCCAGTTCGTTGGAGAGTCTCTGCAGCTTAAATATTCAGATACACTACATATTTATATAAAACAAATACAAGACTGGTTCACGTCCAAAAATATTACACAGTGTCCAGAGTCTGCAGAAAACCACAGCGGTCGTCCATCAGAGACCAGTTTCCGGTTCACTCCCAGCGGCTTCTTCCATTTGTCCACAAAAAGCTGGGAGCTGCAGTGGTGACATTAGTGGTGAGCGACGTCCACAGAGAAACAGATCCATGTCACGCTTTTCCTCATGAACATCAGCAGCGACTGAACCTCTGCTCATGTTGTTCCTGTCACCAGTGGCCTGTGCTAGACCTCTTCCACAACGACTCCTCACTCGAGTTTTACCCTTGAGACGATTCAGTTCCCACATTATTCTTACTATAAATATAAATATATGGAGAAATATACACATTATGCAAAATATTGTACTGCAGTTCTTTAAGAGATTTTAGGCGGAACAAGCAGGATTTTGTCCCACTCCTGTAAATCTGCCTCACATTTGAGAAATGTCCCGAAAACTTAGCTATAAAATGTTTATGCTCCTTATTATCCAAAAGAAATTTCTTCAGCCGATAAGAGTCTGCTGAAACTTGCAATGATTTAGCATTTTTTAACACATAATATCTCCAACATGTACAGAGATATTGTGATCTACGTTTAACCCTGCAGTATATTTGCTACAGCATTAAAGATTTCTGTAAATTTGCTGAGGGCTAATTCTGGATCTGAGCTTCTCTCACAAACCTGGCTTATCACAAACACAGTTCCATGGCCTGTGAGTGAGTGGAGTTAATGTCTGTGTTGATGTTAGAAAAAGCATATTTAAATAAAAAAGCAGCACAGTCAGAAGTATCTCTCCCCTACAGGACTTTATTTTCCCACGAGACAGGCTGCACACCATTGTTCAGCTTACATTTATATTTGTACAGGGAGTTTGTATTGGTTTAGTTTTGTTTATTTTATTACACACTTATCAAACCTTAGAATGATGTGTCATTCACTTACAGCAACAAACCTTTGCTCAGCTTTAGGAAGGCCTAGTTACTTTAAACAATACTCTCAGGAAATCCAGGATAAAATAAAGAAATACTGTTCAAGGATAAACAGCTAGCAGTAAAAATCTATATAACTCTAATTTTCTTGTGTTAAATCCATTTTGGTCATGTCAGCGCTTGTTTTCTGACTCGTCTGTGGTTTCTGTCACAATGACTGCATTAAAAACCTCAGTCTTAGCGTTGCAGACAGGAAGTTGCATCATCAGGCGGTCGTGTTGCCCTCAGTGGCTTACACCATATGTTTACACTGAGTCAGTCACATCCTGTAGACAGACACTTATTTAAATATAAATACTGTAGCGCTAAATGATTAAAGAAAATCACTTATTGCAATTTTTTTTTTTGCAATATATTTTTTTTACAATCAATGCACAGTTCACAGTTTACATTGTAAAAACTGGAGCTGGAGCATTGACACTGAACTCATGCAAGGAAGCACAAACCTTTCACATCAGGTCTGCAGAGCTCTGTAGCAGGATTCATACATACACTATATTTACAAAAGTATTCAGCTCAGCTGCCTTTACACACAGATGAACTTAAGTGCCATCCCATAATAATCCATAGGGTTTAATATGATGTGGGCCCAGCCTTTGCATCTACAGTGAAGCCCGAAATTATTCCTACCCCTGGCAAACTTCTGACTTAAAGTTACTTTCATTCAACCAACACCACTTTTAGTTCAAATGTAAACAAAAAAGCTGAGAAATATTTTTTCCACAATGATTCCTCTTCTACATCGTCTTGTTATCTTTTGGGAGAAGTCTGTGTCATTTCAAACAAACTGCAGGATGAATGAAAGTAACTTTAAGTCAGAGTTTGCCACACTGTAAAAAAAAATCTGTAAATTTTACGGTAAAAATTGGCAGCTGTGGTTGCCAGAATTCTACCGTAAAAATTACAAGAGGCCTTTATTTCATTTTACAGTATAATATTATCACAAATGTTGTTTTTGACTTGAGTTTTTATTATTATTTACTGTAAAATTAAGTTATTAATCTTTCAAAAAATAGATTAACTGTATATTTTACCGTTTGCAGCTTACATTTTAATCAACCTTTACTGTAAAATTTAAAGCTATCTTTTAAAAAGGTGTTAAACTGTAATAAACACTGGACTCAATTTTTTTAACAGTGCTATACTGTATACATTACAAAAAATAAAACTAAAAACTACAGTTTTGCCTTATTTTTAATATTACAGTTAATTACCATAACCAAAACAGTATTTTACCGATATATCAATTATGGTCTTTTACTGTTGAGATTTTACAGATATTTTTTACAGTGCAGGGTTTGTGTCCAGCGTCAGACTCTGATGTTGTAGAGAAGGCCTGGCTCCAGTCTTGGCTCTAATTCATCCCAAAGGAGTTCTGTCAGGTTGAGGTCAGGACTCTGTGCAGGTTCAGTCCAGTTCTTCCACACCAAACTCACTCATCCAGGTCTTTATGGAGCGTGCTCTGTGCTCTGGTGCAGTCATGTTGGAACAGGAAGGGGCCGTCCCCAAACTGTTCCCACAAAGTTGGGAGCATGGAATTGTCCAAAATCTCTTGGTGCTGAAGCTTTCAGAGTTCCTTTCACTGGAACTAAGCTCCTGAAAACAACCCCACACCAGAATCATTCACTTATTTGGGAGGAGACTGAATACTTTTGGAGATATAGGGTCAGATTTATCAAAGGTTTGCTGCTCGCTGAATGAATAAGACGTGGAGCAAACCCAGGAGCAGCTGAGTTCAGCGTCTCTCACAGGAGCTAAATGAAGGCAGCGCAGAGTTTTCTCTTGTGACTCAATGAATCTGTAAAAGGAGACGTGGAAAATTAAAATGAAATCGCTTTGCGGCTGTTACTTGATTTATCACAACCACAGGAGCTAAAAGTGCGTGAACATTTAGATCACAGTGCAGATCACATTTATGACCAAATCAGAAATCCAAGCAAATCCAAAAGGTTCACTCCACGTTCCTCCTGCAATGTGCTTGTGTACCCCTAAGGGTCCCCGTCCCCCAGGTTGGGAAACGCTGCGTTATAGGAGGACCAGCTCTGGGCGGAGTTCAGGTGAGGTCAGGGTGAAAGGCAATTATTAGTTTTAGAAGATGTATGCAAAATGATTACATTATTTCCCATTTGAATATATCAGCAGTAGTTAACGTTTAATTTATGTTAAACCGTTTGTGTTCAGTCTCAGTCATTAAACAAAAATAAGAAGCAGTGCCGTGCTGACAGTGTTTTCATTTATCCTCCTTATGTACACTGTAAACACGACAGTGCTCAGTGGGAAACGTTCCAACACCAACTTGGCTTTGTTGAGCCTTTACTGTGTTTCTTTACATGCAGTCAGTATTTTTGTAGTACAGTAGTTTGAATACTTAACATTAAAACCTTTTCATATTTTATTAACCATTATATCACTTTGATTACATTTTCAGTTCCCTGTGGTTAGTGCCTCTAACTTTCATGCAGCTTTATCTTATATTTGGTGTTAGTTTTTGGAGTTATGATGTGGAAGGATTTGTCAGAAATAACCTGGAATTAATGTGGTTCATACAAAAACACTGGGCCTCAGTTCATGAAGAGGCATGGGCTCTATATCACCACTGAGCACTGTTTTTCTTTTAAAGAATATTATTTGAATAAGGAATCATTTGTAACGAATTGTAATCTACAATCAAATTGAAATTATTAATTTTTTGTTTCATTAGAGGTCTGATAAAACGATAAAACTGCAGTCCTCAGACCTGTTCTTGGATTTGTTCTTCCAGAAGAACAAAAAAAATGGTCAATGCCAAAAAATCCTCCTAAGAAGGCCTTAAGTACAAATTTGCTCATAAGAAGGGTTTGTTAAATTTACCAAAATATTGTTAAAATTTACAGGACAGAAAGAATAATTACAGGTTTTTGTTTTGTTTTGTCAGAGGCGGAGGCAGTTCTTCGAGGGCAGCCTGATGAAGATGGGTCTGGAGCTGGAGGCGACGCAGTCTGTGAGTGACCTGGATCCAAGCCTCCTCCTCTCTGTTTCATCACTCAACCACTTTTTGTCTGCAGGTTGTCGATGAGAACCTGATGTTCGTCAAAGTGCACATGCCGTGGGACGTCCTGTGCACGTACGCCGAAGTCCTGCACATAAAGCTGCCCATCCAGATCAACGACCTGGCGTCCCGGCCGTCTCCGTGGCGACATTTGGCTTTTATCACCAAGAAGTTTTACCCCGACGAAGATCTCATCCGCAACGAGACCGAGTTCTTCACGGCTCCGTTTGAAAAAGACCGTCTGGAATACTTCTACATCAAAGACAAGGATCAGTTCTTTACTCCGTCCATGAGGAGCAGGATGGTGAGTTTTACAAGCAACATGAAAACTTTCAAGTGTGTGTCATCGTTAAAGCAGACCTCAGTAACTTTTTTACCTTAAATAAACTGGGAGTCCGTGCAATGGTTAAATGAGTTGTTGTGCGGTAAATGAAGCGTCCTGCAGCGCCCCCTGCTGTCTCTGGGCCCAAAGTGACACTTGCAGCAGTGCGCACCATCGACCCGGTGTCACAGAATTGATTTTAAATTATTATTGTTGGTTTTCAAATGTTTAAATGGCTTGGCTCCAGTCTTACCTCTGTGAGTTGCTCTCTCTTTATGTTCCAAGAAGAGAGATGAGGTCCACAGACCAGCACTTTTTACCAGAACACGCCTGAAAACTAGAGGTGATCGAGCGTTTTCTGTGGCAGCTCCCAAGTTGTGGAACAATTTGCCACTGAACATAAGAATGGCTCCATCTTTGATTGTTTTCAAGTCTTTTTAAAGACTCACTTTTTGCATTGGCTTTCAATGAGCAGGAGCCGAGCTGCCTATTTTTGCAACAAATGTTCTGTATTTATTATTGCTGTTTGTTTCTTGTTTTTACTCTATTATACTGTTGTATTTTTGTGTAAAGCACTTTGGGCGCCTGTGGTTGTTGTAAATGTGCTGTATAAATAAAGCTGACCTGACAGAAGTCTCAGGTCTCGAGAGAAAGCAGCACATCGCAGTCAGAGCAACACAGCAAAGCAGCGATGCATTTATTTACTTGATTTTTGTCATGGCACAGCGGCCAAACGCAGAAAAAACTTTGTCTGGATACGAGGAGGGCTGGATACCGTTCAGCTTTTTTCCATACCGGTTTTTAAACGATACTTGGTTTTCGAGTGATACTTTCTCTGATTCCTATGCTGAGCTAATTCAACTTCTACATCATCATCATAAAACACAATATTATTCAATCAAAGACACATTTTTGGAGCAGAATTCGTAGCTGTGAGTTAAGCCAGTAGTTTGTATGATTTATTCTGTGATATTTATTTGACTCATGCTAAGGAAGATTAAAGGTGCCGCTAGGGATGGAAAACTTGGTATGGAATAAAACTTTTTTTCCGATATTGTTACTTTTCTTTCGATACCACAAAAGTATCGTTTAACGGTACCAGGCTCCAGATACGAGGAGGGGAAAAAGAAAGTAAAGCCGAGCGAGGGATCACACAGGAGTCGACGGTTTCTGTGTTTACGATAGTGCTGTACTCCGAACTGTAGGGGGCGCTGCTACAGAGGAAAATAAGGCAAAACAGCGAAGAAACGATTTACTGAGTTCTGCTTTAATAATGTAAATAAGAAAACATTTTAATTTTCTTAGGCGTTTTACATCCTGAGCCGTGCGCCGTATGAAATACGAGGAAACATAAAGAAGTTTGGCATCAACAAACTGCTGGACAGCGGCGTGTACAAAGCTGCTTACCCTCTGCACGATGTAAGTAACAACTCTTATTGTACAAATATCATTTTCTGCCCTCTTATGTTTAATTGTTTTGCGTGTGGTCTGGGTTGTTAACAGTGCAGGTTTAATGTAAAGTCCAGGGAAGAAGATTGTCCCAATGAACGATATCTCTTGTTTCAAGAATGGGCTCATCCTAAAAGCTTCTACAAGATGCAGCCGCTGGACTTGATCAGGTACAGACGAGCGATATCTGCAGGGCTGGACTTTAACACTCAGCCGCACAAACGCGTGGAACACGTTTACTCTGCCTCTGTGGCCGGGTCAATTATAAGCACTAGGGCTGTAACGATACCTTTTTGCAACGATACGATATTTATCGATTAGAAGTGTTTCAATACGATTCAAGAATCATATGGAGTAATTTGGAACGATACGATTCGATACGATTCAACACCTTCATATCGGTAATCAATACAGCAACTTTTTGCCAAAAATCATAAAAGTTTACTCTCAAATGTAGCACCGCGGCCGGGGTTGGTTATGTCCAGCAGACAGAGAGTGAAGAAAAGTTGAATATAACATTTTATTTAATTAAAAACACAAAATTTATCTCCAAAAAGCCATATCTGGTTTTATTTTAACATATAAATTTCTAATTTTGATATTTCCGATATTATCGATCGATACTTCATGTGTATCAATATTCACTTCCTAGAAAACGATATGATTTGATACAAGGTCATGTGTATCGATGTAGTTACTGTATCGTTACAGCCCTAATAAGCACCTGGCTGTGTACACCTCAGAGGCTGGTAGTTCATCATGATTACATACAGAAAGAAAAAAATACAAATTTAAACAAAATAACTTATTGCCACATTAAAAGACGTGACACCACCTGCACAAAGATATCCACAGTTTAAATCCCTGTCCATACTTAAACTATATTTCTGTATTTCTTTGTACTGTCACATAATTGTGGTTTGTAAAAACAAGAATTAGGCAAGTAACTTTTGAAAAAGCCTTGCCACAGCGGCCAGAGAGCAGAAAAGTAAATGTCAAGCCCTGATTTTCAAAGTGGTGTCATTTAGATTCTTGTTTTTCTGAAACTCAGTACAGTCACGGCTCGATTACGACCTGCCGCTGGTTACAGACACATTCCTGAAAATGTTAGGAAGTTTCTAATTCAGATGCCAGGGAAACAAACCTGACAGGAATGAAACAGAAATGCAGTAGTTCTCTGTCAGCGACATTACTCTCAACAGCAAGAGAGCTTTGTTTTTTACCATAAAACCCTCTCCACCGATCTGAGTTCATCTGTGTCGATAAAAAACATTTTGATATAAAACATCAGCATTAATACTGAATTTACTGTAAATACAAACTCTCCTGCGTGTTTTTCTTTTAACTCAAATTCAAGATAAAAAATAAAATTAAAAATAATGGATGGTTTTAAAGTTGAATATTAAATAAAAATAAAACAATATAAACTCCTTTTACATTTACTTATTTTACCTTCAGAATAAATAACAAAAATAGTCAAAAACTCATAATAACAAATAATAACAATACAAGAAAAAATCATGTGAATAACTCCACTCTGAAATAAGCCATTAAAATTAAAAAATGTGTAACAAAATATATTTTTCAAATAATGTTCTTAAGCATTTTTATCAGTCAATGCCACGCTTGAGCTTGAAATATTTATAGTTCTGAAATAACTCTGAGTGCTCCCGGCCATGTACCCCAGGTTGGGAAACACTGAGTTAGAGTACTGTTCAAAATAATATCACATAGGGCAGCACGATACGGAGAAAACATGTGATATTCAATAACTATGTTGAAAATTGTGATAACGATATTATTGTGATATTTGAAAACTACTTTTGGAACATAGTAAGTTAAATTCACTACATTTCACAAAAATGTAAGTTCCTGTATTTACAAGTCAAAACAGCCACAAATCAACTACACAGACTAAACCAGGAATAAACAAGGCTAAGCTGTGACTAAATTAATTAAATTACCACTAAAACTGGACTTTTTAAACATTTTTTATTTAGTCACAACACATGTTCTTTTAAGGCTCTGGTGGAAAATGATTCTTCAGTGTAAATCTCTGTCAGATGGAAGACCACAGCGTTATTGTGATATATTTAGATTCTTGCGTTTGCTGATATTGCGATAACGATTTGTCGATATATCGTGCAGCTCTAATATCACACAGTTATTCCTCAAACTCAAGGTCTCAAACAGGAAACAAGACAACAGCAGCCTGAACCCTTCCACTGAACACTCAGAGTCGTTCTTTTTCCCTAGGAAGTATTACGGAGAAAAGATCGGTATTTACTTTGCCTGGCTGGGTTTTTACACGATAATGCTGGCTGTGGCTGCCGTGGTGGGACTGAGCTGCTTCATCTACTGGCTGGAGGACTCGGGAGACCAGCACCTGGAGGTTCACACTCACACAATAAACTCACAATAAACTCACAATAAACTCAGAATAAACTCAGAATAAACTGTAAACGTGGGTCAGTTCCAGCTGTGTCACCACTGTGTGCTCTCTGCAGCAAAGAGGTGTGTGACCCTCAGATCGGGGGCCAGATGGTGATGTGTCCGCAGTGTGACAAAGACTGCATGTACTGGAGGTTAAACAGCACCTGCGAAGCTTCCAAAGTGAGTGCTCTAAAGCTGGGGACACACTACACGATGTTCTCAGTGGTTACAGATTCTGAAAACACTCGGAGCTCGCACTAACGACTGGTTTCAGCAGATTTAGTTCTGACGACTGAAAGACTGCGCCTCACACACTACAAGGTCTGCTGAGGCCGCAACTGTCGCCAACCAAACGCAGCAAACTCTGGCCACAACTAAACGGTAAACAAACATGGAGCTACCTGGGTCGCTGCTGCCGTTGTGTGGCAGCATCTGTTTGGAAAAAAGGAAAAAGATAAAATGTCTCTGTATCCAGTTTCACTTTGGTAGTGCTCAACTTTCTTCGCTGTTTTCCATAGTTGTTTATGTTTTCTTCTTCTTCTTCTTCTTCTTTTTCTTCTTCTTCTTCTTTTTCTTCTTCTTCTTCTTCAAATTTCTGCTTATATTTTCCTGCTGCTTCCTGTTGCGTCATCTTCGTTCTCTGAAGCTATTTCCTGTGTCCCATCAGCTGTTTTTCATCGGCCGCTGGACTCCATGAATTCCCAGTTGGATGTAAACATCCCACACTACAGGAGCGTGGTCCAGAGTCAGTGTTTGATTGCTTGCGACTGACGTCAGGCCGGGTTTTTGAGCCGATTCGCGTCTTTGAACGTCACACACTAACGGATTTCAGGGCCGGGGATTACGATTCCCTGCAGCTGCTGTTGGGACAGACTCAGCACAACTGGGAATCGTTGTAAAATCGGGCAAAAAAAATCGTGTAGTGTGTCCCCAGCTTAATGGGATATTTTTATGCAAATGTAACAGTTGCAGAGTTTGCATACGGCACGTGCGTGACTGCGGTGATATCAGGTTTAACACATTTGCTTCCACTTCTTTCTCTCTTTCTAGAAACTTTGCATATTCGACAATTTTGGAACGCTAGTGTTTGCAGTGTTTATGTCAATATGGGGTAAGTAACAACACAGACAGCAGTGTGTGCATTGTATGTTGCACTTTCCTTTTTTACTCATATTCCTACAGACTTAAGAGTGTGGTGTTTTTTCCTGCTCTTGTTCGTATCCTTCCTGCAGTGACTCTGTTCCTGGAGTTTTGGAAGCGTTACCAGGCGGAGCTCGAGTACCAATGGGACACCGTGGAGTTTCTGGAGCAGGAAGAGCCGCCTCGGCCCGAATACGAAGCCAAGTGTATTTACGAACGGAAAAACCCAGTCACTGGGGTAACTACAACTGTATTATATGTTTTTGAGGCGCACAGTGGCAGAGTGGTTAGCGCTCCTGTTTCTCAGTAAGTGGTTACTCGTGGCGTGATTCCCAGTTGCAGTCAGCGCTGGTCTAAGGCGAAATGGAGCAAGCGTTTTCAACAAGCTCAGTAAATTTTAGGGATCTTAAATAGGGATGATACCGATACCAGTATCGGGTATCGGTACCGATACCATGTCCAAGTACTCAGTACTCGTATTCTTAAAAGTGGGCCGATACCAACAACCGATACCACTTTACAGCGCTGTCACGTGACATTCCCCTCTCAGCTGAGGAATGAGAACCAGTGGAAGGATTTCCAAGTGAACTGTATGGAGATAAAAGCAAAGCTGGCTCTACATTCTGCTCAACCAGACTTATCCCAAATCATATGTGAGTCCTGAAACTTAAGCAGCTTGTCCTTTTGTTGTCCTAGTTGTCCCGAAAATGATATAAACGCAGAGTGCGAAGTACCGTTGCTAATTGTGTTAGCTGCTGTGTTAGCTGCTGTATGTCTTGGCGAATCTCCGCTGGTTATGCGCAGATGCTCATTCTGTCTTTAAAATGATTTTAGCGACTGAATAGAGGAGAATCTAAGCTTTAAAATGAGGTATAACATGTCCATATTCAGCAAATTTTAGCCATGGTTAGCTGTGTTCAAACCACTCTGATGTAAAAATAACTTAGCATCGCAGAGCGGGGATAGACGGAAAAAAGACGACACGGTATGGGATGAATGAGATACAGCAGTGTGACTGTATAAACTATAAAGTAACACCTATATAAGTACTCGTATCGGTACTCGGTATCGGCGAGTACTCAAATGGAAGTACTCGTACTCGTATCGGTTTGAAAAAAAGTGTTATCGGTGCATCCCTAGTAAATTTCCTGTTTGCAGATGTAATGAAAAAAGTAAAGAAGAAAGCAACAATTAGCAGTAACTACTGATGGCAGCAGAAACAGAGAAGAGTTCAAGTAATTTAGACTGAAAATGTCTCAAATAAATTATAACATGTCGTTTAAGGTGAAGGAGAAAGTGCCTTATTCCTCATGTGGGCGCTGCGTCCGGCTGTCGATCGGAATGGGAACGGTGCTGTTCTGGGTGAGTTATTCATCTTCATCACAGAGTTAACGCCCGCTGATGGTTAAAGGTTTTGTGTTTCGTGTAGATCATGTTGAT
Organism: Bostrychus sinensis; assembly: GCA_020698575.1. Lineage (NCBI taxonomy): Eukaryota > Metazoa > Chordata > Actinopteri > Gobiiformes > Eleotridae > Bostrychus > Bostrychus sinensis. The sequence continues at coordinate 1,127,106 of CM036239.1, forward strand.
TCTGGCGTCCGTCGTTGCCATCACCGTTTATCGCTTGGCTGCGTTCTTCGCCTTCTCCTCGTCTCTGCGCTCGGGCGACCTCAAAGAACTGGAGCCGCTAAAGGAATACGTGACTCCTCAGATGGCAACGTCCGTCACCGCCTCCCTCATCAGCTTCGTTGTTATCATGATCCTCAACATGCTTTACGAACGCGTGGCCATCTGGATCACCGACTTTGGTAAAAATATACAACCAGAGCTGTATTTAACCTCATTACTGCAGTAAAAGTATAGATCCTCCTGCTCAAATATTACTGCAATACAAGGAAAAGTTAAAGTACTGGAGTATGTGCTTTCAAAAATACCTAAGTACTCAAACCGTAACAGATCAGATTGTTGTAGAGCAAAAACGAGCCATACGTATTATAAATAAGGCTGGGTATTACCATCAGACTAATCCATTATTTTTAAATTGGTTTATTATAGAATCATCCAAATAATGTTCAAAGCAAAGCTAAATCACTTCCAGATTGTGTCCAGAGGTTCTTTTTAGTTCCTGAGAGCAAATATGAGGAGTATTATGTAGTAAATAATTATCTTTAGGGAGTAAGGCAGTTGTCTTTGGGTTTTAAGACAATTTCTCTGCAGAAGTTACTTTGGCTTTTTTACAAATGTAGTGGAGTAAAAAGTATTATATTTATCTTTTAGATGTAGTGGAGTAAAAGTAGGAAGTTACTCCTAAAAATACTACTGCAGTAAAGTACAGATTCTCAAAAACTATACTTAAGTACAGTACATTTACAGTATTTACAGTAAATTTACTTGGTTACTGCCTCTAACGATGAACTGTTCTAATCCTGACGTCCTGTGTTTGAACAGAGCTTCCTCGCACTCGGACCGAATATGAAAACAGTTTAACTCTGAAGATGTTTCTCTTTCAATTTGTCAACTACTACTCGTCGTGTTTCTACATCGCCTTCGCCAAAGGTAAAGCTGTTGGATTTCCCGGAGAGCCGGTTTATCTGCTGGGAAAGTACAGGAACGAAGAGGTACGCTGCACATTTATCTGTTTACGTTAAAGTTCTTTGTTAACTCTTCACTGAGCCCGTGTTGTCCTGCAGTGCGATCCCGGAGGTTGTCTCATCGAACTGACCACGCAGCTTTCCATCATCATGGGAGGTAAAGCCATCTGGAACAACATCCAGGAGGTTTTGTTCCCGTAAGCGTCAGGAACCTTTGCTCACCGTTCACTGTCGACTCCAGGGCTGATGTTTAACGATGTTCCCTGTCCACAGCTGGCTCAGGAACCTTTACGCTCGTCACTGCAAGAGTTCTGCCTCAGACAAAGGTCTGCCTCGCTGGGAGCAGGACTACAGCCTCCAGGCCATGTCCAAACTCGGACTGTTTTATGAATATCTGGAGATGGGTACGTTTGCTTTAACTCTCTGTCCTCTCTGTCCCTCTGTCCTCTCTCTGTCCTCCCTCTGTCCTCCCTCTGTCCTCCCTCTGTCCCTTCTCTGTCTCTCTGTCCTCTCTCTGTCCTCCCTCTGTCTCTCTGTCCTCTCTCTGTCTCTCTGTCCTCTCTCTGTCTCTCTGTCCTCTCTCTGTCTTTCTGTCCTCCCTCTGTCCTCCCTCTGTCCTCTCTCTGTCTCTCTGTCCTCCCTCTGTCCTCCCTCTGTCCTCCCTCTGTCCCCTCTCTGTCTCTCTGTCCTCCCTCTGTCCTCCCTCTGTCCTCCCTCTGTCCCTTCTCTGTCTCTCTGTCCTCCCTCTGTCTCTCTGTCCTCCCTCTGTCTCTCTGTCCTCCCTCTGTCTCTCTGTCCTCTCTCTGTCTCTCTGTCCTCCCTCTGTCTCTCTGTCCTCTCTCTGTCCTCCCTCTGTCTCTCTGTCCTCTCTCTGTCCTCCCTCTGTCTCTCTGTCCTCCCTCTGTCCTCCCTCTGTCCTCCCTCTGTCCTCCCTCTGTCCCTTCTCTGTCTCTCTGTCCTCTCTCTGTCTCTCTGTCCTCCCTCTGTCCTCCCTCTGTCCTCTCTCTGTCTCTCTGTCCTCCCTCTGTCCTCCCTCTGTCCTCCCTCTGTCCCCTCTCTGTCTCTCTGTCCTCCCTCTGTCCTCCCTCTGTCCTCCCTCTGTCCCTTCTCTGTCTCTCTGTCCTCCCTCTGTCTCTCTGTCCTCCCTCTGTCTCTCTGTCCTCCCTCTGTCTCTCTGTCCTCTCTCTGTCTCTCTGTCCTCCCTCTGTCTCTCTGTTCTCTCTCTGTCCTCCCTCTGTCTCTCTGTCCTCTCTCTGTCCTCCCTCTGTCTCTCTGTCCTCCCTCTGTCCTCCCTCTGTCCTCCCTCTGTCCCTTCTCTGTCTCTCTGTCCTCCCTCTGTCTCTCTGTCCTCCCCCTGTCTCTCTGTCCTCTCTCTGTCCTCCCTCTGTCTCTCTGTCCTCTCTCTGTCCTCCCTCTGTCTCTCTGTCCTCCCTCTGTCCTCCCTCTGTCCTCCCTCTGTCCTCCCTCTGTCCCTTCTCTGTCTCTCTGTCCTCCCTCTGTCTCTCTGTCTTCTCTCTGTCTTCCCTCTGTCCTCTCGCTGTCCCTGTGTCCCCTGTCTGCACATGATTTTGTCTTCTGTTGTCTTGTCTTTGTCTCTGTGTAACTGTGTTTTGTTTTTGCTGCTGCCTCTGGGCCAGGACTGCCTTGAAAAAGATTTTTTTTTTATTATCTCAGTGGGACTTTCCAGGTTAAATAAAGGTTAAATAACATTAAAAAATAAATTAAACTGTGCACTAAAATCACTGTCGCTGGGTGACATCTTGGGGCTAAAACCTACCTCAGGGTGGCAGTAGTGAGAAAAAGAGGGACATAAAGTTAATGAGAGGGAGTTCTGCTGTCACTGCTGACAGATGAGAGCGTGTATATGACGTTTGTATAAAACATATAAAAAACATATTTCCAGTGTATTTTCTCTGTAACAGTGATACAGTTTGGCTTCGTGACGTTGTTCGTGGCCTCCTTCCCTTTGGCTCCGGTCCTGGCTCTCGTCAACAATCTGTTCGAGATTCGAGTGGACGCCTGGAAAATCACAACTCAGTTCCGACGCATGGTTCCTGAGAAGGCCAGCACCATCGGAGCCTGGCAACCCATTCTGCAGGGCGTCGCCATCCTCGCCGTGGCAACAAACGTAAGTCGCTCTCGCCGTGGCAACAAACATAAGTCGCTCTCGCCGTGGCAACAAACGTAAGTCGCTCTCGCCGTGGCAACAAATGTAAGTCACTCTCGCCGTGGCAACAAATGTAAGTCACTCTCGCAGTGGCAACAAATGTAAGTCCCTCTCGCCGTGGCAACAAACGTAAGTCACTCTCGCCGTGGCAACAAATGTAAGTCACTCTCGCCGTGGCAACAAATGTAAGTCACTCTCGCCGTGGCAACAAATGTAAGTCCCTCTCGCCGTGGCAACAAACGTAAGTCACTCTCGCCGTGGCAACAAATGTAAGTCACTCTCGCCGTGGCAACAAATGTAAGTCACTCTCGCCGTGGCAACAAATGTAAGTCCCTCTCGCCGTGGCAACAAACGTAAGTCGCTCTCGCCGTGGCAACAAACGTAAGTCCCTCTCGCCGTGGCAACAAACGTAAGTCGCTCTCGCCTTGGCAACAAACGTAAGTCGCTCTTGCCGTGGCAACAAACGTAAGTCCCTCTCGCCGTGGCAACAAACGTAAGTCGCTCTCGCCGTGGCAACAAACGTAAGTCACTCTCGCCGTGGCAACAAACGTAAGTCCCTCTCGCCGTGGCAACAAACGTAAGTCCCTCTCGCCGTGGCAACAAACGTAAGTCCCTCTCGCCATGGCAACAAACATAAGTCACTCTCGCCGTGGCAACAAACGTAAGTCGCTCTCGCCGTGGCAACAAACGTAAGTCCCTCTCGCCGTGGCAACAAACGTAAGTCGCTCTCGCCGTGGCAACAAACGTAAGTCGCTCTCGCCGTGGCAACAAACGTAAGTCACTCTCGCCGTGGCAACAAACGTAAGCACTCTCGCCGTGGCAACAAACGTAAGTCCCTCTCGCCGTGGCAACAAACGTAATTCACTCTCGCCGTGGCAACAAACGTAAGCACTCTCGCCGTGGCAACAAACGTAAGCACTCTCGCCGTGGCAACAAACGTAAGCACTCTCGCCATAGCAACAAACGTAAGTCACTCTCGCCGTGGCAACAAACATAAGTTCCGTGGCAACAAACGTAAGCACTCTCGCCGTGGCAACAAACATAAGTCACTCTCGCCGTGGCAACAAACGTAAGCACTCTCGCCGTGGCAACAAACGTAAGCACTCTCGCCGTGGCAACAAACGTAAGCACTCTCGCCGTGGCAACAAACATAAGTCACTCTCGCCGCGGCAACAAACGTAAGTCGCTCTCGCCGTGGCAACAAACGTAAGTCCCTCTCGCCGTGGCAACAAACGTAAGTCCCTCTCGCCGTGGCAACAAACGTAAGTCGCTCTCGCCGTGGCAACAAACGTAAGTCGCTCTCGCCGTGGCAACAAACGTAAGCACTCTCGCCGTGGCAACAAACGTAAGCACTCTCGCCGTGGCAACAAACGTAAGCACTCTCGCCGTGGCAACAAACGTAAGCACTCTCGCCGTGGCAACAAACATAAGTCGCTCTCGCCGCGGCAACAAACGTAAGTCCCTCTCGCCGTGGCAACAAACGTAAGTCCCTCTCGCCGTGGCAACAAACGTAAGTCGCTCTCGCCGTGGCAACAAACGTAAGTCGCTCTCGCCGTGGCAACAAACGTAAGTCGCTCTCGCCGGGGCAACAAACGTAAGTCACTCTCGCCGTGGCAACAAACGTAAGCACTCTCGCCGTGGCAACAAACGTAAGCACTCTCGCCGTGGCAACAAGGAAAGTTCTGTTTTTATGATAAAAATAAATCCTTAGATAAATACAGTTATTCAGTTTAATAGGTTTTATTTGAACACTTTGGGAGATGCTAGAGTCATTAAATAATACTGATGTATGAGCTCACAAAAACATGATTTTATTTTTTATTTTTAACATAACTACCTGTTGTGGGCTCTCTCCGAAAAAACAATGGCCAAGTCGGGAATTCAGTTTAAGGTGGTTTATTTGACCAAACTTCCCGAAAGAAAAAAATGCAACCAGTGTGAAATTCAAAAAAAAAAACAGTGCTATTTACAAAGTGTGATGAGACATATTCAAATTCCAATTCAGCAAACACACAATCGAGCCTGATGTTGCCCTCAATGCAACCAGGCACAGACTGCCAGGAGGCCAGAATGGTCCCGCTTATAAACCCTTAAGCCCCTCCCACGAGCATTACATAACATAAAAAAAAAACATTTTCATAAACAGGTTAATTTTATACCATTCAACATAATATTATCATTCCTAAAAATATTCCTCTTTCATTCTACCATTCCTTCACTGAACAGGTTCCTTTCTTTTTGATCTAATCACACAAAACATGAAAAATGAACATTTATGGTCACATGACCCATCATACCACGCGCAGACGTAGTATATCAATACGCCCCTTACATTTGCCTCTGTTTGGCGGCCACCGGGAGCTACGCATGTGAAAGCGGACGCAAGTGAGTACAACGAGCGGGAGCAGTAGGACCTAGTGTGCACCCAGGGTCGCACTGTGGGAAACAGACAATTTTATGTATTAAGGGCTAAAACAGAGGGAAAACAAGTTAGACCGAATGCCAGGCAGTAATGTTTGGTGGGGCCTGAGGTAACGATGCCATATGTGTGTGTGTGTCGTACTCTGACCGCGTCCACGCGGTGCCAACGGTATGCGCGCGTGGCCCGCGCTGCTAGAGCGGAGGAAGGGAAAGCGCGCAGCACGATGCGGTGCTCTTAGGGACGGGGAGAATGCCATGACTCCATCACACTACCCATAAAAACATGATTTTTTTCTCTTGTAAAAACAATTAACTTTACCCTTTGCAGTATACAAATAGACTTGATCATTAAGTGTTAGTGTTTTTAAATCGATCACCAGGATGAGTTGGTGTGTGCTAAGATGATTTGTAATGAAGCTGAACCTTTGTTTGCTTCCCCAGGCCATGATCATCGCCTTCACCTCGGACATGATCCCGCGTTTGGTTTACTACTGGTCCTTCTCCGTTTATCCGTACGGAGATAACGGCAACCACACCATGGCCGGCTACATCAACCGCTCCCTGTCCGTGTTCAACGTCAGCGACTTCCCCGAACAAAGCCGGCCTCTGAGCCCCGCGCTCAACATCACCACCTGCAGGTCACTGTCTTCACTTACACCGTAAACAAAAACTCCAGGGCCGGCGCTAGGCTTTTGGTGGCCCCTCAACAAGATTTAGTTTATGGCCCACCAAATGACACAGGCACATATATAAACAGTATCTATTATAATAAAGGTAAGAAAGGAAAAATAGATAAGATATTAATTAATCACAGATCTCTTACTTTATTATAGGGGTGTCCAAACTTTTTCCAAAGAGGGACAGATTTAAAGATCTGCAAATGCCCAAGGGCCGACAGTCCCTTCTGTAGGATCTGAGCTATTTACTCATACTACGTACAAAAGTTGCACTGACCTTTTATACAAAATGTTGTGCACGCAAATGCAATTAATTTCTGGCCAACCAATAAGAAGACACACGTCTGTAGGGCCTACGGAAACACTGGAGGGCCATAAGTAATGCATTTTGTCATAGAAGCTGAGGGCCATATGAAATCTCAGCCTGTGCCACAAATGGCCCCCGGGCCGCACTTTGGACATGACTCTGCTTTATTAGAATCGGGTCGATTGTAGCAAATTAACCAATAAATAAATATTTTGAAGAAAAAATAGGAATAAAAGAGTGCAAAATAATAAATAAATCACAAACAAAAACAGAAATGTTTAGACATATGAACATCAAACTGAACAAATGAGATTTTTGAGTTGGTCCTCTCAACTTAAAAACCTGAAAAATCTTGAGGGATCCTGTTGCCTTGAGTTTTTGCAACATTGTCTTTTTTACAGTGTATAAATCTTAGCTGGTATTCTAATTTTCTTGTTACCTTTAAGGTATCGAGATTTTCGGTATCCTCCTGGCCACCCCCGTCAGTACGAGTTCAACAGTTACTACTGGCACGTGATCGCTGCTAAAATGGCTTTCATCATCGTCGTGGAGGTGGGTTTTTATTCAGAAAACAACAGCGACGTAAGCAGCGTTGGTTAAAACGACTAAGAGCTGACATTTTGTTTTCTTCTCAGCACATCGTTTACTTCTCCAAGTTCATCCTGTCCTATCTGATCCCGGACGTCCCGTACACCGTCAAAGAACAAATCAAACGAGAGAAATACTTGACCCAAGTTATTCTCCATGAGACCAACCTGAAGCTGGTGACCAAACGTCTAAAATCTCCAGAAGACGAAATATGTGAAGGTTCAATTCAGAAACTGTCGGCAGAGGAATTAGATTTTGACTGACGCAGGAAAAAATACTCTTCAGTCCCCGTTAAAAAAACAGATTTGTGAAGTTCGACATGAACAGGCTTTAGCACTTAGTGACCGATCCGGGTTTTTCCTGTGTCCGATGCCGATTTTTAAAATTCAGAGCAGGCAATGGCCGATAAACACTGCCGATTTTTTGGGGACCAGTATGTAGGGCTGATTTACTTAATTTTATGTAAGAAATGAATATTATATAGCCATTTGTCTTAATAATACTTATTAAAACAAACAAATGTGTAAGAATGTGACAGAGAGAACAGATAAAGATGAATCTCAGTCAGACTCGAGCTTCTGTTCCAGAGAAATGAGCAAAATCTTTTTATTGCTGTTTTAAGTTTTTCAGGCTGTGATAAAGAGATTTTGGATGTTTCCTATGAACTGCAGAGTAAAGGCCCAAACTGAGACAAGATGGGGCCCTTCAGTCACATGGGGCCCTGACATGAGCCTGACTAAAAATCGGCATAGAAGGACAAGAATCGGCCGATATATCGACCGACCTTTTGTTCCCAATGACACAGATTTGGACACTTTCATGAGTATTAAAGGATAATAGGTTTTAACTGTGGGGTGCATGGTGGCAGAGTGGTTAGTCTCACCTCCCAGCAAGGAGGTTGTGGGTTCGACCCTCAGCCAACACATGAACTCTGGGTGGAGTCTGTGGGCTTCCTCCCACCGTCCAAACACATGCATGAGTTGGTGAAGTGGTGACTGTAAATGTCCCCTAGTGAATGAATGTGAGAGTGAATGGTTGTCTGTCAGCCTGAGACTCACTGGCCCCTGTCCCTGGACCCCGCCTAAGGCCCAAAGTTGCTGGGATAAGCTCCAGTCACCCGCGACCCCTAACGGGAATAAGCAGAAGAAAATGAATGAAAGTCTTAATTCTCTTAAATGTGACATAACATTGTTCCTGTTATAGTCATTACAATACTAACACTGTGTATTATTATACTGTTATACCGCTGGAAGAAGTGCACCTTCTTCACAGTCTGCTTAAACTAAGGGGCACTAAAGTAAGGGGTGTGATTGTTTACATAAATGTTCAATAAAAACATGAAAACATCATTTGTTTTGCAGCATTAGTTTAAGCAGACTGTGTTTGTTGTTGTTGTGACTCAGATGAAGATCAGATCACATTTTATCACCAAATCAGAAACCAAAGTAGTTCCAAAGGTGCACATGCGTTCTCTTTCAGTGGTGTATTATAACAGTATTAGAATGTATTGTGTATTAAAATGTGCCTTCTCTTGATCTGTTACAGTTCACAGAAAGTGAAAATATCAATGCAAGTAGAACTTGTGCAGAACAGTGCTGCGTGCAGTGCACTGTTGTAACATTTACACTCGTTTGTGTTCATACGCAGCACAGATCACTCTGCCTTCATATGAATGAAAGAACTTTACATCAAGCTTGTAAAAATGATTTTTGTCTGTTACACTATATTCCTTTCCAATATTTGCCTAACAGATCAAATGAGTATTTGTTTCTCAGTGCTGTTGTTTTGTTTTAAACTGGACTAAAACCTAAAGAGGACCACTGTACAATGTTTTTATCCTGTTTAAAGATAATGTGTCACTTTTTTATTGACTTAAAATTTTAGATGACCTGTGGTATTACTTACAGCGGCGTTTTAGGGCCACATGGAAAAAATAAAAATATTGGGCACTACGAGAATAAAGTCGTAATTTTATGAGAATAAAGTCAAAATATTTAGAGAATAAAGTCATAATTTAAAAAAAAGTCTCTTCAGAATCCTTACAGTGATGATGGTGACGCTGGGCCGAAGCTGAAGCCTAAATGAAAGTTTAACCTCACACATGCTCCAGGTTCCTCAGAGACCGCAGCTCAGACTTCATTCAAAATATTTCAATTCAATTCAATTCAATTCAGATTTATTTGTACGTCCCAGTGTCACAACAAAAGTCGCCTCAAAGGCTTCACAAACAGTTGATCAAACATAAACACACAATCAGACTTAACACACAATCAGCACAAACAATAACTACACTAAACTAAACAGAGCCAGGACACTCCTGTCCTTAGACCCTCCTTCTCGGTAAGGAAACACTCCTAAAAAAACCCAGCTACGGGAAAAAAGAAGAAACCTTATGGAGCCCATATTGAAGGAGAGATCCTCTCCCAGGACGGACAGGCAGTGTGTCAGGAGTTAGTTCATTAGTTCATCTGTAGGATCATAGATCACTCTCTATTTCAACATTGTTCTCGTAACATTATGACTTTTTGGCTACGATTTTTTTCTCAAAATATTATTCCTCAAAATATTTCGACTTTATTCTCGTAAAATTATGACTTTAATCTGGTACTGCCTTTTATTTTATTTTTTTTTTTTACTGTGGCCCTAAAACACCGTCATAATTTCTGGCTGCCACTGTGTTTTAAGCAATGGTACTGTATTATAGAAATCAGATTAGTGCCATGTTGTTATTAAAGGATTTTTGTTTATAATGTTTCCCAGATTTGTTTATTTTGCATATTTGGTCCATTAAATAAATAAACTAGTTAAAATCTTAATCATAAAATATAACTTTTGTTCAGTGAATTATGCTGCATTCATGATGCTTCGGAATCTTGGAATTTCTAACTTCTGACTTGGAAAAAGAACGCCGTCTCGGATCGGAATTTCTGCTCGGAAACTCGTGCGAAAGAGTTGGACTCCATACAGAAGCAAACTGTGTACACTTCCTGTTTTATGAGTGAAATAATTTTCTGTTTTTACAAGGAAAGTTCTGTTTTTATGATAAAAATAAATCCTTAGTAATGTCCATTTCCAACAAGCTTTTAGCTCACAATGCTACAGAGCTGTTGTACACAGAAGCACATAAATGCCCCAATTATTCAGTTTAATGGGTTTTATTTTAACACATCTGGAGATTCAGTAGTCAGTAAATAATACTGATGGTATAACCTCACAAAAACATGATTTTTTTTTCTCTTGTAAAAACTATTAACTTTACAAATAAAACTTGAAACTTATTTTATCCATGAAAACATTTTTTTTTTTCAGGTGAACACAATAACCTTTTGCTGTATTTTTGTTATTAGTTCCTCGTGTGTTTTCTGAGCTGAACTTGTGAACGAATGTTTTTCTGAAGTTGGCTTTTTTACGTCAGGACTTCTGAATTTCTGATGTATGACGGCGTTTTAGGGCCACATTGAAAAATAAAATAAAATTCGGCACTACGAGAAAAAAGTCAGTAATGTTGTAATATTTCGAGAATAAAGTTGCTGCCAAAGAAGTCACAATATTCTGAGTCGAAATATTACAAGAATAAAGTTGAAGTTGAAGTTTCCTATAGGCTTCAGCTTTGGCCCCGCAGTGTAAGGTTTCAGAAGCACCTTTTTTTAAAATTACGACTTTCAAAATATTTCGACTTTATTCTCACAAAATGACAACATTCTCTCGATATTTTACGACTTTATTCTCGTAGCGTCCTTTTGTATTTTTTCCACGTGGCCCTAAAACGCCGTCGTGCCGAATCCGAGGTCGTGAACGCGGCATTGTTTTGAAGATTTCGTGACGTCATTGAACTGCGACAGCGCTCCTGCTCAAGTCGCGTGTGCGCCAGCTCCGAGTCTGGGTGGTAGAAGTAGTATAAGCAGTAGTTGAAGTATAAGTAATAGTAAAAGTATAAGTAATAGTAAAAGTAGAAGTAGTAGTAGAAGTATATTTTTATTAAACCCCGCCATGAGCTCCCAGATCACGTGCGTCGCGTGGGTGAAGCGAGGCGTTGCCAAAGAGACTCCGGACAAAGTAAGAGACTGTTTATGCTCCCAGATGTTAGCACGAGCTCCAGATGTTAGCAGTGGCTCCCAGATGTTAGCATGTGGATAAAAACATGTGCTGATGGATCATTTGGGTGTTTTGCTTTTTCTCAGAGTAAAACTGATGATGATGTTTTCAATCTACAAAGTTAGGTTAGAGTTGCTTGGATTTTAGAAAGACTGAGGTCTATAATAGTCTTGGTTTAGTCCTTGCTTAGACCTGGTTAGGTCTTGGTTTAGTCCTGGTTTAGTCTTTGTTTACACCGGGTTTAGACCAGGTTTAGTTCTGGTTTAGTTCTGGTTTCTGCAGGGCAGAAATCGGAAAGTGGCCAATCGGCCACCGGTCCGGGAGCGCCCCCTGGTGTCGACATGTTAGTGGCCTCTGAGAGGCCTCTCTCCTGTGTTTAGACCTGGTTTAGTCCTGGTTTAGTCCTGGTTATGTCCTGGTTTAGTCCTGGTTTAGTCCTGGTTAGGTCCTGGTTTAGACCTGGTTTAGTCCTGGTTAGGTCCTGGTTTAGACCTGGTTTAGTCCTGGTTTAGTCCTGGTTTAGACCTGGTTTAGACCTGGTTTAGTCCTGGTTAGGTCCTGGTTTAGACCTGGTTTAGTCCTGGTTTAGTCCTGGTTTAGACCTGGTTTAGTCCTGGTTAGGTCCTGGTTTAGATCTGGTTTAGACCTGGTTTAGACCTGGTTTAGACCTGGTTTAGACCTGGTTTAGTCCTGGTTTAGACCTGGTTTAGTCCTGGTTTAGTCCTGGTTATGTCCTGGTTTAGTCCTGGTTTAGTCCTGGTTATGTCCTGGTTTAGTCCTGGTTTAGTCCTGGTTAGGTCCTGGTTTAGACCTGGTTTAGTCCTGGTTTAGTCCTGGTTTAGACCTGGTTTAGACCTGGTTTAGTCCTGGTTAGGTCCTGGTTTAGACCTGGTTTAGTCCTGGTTTAGTCCTGGTTTAGACCTGGTTTAGTCCTGGTTAGGTCCTGGTTTAGACCTGGTTTAGACCTGGTTTAGACCTGGTTTAGACCTGGTTTAGTCCTGGTTTAGACCTGGTTTAGTCCTGGTTTAGTCCTGGTTAGGTCCTGGTTTAGACCTGGTTTAGTCCTGGTTTAGTCCTGGTTTAGACCTGGTTTAGTCCTGGTTTAGACCTGGTTTAGTCCTGGTTTAGTCCTGGTTTAGTCCTGGTTTAGTCCTGGTTTAGTCCTGGTTAGGTCCTGGTTTAGTCCTGGTTAGGTCCTGGTTAGGTCCTGGTTTAGACCTGGTTTAGACCTGGTTTAGTCCTGGTTTAGTCCTGGTTAGGTCCTGGTTAGGTCCTGGTTTAGACCTGGTTTAGACCTGGTTTAGTCCTGGTTTAGACCTGGTTTAGTCCTGGTTTAGTCCTGGTTTAGTCCTGGTTTAGACCTGGTTTAGTCCTGGTTTAGTCCTGGTTAGGTCCTGGTTTAGTCCTGGTTAGGTCCTGGTTAGGTCCTGGTTTAGACCTGGTTTAGACCTGGTTTAGTCCTGGTTTAGTCCTGGTTAGGTCCTGGTTAGGTCCTGGTTTAGACCTGGTTTAGTCCTGGTTTAGACCTGGTTTAGTCCTGGTTTAGTCCTGGTTAGGTCCTGGTTTAGTCCTGGTTTAGTCCTGGTTTAGACCTGGTTTAGTCCTGGTTTAGTCCTGGTTAGGTCCTGGCTTAGACCTGGTTTAGTCCTGGTTTAGTCCTGGTTAGGTCCTGGTTAGGTCCTGGTTTAGACCTGGTTTAGACCTGGTTTAGTCCTGGTTTAGTCCTGGTTTAGTCCTGGTTTAGTCCTGGGTTAGGTCCTGGTTTAGTCCTGGTTAGGTCCTGGTTTAGTCCTGGTTAGGTCCTGGGTTTAGACCTGGTTTAGTCCTGGTTAGGTCCTGGTTTAGTCCTGGTTTAGTCCTGGTTTAGTCCTGGTTTAGACCTGGTTTAGTCCTGGTTTAGACCTGGTTTAGTCCTGGTTTAGTCCTGGTTTAGACCTGGTTTAGTCCTGGTTTAGTCCTGGTTTAGTCCTGGTTTAGTCCTGGTTAGGTCCTGGTTTAGTCCTGGTTTAGTCCTGGTTTAGTCCTGGTTTAGACCCTGTTTAGTCCTGGTTTAGACCTGGTTTAGACCTGGTTTAGACCTGGTTTAGACCTGGTTTAGTCCTGGTTTAGTCCTGGTTTAGACCTGGTTTATGGCCATGTTTGCTGTGTTTAGTCCTGGTTTAGACCTGGTTTAGACCTGGTTTAGTCCTGGTTTAGACCTGGTTTAGACCTGGTTTAGTCCTGGTTTAGACCTGGTTTAGTCCTGGTTTAGACCTGGTTTAGGTCCTGGTTTAGACCTGGTTTAGACCTGGTTTAGTCCTGGTTTAGTCCTGGTTTAGTCCTGGTTTAGATCCTGGTTTAGGTCCTGGTTTAGACCTGGTTTAGTCCTGGTTTAGACCTGGTTTAGTCCTGGTTTAGTACCTGGTTTAGACCTGGTTTATGTCCATGTTTAGTCCTGTGTTTAGTCCTGGTTAGGACCTGGTTTAGTACCTGGTTTAGTACCTGGTTTAGACCTGGTTTAGTCCTGGTTTAGACCTGGTTTAGTACCTGGTTTAGGTCCTGGTTTAGTACCTGGTTTAGTCCTGGTTTAGACCTAGGTTTAGTCCTGGTTTAGTACCTGGTTTAGATCCTAGTTTAGTCCTGGTTTAGACCTGGTTTAGACCTGGTTTAGTCCTGGTTTAGACCTGGTTTAGTCCTGTTTTAGTCCTGGTTTAGACCTGGTTTAGTCCCGGTTTAGTCCTGGTTTAGTCCCGGTTTAGACCTGGTTTAGACCTGGTTTAGACCTGGTTTAGTCCTGGTTTAGACCTGGTTTAGTCCTGGTTTAGTCCTGGTTTAGACCTGGTTTAGTCCTGGTTTAGTCCTGGTTTAGACCTGGTTTAGACCTGGTTTAGACCTGGTTTAGACCTGGTTTAGTCCTGGTTTAGACCTGGTTTAGTCCTGGTTTAGACCTGGTTTAGTCCTGGTTTAGACCTGGTTTAGTCCTGGTTTAGTCCTGGTTTAGACCTGGTTTAGTCCTGGTTTAGACCTGGTTTAGACCTGGTTTAGTCCTGGTTTAGACCTGGTTTAGTCCTGGTTTAGACCTGGTTTAGTCCTGGTTTAGACCTGGTTTAGACCTGGTTTAGACCTGGTTTAGTCCTGGTTTAGACCTGGTTTAGACCTGGTTTAGTCCTGGTTTAGACCTGGTTTAGACCTGGTTTAGACCTGGTTTAGACCTGGTTTAGTCCTGGTTTAGACCTGGTTTAGACCTGGTTTAGACCTGGTTTAGACCTGGTTTAGTCCTGGTTTAGACCTGGTTTAGACCTGGTTTAGACCTGGTTTAGACCTAGTTTAGTCCTGGTTTAGACCTGGTTTAGTCCTGGTTTAGACCTGGTTTAGACCTGGTTTAGACCTGGTTTAGTCCTGGTTTAGACCTGGTTTAGACCTGGTTTAGACCTGGTTTAGACCTGGTTTAGTCCTGGTTTAGACCTGGTTTAGTCCTGGTTTAGACCTGGTTTAGTCCTGGTTTAGACCTGGTTTAGACCTGGTTTAGACCTGGTTTAGACCTGGTTTAGTCCTGGTTTAGACCTGGTTTAGACCTGGTTTAGACCTGGTTTAGACCTGGTTTAGTCCTGGTTTAGACCTGGTTTAGACCTGGTTTAGACCTGGTTTAGACCTGGTTTAGTCCTAGTTTAGTCCTGGTTTAGACCTGGTTTAGACCTGGTTTAGTCCTGGTTTAGACCTGGTTTAGTCCTGGTTTAGACCTGGTTTAGTCCTGGTTTAGACCTGGTTTAGACCTGGTTTAGACCTGGTTTAGACCTGGTTTAGTCCTGGTTTAGACCTGGTTTAGACCTGGTTTAGTCCTGGTTTAGACCTGGTTTAGACCTGGTTTAGACCTGGTTTAGTCCTGGTTTAGACCTGGTTTAGACCTGGTTTAGACCTGGTTTAGACCTGGTTTAGACCTGGTTTAGTCCTGGTTTAGACCTGGTTTAGACCTGGTTTAGTCCTGGTTTAGTCCTGGTTTAGACCTGGTTTAGTCCTGGTTTAGACCTGGTTTAGACCTGGTTTAGACCTGGTTTAGTCCTGGTTTAGACCTGGTTTAGACCTGGTTTAGACCTGGTTTAGACCTGGTTTAGACCTGGTTTAGACCTGGTTTATGACCTGGTTTAGTCCTGGTTTAGTCCTGGTTTAGACCTGGTTTAGTCCTGGTTTAGACCTGGTTTAGACCTGGTTTAGACCTGGTTTAGACCTGGTTTAGTCCTGGTTTAGTCCTGGTTTAGACCTGGTTTAGTCCTGGTTTAGACCTGGTTTAGACCTGGTTTAGACCTGGTTTAGACCTGGTTTAGACCTGGTTTAGTCCTGGTTTAGTCCTGGTTTAGACCTGGTTTAGTCCTGGTTTAGACCTGGTTTAGACCTGGTTTAGACCTGGTTTAGACCTGGTTTAGTCCTGGTTTAGACCTGGTTTAGTCCTGGTTTAGACCTGGTTTAGACCTGGTTTAGTCCTGGTTTAGACCTGGTTTAGACCTGGTTTAGTCCTGGTTTAGACCTGGTTTAGACCTGGTTTAGACCTGGTTTAGACCTGGTTTAGTCCTGGTTTAGACCTGGTTTAGTCCTGGTTTAGACCTGGTTTAGACCTGGTTTAGTCCTGGTTTAGACCTGGTTTAGACCTGGTTTAGTCCTGGTTTAGACCTGGTTTAGTCCTGGTTTAGACCTGGTTTAGACCTGGTTTAGTCCTGGTTTAGACCTGGTTTAGACCTGGTTTAGACCTGGTTTAGTCCTGGTTTAGACCTGGTTTAGACCTGGTTTAGTCCTGGTTTAGACCTGGTTTAGACCTGGTTTAGACCTGGTTTAGACCTGGTTTAGTCCTGGTTTAGACCTGGTTTAGTCCTGGTTTAGACCTGGTTTAGACCTGGTTTAGACCTGGTTTAGACCTGGTTTAGTCCTGGTTTAGACCTGGTTTAGTCCTGGTTTAGTCCTGGTTTAGACCTGGTTTAGACCTGGTTTAGACCTGGTTTAGACCTGGTTTAGACCTGGTTTAGTCCTGGTTTAGACCTGGTTTATGACCATGTTTGCTGTGTTCAGGTGGAGCTGAGCCAGGAGGAGCTACAGAGGATCATCACTGAAGCTAAAGCAGAGCTGGGGTATTTTCTGAAACTGCAGTGACTACATTTCCTCGCTCATGAACTCTCGCCTTTAAAGCCAGCGTTTGTTTTTGTGGCTGAACAGAGAGCAAGAGGCTGAAGAAGAGGAAGATGAAGAACAGGACGCTGCTCCCGGAGACGACGCTGAAGCTCAGAATAACGCGAAAGAAGTGGAAAAGAGTGAAGAGGATGAACTGGCAGAGTATGGTCTGGATAAATACGATGAGGAGGACACAGGTAAACAGTTTGTTATTATTTGTTTTTGTGATGTTGACAAGATTCAAACCGTTTCCCTGTACAATGAAATTCTTTCTTTGCTGTCCACACTGAACACCGCTTAAACTTTCCACTAAAATGATGTAAATGTATTTTATTCATATTTTTGGAGCTGCAAATTTGTGACTTGAATGTAGCAGAAATTTTACCCAAAATTCTTGGCCTCATTTGAAATACACTGAATTTTATTTATTTTATTTTTTTTAAGTACTTTGAATACTTAACTATTTTCGAAAGCACATACTCCAGTACTTTAACTCCAGTAAAAATTTGACTGAGCAACTTTTCCTTGTATTGCAGTAATATTTGACCTGGAGGATGTGTACTTTTACTGCAGTAATGAAGCTGAGTACTTTGTCCAGTGCTTATATTAACATTATTATTATTATTATTATTATTATTATTATTATTAGGGCCGGGAATCGATAAAAAAAATGAACTAATTAATCGCAAATCAGAAAAAAATTTATAACTGGTTATTAATCGCGATACATTTTTTTCTGATTTGCGATTAATTAGTTCATTTTTTTTATCGATTCCCGGCCCTAATACTAATAATAATAATAATAATAATAATAATCACATTATGAATTCACGTACAAACATAAAATAGTAAATTTATAAAGTTTATTTTGAATGAACCTTCACATACTTTACTGTAAACTTGTGCAATGCAAACAAAACTTGCAAAGAAAATAAATTAACAGTCTTTTTGAGCAGCCTCCGCAGTTGCTCCTGATGCCCTGCAGGGGGCTCAGACGCTGGTCTCGTTTGGATCTCGCGAGCTTTTGGTGACCGTCGCACTCATGGCATCAGAACACGTCAAACACAAACCTAACCACGTGCACCGCACCGACCGACACTGAGTGAAATTGCACAAGTCTGCCTCTGTCAATGTCGTCCAAATATTTTTGTTGTGATCAAATTAATCGATGCGTCAACCAAAATTTACGCAATTAAATCAATAAATTGACGCACTGCGTTAACGCGATCATTTTCCCAGCCCTAATTATTATTATTATTATTATTATTAAGGGTGCTCCGATCGATCGGCCGCCGATCATGATCGGCTGATCATGGCTAAAAATAGAGTGATCGGTGATCGGTAAAATGGGCCGATCGAATTACAATAAACACGCGAGGCTCTCACATTTACTGTCCTGCAACTCCGGTTTGATTAAACAGCAGTAGCGTTATTTTAGCAGTGTTTTTAAGTTAAGCCCTGGTTATAACTAACACAAACCTGCCCTGGATGCGCTGCTTTGTGTCCCCGCTGTGGCCCCGCCTGCTTTAGGAGCGCACGGGACAGAACCGAGGCGCAGCAGTGCGTGTATTTGCAAACACCAACGTAAATAGAGCTACAGCTAACCCGCTAACAGTTACGTTAAAAGGATTAAGAAAGTTCAGAGTCTGCCTGTGTCTTGTTGCGCGGAGAAAACTGTGCGTTTTGTGGCTTAAACTGCACCAAATGGCTGCTAATGGAAAGAGAAAGTAAAAAGGCAGCCCATGTGTCCCCCGTGTGTCTGAGAGGAGCACCTTTCATCGTTGTCTTCTCTGCTCTCTTTGCACGTTTTCTTCATTCAGATGTTGTCAAAACTGGCAGCAGGAGCTGTCTGCTCTTTAGTCCACTGTGTTTCAACCTGGTTTGGCTGCGCGTTACGCGGACACAGGCGCTGCACGCGGACTCGCATTAAAGGAACCAATTAAGAACAGCTGGTTTTTACATCAGCGGAGCATTCAAACAAAGCCACAGACACTGGGCACACATTAAAGACCAATAATGCAACAAAACCTCTTCTAAAACAAAAATAAGTAGAATTTTGTTGTTCTTTTATATTTACAAAGGCTACAGTATTTTTCAAATGGAACTAATAATAGCCTGCATACAATACATTACTACATTGAAGACCACGTGATCGGTATCGGCCATGATCGGTATCGGCCATGATCGGTATCGGCCGATCACAGCAGAGGCTGATCGGTGATCGGCCTCAAAAACCCTGATCGGAGCACCCTTAATTATTATTGTTGTTGTTGTTGTTATTGTTGTTATTGTTGTTGTTGTTATTATTATATTGCCCGATGTCTCTGTTGACAGTGACGGCGAACCTCGGGGACAGTCTCGCTGGGCTCACAGTGTTCAGCTCCAATGAAGAGGATCCTTACATCACCATTAAAGACACGGTAACTGTGTGCAGTTCTCACAGCGTCGTCTGACACAGCGCGACATTAAAAACAACGTCATTCTTTCTTCCTGGCTGCAGGACCAGTACGAGCGAGAAGACTTCCAAATAAAGCCCAGTGACAATCTCATTCTCACAGGAAAAACAGAGAAGGATTGCTGTAATTTGGAGATCTATGGTAAATTCTGAATCCTGACTTCAGATCCTTTTCATGGCGTGTTAGGATCTGTGTAAAAACGATGCTTGTGTGTTTCTAGTTTACAACTCTGAGGAGGAGTCTCTGTACGTCCACCATGACATCCTCCTGCCCGCGTACCCGCTCTGTGTGGAGTGGCTGAACTTTGACCCCAGCCCAGGAGAAGGACCAGGTAACGCTCAGGGTCTCTCTGCACGTACAGCATTTCATTGTTAGCAGATAAACACGATCCACTCCATGTTTTTGACATGATTTCCTGTGATGAAGGTAATTACGCTGCAGTTGGAAACATGACTCCTCAGATAGACGTATGGGATCTAGATGTGGTGGACTGTTTAGAGCCAGCCTTCTCCCTCGGGAGCAAAAAGGCTGCAAAGAAGAAAAAGAAGAGCAAAAAGGTACAGAGCTCAAGTAAACTGTGTCTGTTAGCTTGGAATAACACTGTACAGGAACTGTGTTTTTTAATTTGACCCCATGGATGAGAGCAGCCAGAACGTTAGCGCCCCCTTCTGGGTGAAAACAAATCATCCGTGAACAGTAGAGAGGTTGGTGTCAGGCCCAGAGCTGCTACCATCAGATTTGTACTTCAGTAATAAAAGAAAAACACAAGTGGAGATTTTCATTGCTTGCTCACAAAGCAAAAGAAACCAAAGGAAGAGATTTGTGTCCTCAGGCGAGGCTCAGATCAGGAACTGACCCCAGTTTACTCAATAATTACTGTATAAATACAGGATAATCACTGGATAATTATTGTAAATTACAGGATAATGCATGAGTCAGTTGTACAAATTTAAAAGTGGAAAGTCACTGTTAAAGTGAATTTCTGAATCAATATTGCTACCACATAAACATTTATTTACTTAGCTTTAGTTTCAGATTTAAGATGGCGATGATGGTTTCATGTGAGCTCTGTGAGCTTTTTAATATAAAGTCAGTCAACGTTTTACTGATATTGTATTTGTCTTAAAAGAATTGAAATGAAGTATACTGTTGTACTAAAGTCCGTCCACTAGGTGGCGTCGCTCTCCTGTGACAGAGGCAGCTCTTGTTTCTCTGAGTTTCTTCAGATGAGACTCTGATCTTTCTTTGGCAGTGAGGGAATAGAACCATCAGCTTCACTGGCCATGTTAGAGCTTGTGTTTAGTTTTTTAAGTTCCCAACGAGAAAATATTTGACCATTTTTATTCCCTGCCTTTGAGTGAATAGAGATGTTTTCAGCCTAAAGGGGGCGGGGACTTGGCGCAGGTAAAGAACCAAGATGGCCGCCCTCATCTGTAGCTGCAGGTATTGGCAGTGTCTTTATTTTACTGAACCATGTTTTTCCTGCTGCAGGGGGCAGCAGCGCCGCCGGCTGAAGGTCACACTGATGCCGTGCTCGATATTTCCTGGAACAAACTCGTGAGGTTAGTGGACTGGAAAATGTCAAACTTAAATTTGTTTTCCTTACGGGCTGGAAACTCAGGAGGCGACGTCGATGGCGACGGTCACGAGTCGCTCCGCGCTTGTGCATGTCCTCGTGCACACGCCGCAACGCGATCCGAGAAAGTTGAGAAATGTTCAAATTTTCATCGCCATTGCTTGAAGAGAACAAATGAGCGAGAGTTAAATCAATGACGAATGAGCTGCTGATGCTTCTCGGTCACTGAGATCAACACAAAGGAAAAATAATACTCCAGAGTCGGGCTTTAGGATATTTCCAGATAAGATTACACAAATATAACAAAACTAAAAGTAGCGTATTCACCATTTTTTTTCTTGACTCCTATGGGGTGCAGGCTCGTCTTTTTCTTGTTATAGAACAGACGCAAATTAAAGTCTACTTCATTCAATTTGAACAAAATTTTGCAGTAAGAGCCAGGTTTATGTTCGCCTGATTTTCTTTCCCCAATTGTTTAAAACCTAAAATTCACTTTAATTTCTCTGCCAAGTAATTGTGAGGGAGACCTGCGATTTGCTTTGGACCTGAGCTCAGCGCTCGCCGTCGCCTGCGTGTGTTGGGTCGTCACGCAGTGGCACTGAGTTTCGTTTGTCGCATGTCGTGTTTCGTTTGTCGCATGTCGTGCGTCCTTTGTCATAGGGCTGGGCGATAAATCGATTTTTTCGATTGATTCGAATTTGTAGTGCAGGTCGACTTGTTTTAATAAAAATTGATTTAAAAAAAAAAAAAAGTCCACCACCGGCCTCTGGACTCCCGTAGTTCATAGTGGGTAGGCCCCGCCCTCCCTCCGCGGTAGAGGAACACAAACAACAGCAGCGAGCAGGGAAGAACTCGTTCCTAAGAAAGGCACAGTGTCGTCAGTTTTGTGGAATTGGTTCGGGTTTGCGGCGTCAGACGGAGCACAAACAGCGCCCCGCTGCAAAGTCAGTTTGTCACCTCTTCGTGTTTCGTCTGTCACCTCTCGTGTTTCGTCTGTCACCTCTCGTGTTTCGTCTGTCGCCTCTCGCGTTTCCATTGTCGCCTCTCGTGTTTCGTCTGTCGCTTCTCGTGGTCGCCTCTCGTGTTTCGTCTGTCACCTCTCGTGTTTTGTCTGTTGCCTTTCGTGTTTCGTTTGTCACCTCTCGTGTTTCGTCGGTCGCCTCTCGCGTTTTGTTTGTCGCCTCTCGCGTTTCGTTTGTCGCCTCTCGTGTTTCGTCTGTCGCTTCTCGTGGTCGCCTCGTGTTTCGTCTGTCACCTCTCGTGTTTTGTCTGTTGCCTTTCGTGTTTCGTTTGTCACCTCTCGTGTTTCGTCGGTCGCCTATCGCGTTTCGTTTGTCGCCTCTCGCGTTTCGTTTGTCGCCTCTCGCGTTTCGTTTGTCGCCTCTCGTGTTTTGTCTGTCGCCTCTTGTGTTTCGTTTGTCGCCTCTCGTGTTTCGTCTGTCGCCTCTCGTGTTTTGTTTGTCGCCTCTCGTGTTTCGTTTGTCGCCTCTCGTGTTTCGTCTGTCACCTCTCGTGTTTCGTCTGTCGCCTCTCGCGTTTCGTTTGTCGCCTCTCGTGTTTCGTCTGTCGCTTCTCGTGGTCGCCTCGTGTTTCGTCTGTCACCTCTCGTGTTTTGTCTGTCGCCTCTTGTGTTTCGTTTGTCGCCTCTCGTGTTTCGTCTGTCGCCTCTCGTGTTTTGTTTGTCGCCTCTCGTGTTTTGTTTGTCGCCTCTCGTGTTTTGTTTGTCGCCTCTCGTGTTTCGTCTGTCACCTCTCGTGTTTCGTCTGTCGCCTCTCGCGTTTCGTTTGTCGCCTCTCGTGTTTCGTCTGTCGCTTCTCGTGGTCGCCTCTCGTGTTTCGTCTGTCACCTCTCGTGTTTTGTCTGTTGCCTTTCGTGTTTCGTTTGTCACCTCTCGTGTTTCGTCGGTCGCCTCTCGCGTTTTGTTTGTCGCCTCTCGCGTTTCGTTTGTCGCCTCTCGTGTTTCGTCTGTCGCTTCTCGTGGTCGCCTCGTGTTTCGTCTGTCACCTCTCGTGTTTTGTCTGTTGCCTTTCGTGTTTCGTTTGTCACCTCTCGTGTTTCGTCGGTCGCCTATCGCGTTTCGTTTGTCGCCTCTCGCGTTTCGTTTGTCGCCTCTCGCGTTTCGTTTGTCGCCTCTCGTGTTTCGTCTGTCGCTTCTCGTGGTCGCCTCGTGTTTCGTCTGTCACCTCTCGTGTTTTGTCTGTCGCCTCTTGTGTTTCGTTTGTCGCCTCTCGTGTTTCGTCTGTCGCCTCTCGTGTTTTGTTTGTCGCCTCTCGTGTTTTGTTTGTCGCCTCTCGTGTTTCGTTTGTCACCTCGTGTTTCGTTTGTCACCTCTCGTTTTTTGTCTGTCGCCTCTCGTGTTTCGTTTGTCGCCTCTCGTGTTTCGTCTGTCGCTTCTCGTGGTCGCCTCTCGTGTTTCGTCTGTCACCTCGTGTTTTGTCTGTCGCCTCTTGTGTTTCGTTTGTCGCCTCTCGTGTTTCGTCTGTCGCCTCTCGTGTTTTGTTTGTCGCCTCTCGTGTTTTGTTTGTCGCCTCTCGTGTTTCGTTTGTCACCTCTCGTTTTTTGTCTGTCGCCTCTCGTGTTTTGTTTGTCGCCTCTCGTGTTTTGTTTGTCGCCTCTCGTGTTTTGTTTGTCGCCTCTCGTGTTTTGTTTGTCGCCTCTCGTGTTTCGTTTGTCGCCTCGTGTTTCGTTTGTCACCTCTCGTGTTTCGTCGGTCGCCTCTCGTGTTTCGTCGGTCGCCGCTCGTGTTTCGTCAGTCCCGTTGTTTTTCAGCGAGCTCATTTCTCTGACTCTGATTTGTTCACAGAAACGTTTTGGCGAGTGGCTCCGCAGACAACACCGTTATCCTGTGGGATCTGTCACAAGGGAAACCAGCGACAACTCTGTGCAGACATACGGATAAGGTATTTAATACAATAATAATATAATAAAAATATAATATTATCAGAGAGATGCACGCTCTGTATTTGAATAATAATGTTGTGTCTAAGTTTCTGAAAATAAAGCCCATATCATACGTCACAGGTTCAGACGTTAGCGTTCCATCCGTTTGAGGCGCAGACACTGATCTCAGGATCGTTCGACAAGTGAGTGTCTTTGATTTTAAATGTCATCAACTTTTTATCATGCATTTACACTCACCGGCCACTTTATTAGGTACACCTTGCTAATACCAGGTTGGACCCCCTTTTGCCTTCAGAACTGCCTTAATCCTTTGGCATAGATTCAGCAAGGTCCTGGAAACATTCCTCAGAGAGTTTTGTCCATATTGACCTGAGAGCATCATGCAGTTGCTGCAGATTTGTCGGCTGCACATCCATGAAGCCAATCTCCCTCCCACCACATCCCAAAGGTGCTCTGTTGGATTGAGATCTGGTGACTGTGGAGGCCATTTGAGTCCAGTGAACTCTGTCATGTTCCAGCAACCAGTCTGAGATGATTGGAGCTTTATGACATGGCGCGTTATCCTGCTGGAAGTAGCCATCAGAAGATGGGTACACTGTGGTCATAAAGGGATGGACATGGTCAGCAACAATACTCAGGTCGGCTGTGGCGTTGCAACGATGCTCAGTTGGTACTAAGGGGCCCAAAGTGTGCCAAGAAAATATCCCCCACACCATTACACCACCACCACCACCACCAGCCTGAACCGTTGGTACAAGGCAGGATGGTTCCATGCTTTCATGTTGTTGACGCCTCTCGTGTTTCGTTTGTCGCCTCTCGTGTTTCGTCTGTCGCCTCTCGTGTTTCGTCTGTCACCTCTCGTGTTTCGTTTGTCGCCTCTCGTGTTTCGTTTGTCACCTCTCGTTTTTTGTCTGTCGCCTCTCGTGTTTCGTTTGTCGCCTCTCATGTTTCGTCTGTCACCTCTCGTGGTCGCCTCTCGTGTTTCGTTTGTCGCCTCTCGTGTTTCGTCTGTCGCCTCTCGTGTTTCGTCTGTCGCCTCTCGTGTTTCGTCTGTCACCTCTCGTTTTTTGTCTGTCGCCTCTCGTGTTTCGTTTGTCGCCTCTCATGTTTCGTCTGTCACCTCTCGTGGTCGCCTCTCGTGTTTCGTTTGTCGCCTCTCGTGTTTCGTCTGTCATCTCATGTTTTGTCTGTCGCCTCTCGCTTTTCGTCTGTCGCCTCTCGCGTTTCGTCTGTCGCCTCTCGCGTTTCGTCTGTTGCCTCTCGCGTTTCGTCTGTCGCCTCTCGTGTTTCGTTTGTCGCCTCTCATGTTTCGTCTGTCACCTCTCGTGGTCGCCTCTCGTGTTTCGTTTGTCGCCTCTCGTGTTTCGTCTGTCATCTCATGTTTTGTCTGTCGCCTCTCGCTTTTCGTCTGTCGCCTCTCGCGTTTCGTCTGTCGCCTCTCGCGTTTCGTTTGTCGCCTCTCGTGTTTCGTCTGTCGCCTCTCGTGTTTCGTCTGTTACCTCTCGTGTTTCGTTTGTCGCCTCTCGTGTTTCGTCTGTCGCCTCTCATGTTTCGTTTGTCACCTCTCGTGTTTCGTCTGTCGCCTCTCGTGGTTCGTCTGTTGCCTCTCGTGGTCGCCTCTCGCGTTTCGTCTGTCGCCTCTCGCGTTTCGTCTGTCGCGTCTCGCGTTTCGTCTGTCGCCTCTCGCGTTTCGTCTGTCGCCTCTCGCGTTTCGTCTGTCGCCTCTTGCGTTTCGTTTGTCACCTCTCGTGTTTCGTTTGTCGCCTCTCGTGTTTTGTCTGTCGCCTCTCGTGTTTCGTTTGTCGCCTCTCGTGTTTCGTTTGTCGCTTCTCGTGTTTCGTCTGTCGCCTCTCGTGTTTCGTCTGTCGCCTCTCGTGTTTTGTCTGTCGGCTCTCGTGTTTCGTTTGTCGCCTCTCGTGTTTCGTTTGTCGCCTCTCGTGTTTCGTTTGTCACCTCTCGTGTTTTGTCTGTCACCTCTCGTGTTTCGTTTGTCGCCTCTCGTGTTTCGTTTGTCGCCTCTCGTGTTTCGTTTGTCACCTCTCGTGTTTCGTTTGTCGCCTCTCGTGTTTCGTTTGTCGCCTCTCGTGTTTCGTTTGTCACCTCTCGTGTTTTGTCTGTCACCTCTCGTGTTTCGTTTGTCGCCTCTCGTGTTTCGTTTGTCGCCTCTCGTGTTTCGTTTGTCGCCTCTCGTGTTTCGTTTGTCACCTCTCGTGTTTTGTCTGTCACCTCTCGTGTTTCGTTTGTCGCCTCTCGTGTTTCGTTTGTCGCCTCGTGTTTCGTTTGTCACCTCTCGTGTTTCGTTTGTCGCCTCTCGTGTTTCGTTTGTCGCCTCTCGTGTTTCGTTTGTCACCTCTCGTGTTTTGTCTGTCGCCTCTCGTGTTTCGTTTGTCGCCTCTCGTGTTTCGTTTGTCGCCTCTCGTGTTTCGTTTGTCGCCTCTCGTGTTTCGTTTGTCGCCTCTCGTGTTTCGTTTGTCACCTCTCGTGTTTTGTCTGTCACCTCTCGTGTTTCGTTTGTCGCCTCTCGTGTTTCGTTTGTCGCCTCTCGTGTTTCGTTTGTCGCCTCTCGTGTTTCGTTTGTCGCCTCTCGTGTTTCGTTTGTCACCTCTCGTGTTTTGTCTGTCACCTCTCGTGTTTCGTTTGTCGCCTCTCGTGTTTCGTTTGTCGCCTCTCGTGTTTCGTTTGTCACCTCTCGTGTTTCGTTTGTCGCGTCTCGTGTTTCGTCTTTTGCTGACAGCCAAATTCGAGACTCATCAGAACAGGCAACTTTGTTCCAATCTTCTATCGTCCAGTTTTGGTGAACCTGTGTGAATTGTAGCCTCAGTTTCCTGTTCTTAGCTGACAGGAGTGGCCCCCGGTGTGGTCTTCTGCTGCTGTAGCCCATCTTCCTCGAGGTTGGACGTGTTGTGCGTTCAGAGATGCTCTTCTGCAGACCTCGGTTGTAACAAGTGGTTATTTGAGTTACTGTTGCCTTTCAATCAGCTCGAACCAGTCTGGCCATTCTCTGTAAACTCTAGAGATGGTTGTGCGTGAAAATTCCAGTAGATAGCAGTTTCTGAAATACTCAGACCAACAACCATGCCACGTTCAAAGTCACTTAAATCACCTTTGTTCCCCTGATGCTGGGTTTGAACTGCAGCAGATCGTCCTGACCATGGCTACAGCCTAAAGGCATTGAGCTGCTGCCATGTGATTGGCTGATTAGAAATTTGCCTTAACAAGCAGTTGGACAGGTGTGCCTAATAAAGTGGCCACTGAGTGTATATTTACAGTGTTTTATGTACTTTGCATGTCATTTATGTAGTCTGTGCAACGTCATTTTCTAATCATTCCTATAATCAATAACTTACCCCTGGGTCATTTCAGATGCAAGATATTCTCAAAATAAAATAAAAGAAATGAAAAAATTAGATAGTGATTTCAGTTTTTGTAGTTCTCTGTCCTTGTGTCCTGTAAGCCACTCCATTACTGACATTTCCTGTTGTTTTTTTTCTATTGTCAGCTAACAGATTTTGTCTTTTCATTTACACCTAATTCCAAAAAGTGTGTATCATTGAGTCACAACAAAAAAGGGGAAAAAGGTACAGGACTCTTTATAACGCATGTAGGTCACACACATTGTTCCAAAATGTATTCACAACTTTAATTTTTAATGTTGTATCTGTTCTCTGACTGGACTTTCATTTACTGCACACACAGTAATGACTTTAATTTACTGCACACACAGTAATACACAGTGACTTCCTGTTTGCAGAACGGCCGTCCTCTACGACTGTCGCAGCCCTGAAACTTACCGCAGTTGGAGATTTAGTGGCCAGGTTGAACGGCTCGTCTGGAATCACTTTTCACCTTGTAACTTTTTGGTTGGTATATTTTCCCTTTATCATTATACTGTGTTATTATCATTATACTGTGTTATTATCATTATACTGTACAGTTGTTAGGTGCTGATGATCTTTGGTAACATCTGAGCTAAGACCAAAGCAGCCAAATCTGTGAAAAAACAATACTCGTGTCATTTTCTAAATTTTGGCCACTACTGTAATTTTTTATGAAACTGTCTGGTAACGCTGCACAGTTAGCAAATCCCAAAGGCCACAGTTATTTAGGTGATATAAATATCCCATCCCCACTCTTAATCTGTATACACTGCAAAAAATCAATATCTACATTAGTTAAAATGACTGATTATTAATCTTAATTTGAGCAATTTTCACTAGATTGGGTTTATTTACTTATTAGATAACTTATTTCTAAATTATTTGACTTGTTTCCAGCTATGTTTACTTACTATCTAATCACAGCTGCAATATCTCCCAGAAAAATCACATTAGATATTTACAGCCTGCTGTCTGGGAGGTAAAAGTATTTTTGCTCGCCTCTCTGTGTTGGTGAAGTAAATGTTTGTGTTCCAGGCCAGCACTGAGGACGGCTTCGTCTATTGCCTGGACGCACGTTCAGATAAACCTGTTTTTACGCTGAGGGCACACGATGAAGAAGTGTCAGGTCGGTTTAACTTCGTATCTGGTAACAGTTTGTTGCCAAAAACACATTTCTTGCATCTGACATTTCCAGTGTTTCTTCAGGTTTGTCCCTCAGCAGTCAGATTAAAGGATGTCTGGTCACTGCCTCGGCGGACAAACACGTGAAAGTCTGGGACATTCTGGGGAACAAACCCAGTCTGGTGCACTCCAGAGATATGAAGATGGTACAGCATTCAGTGTCTGTTTTCTTCTGTAAATAAAATGTATACATCATGAGTTGACTTTATTGTTGTCTGTGCGCAGGGCGTGGTGTTCTGTGCCTCGTGTTGCCCTGATTTGCCGTTCGTTTATGCTTTTGGAGGACAGAGGGATGGTCTGCGGATTTGGGATATAAGCGATGTTGCTGCAGGTAATTTCAACACCGTTATATTTGTGTAAATATTCTTACCCGCAAAAATACGATGTCAGCTGTACACCTGAATGTTGCATCTTGCCTAAAGGTTTTCTTGTTTGCCCACAGTGACCGAGGCGTTCGGAAGTCGAGAGCGTTTGGTCGTAAACGCAGGATCACAGGCCCTCAGTGCGTCGGGCTCAGCAGAGATGGACGTCTCCTAAAACCAATGAAGAAATGAGCTTTTCAGAAAACATCAACGCGGCTAACTCGTCGTATAACTGGACTGTAAATCTGATAACACACAAGAGTAAAATATTATTGTAATGTAGTTGCACCAAAAGCCAGAGTGCAAACTAGTCACCAAAGTACAAGACTAATAATAGAATTACCTATTATTATAGAATTACTTATTAAATTCATGGCAGTGGATATTTGCGATGATGCTCATCAAATTTATACTTCGGCTTTTCTTTTTGGATACATGAAATTGTATTTTGTTTAAAATTTAAGTTTACATAAATAAGCGCTGGGTTTCTTTGTTCAATCGTAACAGTCTGTAAATTGTGTATTTATAAAAAGCTCAATAAATGTATAGAAAACATAACAGATATGTAGTTTTTATTTTTAGTGTTTAAATATTAAAATTATGCATTTTAATATACCAAAGATGTAAGCATTTTTATTTAATGAATGACGTCGTTATGGTACGTTCTCACCGGACGCGAATCAGGCGTCAGGCGCGAGTGATTTCCATGTTAAGTCTATGGAAAGCCGCGTTCAGGCGCGAACAAGCGTCCTGCGGCGCGAATGACGCGAATTGAGCGTTTGACGCGCGAGTCCCGCGAATCGGCGGAAGACGCGAACAACGCAGATTCGCGTCCAACGCTCTGGTCGCGGAAGTTGAAAAATTTGAACTTCTGCGAACATTCGCGCTGCGTTAACCAATCAGGGACCTGCTGTAGCAATGACGTGGTTACGTACGACGTAACAGGAGGAGATCCCTGCCTCGGAGATCCAGCAAAACAATCATCGAGGCTGTCAGAGTGATTCTGGAGATAAAAGCTGTAGCCTACAGCAGCTCTTCTACTTTTATGAAGACACGATGAAGACAGAAAACACTATAAAAATAAAATAAATATGGCTGTTTATGCTTTATGTGACTGTGGTTATAGCTGTTATCTGTGATACAAGCCTGTGACAGAGGCTCACTCTGATCATCGTGACATCAAGAACACACAAATAAATACAAGTAAATATAAAGGGGGGTTAACTTTACCAAAATAGCCTATTGAGGTGTGCTCGTTATATTAGCAGTTATTGCACTCTCCAGAACAACAGAAAATACAGAGCCTGGGACTAGACCAGACCCCAAAACCACTAGAGAGAGCTAATGTACAAAAAATAACCCCAGGTCTCTCAGCTCTGTCTCTGGGGTTAATGCTGCTGTACAGCAGCAGTGTCCTGGGGAGAGGTCCTGCAGCCACACGGGACACAGGTGAACAAACCGAGACAGGCTCATTTGGGAGTAGCCCTAGCGGCCATGCCCCTCATTTGATGCGAATGAAGCGAACAATTCGCCTCATTCGCGCGAGTGAATTCAAAATGGTCACGCGTCCAACTGGACGCGAATGACGCGAATTTGACGCCTGATTCGCGTCCGGTGTGAACGTACCATTACAATTATTCTGTGGTTGGTGCGGAACTAAAGTCACGGGTCTGTGTGGCAGGCCGGAGCCATAACAGTGGTGCACCTGAGAGACTAGCTTAGCATGGCTGCGGGTCACTCCTGCTCCAAGCTTCATTTTTCTGTTACGCGATTGTTTTGCAGCACGACGTTCCGGAATCTACAAAGTAAGTGTTGTTAATTGAAAATTGAAATTTTTATTCAGAAATTTTGTGAAAATTGCTGTTGCGCCCCGGGCAGGCTAGCAGCGGCTAAAGCTAATGTCCTGTAGCTGTACTCAGACATTATATAGGCCTTATTATTATTATTATTATTATCATTATTATTATTATCATTATCATTATTATTATTATTATTTTATTATTATACATCCATCACAGCAGCGGTGACGGAGAAAGCATTCTAATATATCATCAGCATCATCAAACTTTATTCCAGACACATTAATGGGCCAAAGCATAAAAAGAATAAAACACTTTGACACATTTATCTAGAAACTATTGCGCCAGGGACCCGGACCCTAACCCAGAGTTTTAGACCCAAAAACTGGGACATATTTTTCTCACTTATCACGATGCATTTGACTTCACCAAGAGCCAGAAAACTTTAGGAAAGCCATAAAAAAAATTCTGTCATGTAATCAAAGCCCAGGACACTAGGGCTGAAGTTTAACATTTTAATGGCAGTTCATTAATAAAAAATGATGACATTGTAAATAAATTTAGTGACAAAAGTGTTTTTAGTTTACTGAGTTTTTCTGTTAAACTGGGGACAACAGGGACAGATGAGTGTTTTTACAGAACAAGGTTAAACAGGGACATCTGGTCAGCCGAACACTAACCCTGCATATAGTTAACTTACTTATTTTTTTAAAATATTATTTACTTGTTGGTATTTGTTAAAATGTTTGTTTGTAACTTGATGTCAGATTTTTTGACGTCACAAGTCCAGCTCTGTGTGTAGCTCTTTAAATAAAATAAAATAATTTGTGATGTTTGCAGCAGAAGTCGGTTCTAGGCAGTGAGGAACTTCACAAAATCAAATGTTCTGTTGTTGGACTGATTTAGTTTAAGTGGTGTTTTTGGCTTTATATTTACTGTTGTACATGCAGTTAACCCTGTTTGTGTTTTTGTTTGTTTGTTTGTTTGTTTGTGTGGTGCCAGTTCGACAGAGGCACAGCCGTCCACCTCTCGATGACCCAAACTGGTTTGTTATTAAATATTACCTTACTTGTATGGAGAACCAAAACTAACAAATCAATAAATAAATAAATGCTCTTATTGACAAATAATTATTTAAACAGGAAAACAAATACTGAAATAAAAACATATATTTTAAATGAAGATGTAAGTTTTGGTTAAAATAACTAAAGGCCTATCGTTATTCTCTTTCTGTATTTATTTCTACGTTTATTCATTTGATCAACCAATTACATCATCTGGACACGCCTCTTCATTTGCATTTCGGTGACAGAAATCAAATGATAAAAAGCAAAAATAAAGTAAAGCACAAATGAATAAAAGTAGAAATAAATACAGAAAGGGAATAATTATTGGCTTTTATTTGTTTTAAACCAAATTTACATCTTCAATTAAAAAAACATTATTATTTTTAGCATTTGTTTCCTGTAAATAATTATTTGTCAGCGAGAGCATTTGTTGATTTAGTTATCGATTGATTTGGCAGTTTTGGTTTTCCATATACTTGAGCTTTTTAACAAAATGCTTTTTTTCTGATTTTTCTGTGCTTTGCACTCAGTAATGTGCAAATTGGTGTAACTGCAAACGGGCAGACTGTGGTGTGCTACCATCCTGCAGCAGATGTTCCCTACGAGCTCACTCAGGTCAGAAAACCTACAGCAGCAGAGCGAGTCTGCGTCCTCTGGACCAAAATACAAAAATGTTAAAAACTGCAGCATTAAGTTAGACTCGCTGCAGGAACCTGTTGTTGCTTGCTTTACATGACTTGCTGCATTGTGTGGTTCTGTCTGCAGCCTGTGGAGCGGCCTGACCCAGTGACCACTGCTGCCGAGACACACGAGCAGGTTTTAAAGGCCCATCTGAGCAAAGAGGTGCTGAAGGACAAGGGGCCAACGATAGAAGAACTGAGCCAGATGTTTTTCACCACCAAACACCGCTGGTACCCAGTGGGACAGTAAGTACCGTACCAGAGTTACAGCAGACTGGGAACGTTTATTTTGGTAGTGAAGGTTAGGTGACAATGGCCAGGGGAACTCGGAATGATTTGATAATTTATTTCAAAGCTGATGAGCAGGGGTTTATATTAACACTCACCAACTTAGAATTTTAGAATTTTTAGAACCGAATAATTCATCATGATTAGAGAGAGAGAAAAAAACGTTTTAATATAGACCGTATGCAAAAAGATACAATTTATTCTGCCCATTATCTAGATGTTTCTGATTTCCCAACACTGTAAAAAAAAAAAATGTTGCAAAAACTCAAGGCAACAGGATCCAAGATTTTTGAGTTCTGGGGCCAACTCAAAATCTCAAGTTTTCAACATTGAATATATTTTTTTGCTTGATAGTTTGTTCACTTCCTTTGATGTTCATATTGTTTTCAGTTTAAGTTTTAGTAGACAGAGCGTTTGTTTACCTGCTTTACTCGTTTGGGCTCCTTCCTGTGGCCTCCGTCAGAAGCGTCACATGATGCTGCTGTGACGTGTTTTGTAGTCTGCTGATGTAAACAGGCAGAATGTGAAAAGGAAACATCCAACACACAAACAAGAGCAATAAAAGAACAAGCAGAACAAGAAAACCTCACCTCCTGCACTGGAACAAAGCCAGGGCCATCTGAAAGTAACAAGTCTCAGAGCTGGATCTGGAAGGCCCTTCCAGCAACGTCACAGCAACGTCACAGCAACATCACAGCCACGTCACAGCCACATCACAGCAACGTCACAGCAACATCACAGCCACATCACAGCAACGTCACAGAAACATCACAGCAACGTCACAGAAACATCACAGCAACGTCACAGCCACATCACAGCAACGTCACAGCAACGTCACAGAAACATCACAGAAACATCACAGCAACGTCACAGAAACATCACAGAAACATCACAGCAACGTCACAGAAACATCACAGCAACGTCACAGAAACATCACAGCAACGTCACAGAAACATCACAGCAACGTCACAGCAACATCACAGCAACATCACAGAAACATCACAGCAACGTCACAGCCACATCACAGCAACATCACAGCAACGTCACAGAAACATCACAGAAACATCACAGCAACGTCACAGCAACATCACAGCAACATCACAGAAACATCACAGCAACATCACAGCAACGTCACAGCAACATCACAGCAACATCACAGAAACGTCACAGAAACATCACAGCCACATCACAGCAACATCACAGCAACATCACAGCAACATCACAGCCACATCACAGCAACGTCACAGCAACGTCACAGCAACATCACAGCAACATCACAGCAACATCACAGCAACATCACAGAAACATCACAGCAACGTCACAGCAACGTCACAGCAACGTCACAGCAACGTCACAGCAACATCACAGCCACATCACAGCAACGTCACAGCAACGTCACAGAAACATCACAGCAACGTCACAGCAACGTCACAGAAACATCACAGCAACGTCACAGCAACGTCACAGAAACATCACAGAAACATCACAGCAACGTCACAGAAACATCACAGCAACGTCACAGCAACATCACAGCAACATCACAGAAACATCACAGCAACGTCACAGCCACATCACAGCAACATCACAGCAACGTCACAGAAACATCACAGAAACATCACAGCAACGTCACAGCAACATCACAGCAACATCACAGCAACGTCACAGAAACATCACAGAAACATCACAGCCACATCACAGCAACGTCACAGCAACGTCACAGCAACATCACAGCAACATCACAGCAACATCACAGCAACATCACAGAAACATCACAGCAACATCACAGCAACGTCACAGCAACATCACAGCAACATCACAGAAACATCACAGAAACATCACAGCCACATCACAGCAACGTCACAGCAACGTCACAGAAACATCACAGCCACATCACAGCAACGTCACAGAAACATCACAGCCACATCACAGAAACATCACAGCCACATCACAGCAACGTCACAGCAACGTCACAGCAACGTCACAGCAACGTCACAGAAACATCACAGCCACATCACAGCAACGTCACAGAAACATCACAGCCACATCACAGCAACGTCACAGAAACATCACAGCCACATCACAGCAACGTCACAGAAACATCACAGAAACATCACAGCCACATCACAGCAACGTCACAGAAACGTCACAGCAACGTCACAGCAACGTCACAGCAACATCACAGCAACATCACAGCAATGTCACAGCAACGTCACAGCAACGTCACAGAAACATCACAGCCACATCACAGAAACATCACAGCCACATCACAGCAACGTTACAGCAACGTCACAGCAACGTCACAGAAACATCACAGCCACATCACAGCAACGTCACAGAAACATCACAGCCACATCACAGCAACGTCACAGAAACATCACAGCCACATCACAGCAACGTCACAGAAACATCACAGCCACATCACAGCAACGTCACAGAAACATCACAGCAACATCACAGCAATGTCACAGCAACGTCACAGAAACATCACAGCCACATCACAGAAACATCACAGCCACATCACAGCAACGTTACAGCAACGTCACAGCAACGTCACAGAAACATCACAGCCACATCACAGCAACGTCACAGAAACATCACAGCCACATCACAGCAACGTCACAGCAACGTCACAGAAACATCACAGCCACATCACAGCAACGTCACAGAAACATCACAGCAACGTCACAGAAACATCACAGCCACATCACAGCAACGTTACAGCAACGTCACAGCAACGTCACAGAAACATCACAGCCACATCACAGCAACGTCACAGAAACATCACAGCAACGTCACAGAAACGTCACAGCAACATCACAGCAACATCACAGCAACGTCACAGCAACATCACAGCAACATCACAGCAATGTCACAACGCTTCTGACGGAGGTGACTGACCTTCCACAGCAGCTGGATTGTCATGAAAACTGTGAGTTCACAAATTCATAAAATCCATCTTGTCCTGCTCCCGCTGATCCGTTTGTGTCCGGGCCTGTGGCGGCCGGGCCAATGGTGTGGCAGTACTGCCGTGAGTGGGCGGGGCTTAGGTTTGCTAACAACAAGAAGCTCTTTTAGCGATAGAACATGGCGCCGTGGAAAAAGAAGGTCTGCTGCTGTACATTTACAAAACCAGCTAAAATCTTCGAACGGCGTCTTTATAGTGTGGTTTTACAGTTGTAGCAGTTTGTTGTTTAGCTACGAAGCTGGCGCTTTATCCAATCACCTCCCAGTATTCTACTGAAAGTCCCGCCCCTTCACAAACGTTTTCAACGGGAGCCAATCCAGACTGAGATAACGTTAGCAACTCTTTGCTAACGTTATCTCACCAGCAGGAAACTCCTCGCCAGTGACAGTTTCCAGACAGCTGACAGCAAAGTGAACTCGTTTTGTTGACTTGTTTGTTAAACGATTGAATGTTCAATAAAGTCAACATGGAAATGCAATATAAGTACACTCAAGGAAAAAAGAAACGCACCACTGCTTTTTTACCACATTTTTGTTTGGTTACTTATTTTTGATGGAAATATTCCATGTGCACATCAACCATAAACCCGTCCCTGATATTCAGACCCAGTTAATCAATGCTTATGACAGTTTCAATAACAATAACATGACCGAACAATAATAATGCAGCAGTTGTGACATGTGGTCGACCAGATCTGGGACGGTCATTGGAGGATCCAGTGCCAGATCTGGGACGGTCATTGGAGGATCCAGTGGTGTGGAAACGCTCAGCGAGGCGTACAACAGTAGAGTGATGGACTCCAAACTCCTGGCTACAGCCGTGTGCTCCTTCAGCTTGAAGCAGGCCAATGGCTGCCAATCTCTCTCTGGTTGCAGGAGTCGTGGCATTGGGAACAAATGTGCTTTTTTTTCCATTTTGGTTTCTTTTTATAGGGAATGGTTGTGCACAATTGAGGACAGGTCCAGTTCATCTCTGAGTTTTCCTCATGACCCAGACAGAGGTGATTAATACAAAAATACAGTTGTTATTGCTCATCAAAATCAATCAACCAGAACCAGGAAAACAGTCATTTCATTTTGACTCAGAATAGAACTAAACTCATTGTAGTCTGTCATTTTTCACTGGCTGTAATATTTTTTGACAAATTGAGAAAATGAAAGTGGTGCGTTTCTTTTTTCCTTGAGTGTATTTGTATGAGTCCTTTGTGGTCAGACTTCAGTGTTAAACATCAGTCGCAGATGCAAAGTGCAAACGTGTGCAACACTAATGTGGAACTCAGAAAAATTTCCCAAGGTTGGCATGTCTGTATTAGTATTAGTTTTTATTATATTGTATATTATTTTTATATTTTCAAATAAGTTAAATCAACATTGTACATAAAAAATGACGAGAAAGAAACCTGATTTATTACTGTATTTTTAGATTTATTTAATTTTTCTTACAGGTACCACACAAGACGCAGAAAGAAGGATCCACCAAAGGACAGATGAAGGAATAACCCAGCGTTCCTGACTCCTGCTGACAATAAACTGTTTCACTTTAAAACAAATGTCCTGTCTCTTGTTTTGACTCACATCACAAGACAACATTTCTTATGTGGATTACGCAAGACTTGTGGATTTATTTAACTTAACGTAAATTCCTCAACTCCAAATGTTGGCATAACCGAGGGCTTGGAAGCAGAGCCAAAACAGATTTTATCACATTTATCTTATTTAACCGTATTTCATGCATGTTTCTCATAACACATTACTGTTTTAGGCAAACGACCAAAGCTAATCCCTAGCGATGTGAAACCTTTTACCATAAAAACATTTTGATGCTTCCTTTTCTGATTTCTGTAACTGACAGGAAAGTTTGCTGCTTCCTCTTGGCTCCGACTCTTGCAAAATAGATTTGTTATTCTCCTAAATAAGAGTTTTCTACTTAAATAAAGATTAAATATAAATAAACATACATATTTATTTTTGGGCCAACATTTAAATTCTGTCCTTTTGCCGTTAAAAAGATCTCACAGAGATTTCCTTTGATAAATAACACTTGTATTTGCTCAGAATGCCACCAAACTCTCACAGTGACACAAATAAAATGAAGTATTTATAACATCATCCATCTCATTTACACTCGTCTGCACTGGCCTGGTCACACATCATTTAACTTCTAAAGCAGATATTTAAGTTTCTTTAAACCTAACCAAAAAAGATAAATAAATGCATATTAATGACTACAATATACTGTCTACTTGATTAGATTAAAAAGGATTGAAATGTATTAATCTCAGTTTTCAGGCTGCTCTGATACAGAATAAAGAGCAGAAAACAAGAAAATTAAGTGAGCATCACAAAGAGTGCAATATAAATTATTTACAAGAAAAAGTCTACAAAAGCAAAAATATGTAACATAAATATAAAATATAGAATATAAAAGGAAGTGTAAAAACAACCACACAGGCTGTAAACAAACTGCATCTTTATACTTTACTTAAGTACTGTGTGTACTAATTTACTGCATCTGTTATATTGAAGTACTGTGTGTACTACTTTACTGCATCTGTTATATTGAAGTACTGTGTGTACAATGAGGCCACGACAAAAACACAGGATTTTAAACTTGAACTCTAAATACTTTGTACTTCAAACCAACTCAGAAATGTAGTAAAGTAAAAGTACCTCTAAAAGTACAGATACATGAAAATTGTACTTAAGTAAAGTAACTAAGTACTTTTACTTTGTTACATTCCTCCTCTGCAAATATCCATCCAAATGCCTCACACTGATGACCTACGACACATTTGTGGATAATCAGGCGACATAATCTATAACTGGCAGTGGTGGAATGTAACAGTAGTTAGTTACTTTACTTAAGTACAATTTTCATGTATCTGTTTTACTCAAGTAAATTTTAAAAGGGGTACTTTTACTTCACTACATTTGTGAGTTGGTTTGAAGTACAAAGTATTTAGAGTTCAAGTTTAAAATCCTGTGTTTTTGTCATATCCTCATTCAAGTACACACAGTACTTCAATATAACAGATGCAGTAAAGTAGTACTGCTTTAGAAACATCAGAATAATAAAGAGCTCAGAGACAGATTCAGTTTCTTCTCCTGCAGCAGTTTGTTCATTTCATCTGGAATCAGCAAAATCCCTCACATTTAACTCATTCATGAGAGAAATACTTTTACTTTTTTACTCACAAGTACATTTGAAAGTAAGCACTTTTATACTTTTACTTAAGTAGAAGTTTTAAGGTGATACTTTTACTTAAGTATCACCGTCTCCACCTCTGATAACTGATCCTATAAATAATAAATATGTTTTTAAATGACCCACGTCTCCTGAGGCCGCCGGAAGTGAGTGCTCTGGCCCCGCCCCCGCTTTCACCGGAAGTAAGCGCTTTGGCCCCGCCCCCGCAGCGTAGTCCAAACCTGAAGAGAAGGCGAGTCCTGAGCTAAAAATATAAAGCTAACACAAGATGAGCGGCTTGCCTCGCAGGATTGTAAAGGTAAACCCGAGCGCGCAGCGGGCACGGCAGTCACCGAGCGGGCGAACTTTCACTGCAATCATTATTTCATAAATATGCAGCCGTGATATTAGAAGGAATGGGCGCGTAGCTTTAGCACAGTTAGCACAGTGGATGCTATCGCTATCACGCTAGCTCCGTGTCGGCAGTGTTCTGTGCCACTTCCGCTCACACCCTGCTCATTTCTCTGTTCCCTGGGACTCCTGACAGATCCGCTGCTTCTGTTCCGATGGCCCCGGGTCGCTGGGTCTGAGTCTGGGTCAGGTTTGGGTCAGGTCTGTGGCGTGAGTCCTGCCCGCTTTATGAATGGATGCTAAAAGCTAAAGCTAGCGGCAGTAGCTGCGGTGAGCGGCGACAAACGCGGAGCAGTTTGTGGTTAAACTGTCTACATCACGACTTTTGGCTTTATTATTATGATCATACCCCAACAGTAAAGAAGTGTAATGTTTGGATGGTTAGTTTCTGTCCCCTCCCTTGTCCCCAGCGCTGCTGGGCCTTTAGGCAGAAGTCAAGACACTTTCTGTTTTATAAACTGAAAACTGCATGGATATTGTTCCGTGAGGAAATCTTCTTCCTCTTGACTTAGTTCCTTGCTCCTGTTTATGAAAATGCATACTTTTTTCTTTCATTATCGGTGTTTTCAGTAGCACCTTTTTGTTTTCCCTCGCCTTATGTCAGTTGTATTTTTAACATTTGCAGGTATTTTATTTGTCAATGTTCAACATTGTTCAACAATCTCTTTACTGATGTGGCTTAAAGTTGAGAGAAGATTCAAGATTCTTTATTGTCAGTGTCTCTCTGTGCACAGACTCAGTGTTTCAATATAAAATAATATAGAAGAAAACTACAATAATTACAATATACATTAAGTACAAAATATATGTCAGAACCTGGATTGCACGAAATGGAAAACCTGGAAAAGTCATAGAATTTTAAAATGCAATTTCCAGGCCCTAATAAAGTTTCAGAATGTTATGTTTAGGAGTAAAGTTGAGTAAAAGTTGTGTAAATGTAAAGAGTGTGAGTAACATTGGGCCACTCCTGGTTAACCCTGCCCAGCTAGAATACAGTAAATATAAGTGTTCAGTAGAAACGCTGTCTTCTTGGCCTCTTCTTGTTCTCACTGCAGGAAAAAGTCACCTACATCTATTTTTTATCACAATATTTGAACTAAATCATTTTTTTGGTTTTGGTAATGCTTTAAAACAGCAGAGATGATTAGTTTATATCTAATTTTGCATAATTATCTTTTAATCACTGCTGTAGGCTATAAGTCAGTAACATTAATGGAATCATATATTTCTGGAGGAAGAAGCCACAAGAGTTTTTTTTTTTTTTTTTTTTTTCAGCTGACTCATTTCCAAATCTAACAAATGAAATTGCAGCAAAAGTTTTTTTTCTGATGCACCACATTGGACATTTTCAATATTATTTAAACAGCTGTAAGGTGTCAAAAGTTTTGGAAAAGTCATGGAAAATTCTGGGTAAAAAAGTGTTTGAACCCTGTCAGAAGCAACATACATTAAATACAACCTAGACAAAAAATGTGCTGAAAACAATAATTATGGTGAACAAGATTAACAATCTACAATATTTTATAGAGTTTATGTGTTTACAACAACAGTGTGTGGTGTGAGCTTTAGTTTTACTGCACAGTGGAAGTGATATTTTGTCCGTCGTGTATTGAAATTGTATTTTTTTATGTCTGTCCTTTTAAAATGACAGCATGGTGTCATATTTTTTGATTGTTGTGTCTCAGGAAACGCAGCGATTGGTGCAGGAGCCTGTTCCTGGGATCTCGGCTCTTCCAGATGAAAGCAACGCGCGTTACTTCCATGTCGTCATCGCGGGCCCCGCAGATTCTCCTTTCGAAGGAGGAACATTTAAACTTGAACTATTTCTTCCAGAAGAGTATCCCATGGCAGCTCCCAAAGTGCGATTCATGACCAAAATCTACCACCCCAACGTTGACAAACTGGGAAGAATATGTTTAGACATTTTGAAAGGTAAGTTATTAGGAATTAGTGTCTATTTAGAATAAAAGTGTTGTCACATTCAGAAATTTCACGTAACCGTTAGACAACAACAGCAAAATAAACCTCAAATATTATGTTTATGAAGTCTAGTGTGTATGGTGTAATGTGCAACAGAAGAATGTGATGATCTTAGTTTAGTTTTCTTGCTGTTTGCCTGCAGATAAGTGGTCTCCAGCGCTGCAGATCCGTACAGTGTTGCTATCTATCCAGGCTTTGTTAAGTGCTCCCAACCCGGACGATCCTCTGGCAAACGACGTCGCAGAGGAGTGGAAGAAAAACGAAACCCGTGCCATTGAGACAGGTAATAATTCATATCCAGTTTTAGCTTTAAAAACACCTTTAGTGATTAGTTTAACTCAGATTGTTAAACTCGCTCCCTCTGCATTCACCTCTGTCTCTGTCCCTCAGCTCGAACATGGACCAGTCTCTACGCAGGCAAGAATGAAGTATAAACGAGAGAGCGAGAGACGAGGCGTTTGAATGTGATCCACACAATGTTCTCCTGTTCTGTCAACATTTGCATTTAATGGACATAAAAAAGAAAAAATATTGAGTCCAAATCTATTTGAAAGAAAGAAATGTCAAGATAAACTGCTGCAGACCTCTGGGTGACTTAACTTTCCTCTGTAAGACGCGTTTTATGTGTGGTAGTCTTTTTTGTTTTGTTTTTTTCCATGTTGCTATTTAAATGCATGGACACAGAATGGCACTCTCCCCTCTATGACATTTATCAACAACGATGCACTGAGCCCAGTACTGGTGCAGTTACTTTCAGGCAACAACATTCAACTCTTGATCCCCAACGTTAGGCAGAATAAATGTGACTGAGCTCTGAAAAACTCATGAAATACAATTCTTATTAGAGGTCGGCCGATATATTGGGATGATTCTTTAAAGCCGCTTTTGGTCAGGCTCATGTCGGGGCCCCATCTCATCTCAGTTTGGGCTCTTACGATGCAGTTCATAGGAAACATCCAAATCTCTTTATCTCAGCCTGAAAAACTCAAAACAGGCAATAAAAAGACTTTTGTTCATTTCTCTGGAACAGAAGCTCGTAGAATAAAAATTTAAAAAACTATTTTGTAGCTCTCCCCAAGCTCTGCTCAACAAGTTTTATTGAGATTGCCTTATTGATTTTCTCAAAAAACTAATCTTTATCTGTTCTCACTGTCACATTCTAACACATTTGTTGGGTTTTAATAAGCATTACTAAGACAAATGGATATATAATAATTTTTTCATAAAACTAAGAAAATCGGCCACACATATCGGCCCCCAAAAACCTCGGCAGTGTTTATCGACCGTCAGCTGCTCGGCATTGGCCACAGAAAAACCCAGATCGGTCGACTTCTAATTCTTATTGCTAGTTATTGATGATTTTGGTCCAGTTTTAATTAAACCCAGATAAAAGGGTTTCATTTGGAAAGAAATTAGCTGTTGCACGAATTAGTACAGAATATATAACAGGAAAAAAACCTAATTATTTGTGGGGACCATGAAAAGTCATGAAATGCTTGTTCTTTACAGGAACGAGGACTGATTTTTTACCTTGGGTTTAGTCGTTTTATTAAAGAAATCTGAGTCCAAGTTTAAACATTACCTGGGAATTACTGTGCCTCACCTGAAACTGTTCTGATACGACATCATGATCTCTGGGGAGGGTTCGTGTGAATGTGATGCCTCACATTTGGAAAGTGTAGAACAGATTAAAGCATTGTTTTGTTGATGCCGTTACACAGAATCTCAGTCTCATGAGCAGTGTGGACGCAGAGCCGGGCGCTGCAGCAAAAATCAACTTTTTTATGTGAGAAGACACCTTTTTGTTTCTTAATATCACTGTTTATTCATCTCTGTTGCCTGTTTTATTTTCAGTGTTCATTAAAACTGTAACCAAATTGGTGTCACAGATATTCTAACTAATAATGTTTAAAATGCAGGTTTCACTTCTGCTCTGTGGTTCTGAAAAGTTCTCAATTCATCCTCATTTAGCTCATTGTAAAAAACAAAATGCTTCAAAAACTCAAGGCAACAGGATCCCTCAAGATTTTTGAGTTTTGGGACTCAAAGCTCAAGTTTTCAACAATTCATATTTTTTTAACGTTCACGTGTCTAAAAACTTAAAATTTTAAGTTTTACTCATTATTTTTTAACAGCCAACTCACTCTTCATTGTTCAGAAGAAGTATTTTGTTAAAGTTGGTATATTTAGTTTTTATTATCAGTGATACTTCTTCTGAACAATGAAGAGTGAAGTGGGCTGTTAAAAAATAATGAGTAAAACGTTAAATTTTAAGTTTTTAGACATGTGAACATTAAATTAAGTGAACAAAAAAATATTAATTGTTGAAAACTTGAGCTTTGAGTCCCAAAACTCAGAAATCTTGAGGGATCCTGTTGTTTTGAGTTTTGCAGCATTTGCACTGATCTGTAAACCCTGACGTTCAGATTATTTACCGTTGACCTGATCCCAGCGCCGTCGTTGCTTCTCTGTTGCTCATCACTGAGACGGCTGGAACCTTCACTTTTTTCTTTCTTTTTAACATTGTTTTAGTTTTTCTGTCTCTTTCAGGCCTCGTGTCTTTGTCGTCTCTGAGCTCGGCTTAAAACCCAGTTAATTTATTGTTTACCTGAGGGGAGCGCGCTGTCCTGAACGACCAGAAGCAGTCTCTGGATTTCAAAGAATATCGCTCAAAATGTGATTAATAATTCTCTCCCCGTGTGTAAAAGGAGAAGTCCTGGCAGTGATAACATTTGAAGTTCTCTGTAAATAAAGTGAGTTGACTAAGTAAAGGGATACTTGCTTGTTCAATGGAATAATTACTTCCACCACACAGTTTCTGTTTTTGCCTGCACTAAACATCACAAACAGGATAAAGGAACATAAAAAACACACTTCTTTACCTTTGTGAAATAGTTTTGCTTATGAATATGAAGTATGGGGAGGGCTGTGTCCAGAAGCATCCAGCGTAAAAACAAAAACACACCTGGTCAGAGTTTTAAGCTGAAAAATGGCAAGAATTTACATTTTGCACGGTTGGATCTTAAGGAGTTTCTGAGTAGAGTTTCAAAATGCAAAAAGAAGAAATGGAAATGAGACAAATAAAAAATTGAGTGCAGTAATTTATTGAAAACAACAAAACTGAAGCTGGCTGTTCATCAGCGATCAAACGTTTAACAGCACAGACTTTACACCAACGTCTGCACACAAATGTTATTTTCTGTCATGATCTGAGGCAAAGGCACCAAGCTTTCTCTCTGTCAACGTTTGTTCTCTGCAGCGGAGATTCTGAGGATTTATTTATTATCATTATTATATTATTTATATTATTATTATTATTATCATTATTATTATTATGGAACAAAAAGTCAAGTAGTCGACCCAAAAAACTGATGATTGTCAACACGCGGGACAGTCCTCGACCCACGGCCGTTCCTGGGGCCGACTGCAGCCTGATAACCATCAGACGGCAGAAAACGGCTTTAATAACAAAAATGTATTCAAAGGCCTTGTCTCCTTCAGCACCACAAACGCCCGTTTGGTTTTTGCAAGTGAGCTCCAAACCTGGGAAACTGGAAATGTTTTATTCTCTGAGGAGAAAAAAATGTAATCGTGACTTTGTCCTGGTGGCTTCCAGCGTCACTGGAGACAACGAGGGGCCCCATCTTGATCAGCACAGTGGAGGGGCCCCATCTTGACCTGGGCTGCTATTTCCTTCAGGGAAACAATGGAGCTGCAGGTTGTGCAGGGCCTCAAACAGCGGCCCTCATGACCGAGGGCCCTCGTCTGTGCAGCCGAGGGCCCTCAGTCTGCGCGGCTGAGGGCCCTCGGGACCGTGCTGTGTGTTCCTGGTCTAAATCCAACAGAGA
Source organism: Bostrychus sinensis (assembly GCA_020698575.1). Taxonomy (NCBI): domain Eukaryota; kingdom Metazoa; phylum Chordata; class Actinopteri; order Gobiiformes; family Eleotridae; genus Bostrychus; species Bostrychus sinensis. The sequence goes on from CM036239.1 coordinate 1,171,573, forward strand.
ACATTTGTGGAGGTTTCAGTTCCAGCGGCGCTCGGCTCAAACCCAAACCAGTTTTTGAAAAGAAAAACAAGAACATTCCTGAGTCCTTTTGGAAAGTTGTGTCTGTTTTTAGTTTAGTTTTGTTTTTTAGCTGTGGTCGTTAAACGTTTGCTCAGCTCATGAACAGCCAGTTTCACTTTAATTGTTGTTTTCAATAAATTGCTTAATTGTTTTTGTTCTGCCCAGTAGGGGGCAGATGATTTGGTGCAGAGCAGAAAACCTGAAAGGAAAAGAACGCAGCAACAGAGCCCAGGTACATGCACTGTAAAAAAAAATGTTGCAAAAACCCAAGGCAGCAGGATCCTGCAAGATTTCTGAGTTTTGGGTCAAACTCAAAATCTCAAGTTTTCAACAACAAATATTTGTTCACCTAATTTGATGTTCATGTTTAAAAACTTAAAATTTTAAGGTTTACTCTTTTTTTTCTTTATATATAGTATATTTAGTTTTTATTATTATTAATAATACTTTTTTCTGAACAATGGAGAGTCAGTCGGCTGTAAGAGGAGTTAAAAAAATAATGATAGTGAGTAAAACTTCAAATTTAAAGTTTAGACATTAAGTGAACAAAAAATATCAGTTGTTGAAAACTTGAGATTTTGAGTTGGCCCCAAAAATCTTGAGGGATCCTGTTGCTTTCAGTTTTTTGAGTTTTAGTGTAACCCCTCTACTTCTCGCCAGGCTGCAGAGACGAGACCACTCTCCAAGTTTAACAGGATTTAATAATCAGTCTGAAATTACAAAATATTAACAGCAATTGTTATGGTGGTGACTGGCCTCAGCTTCTGCCCCGTTCTCATGTCTCTCAACAGCAGAAGGGGCTGTGATCGTATAGTGGTTTTAAATTCAATAAAATAATAATACAATAAAAACAACACAAAACAGTACAATATACAAAATTCAAACAACCCAAAAACTGTAATGAATCTACAAAAAACTGATAAACATTAACAGCAACAGTATAACAGATTAATTAATTCCCCCCAAAAGTAAATTACATACCTGAAATCACAAAATATTAACAGTGATTGTTGTGGTGGTGACTGGCCTCAGCTTCTGCCCCTAAACAATGACATTAAACACAAATGAACACTGTAACTGTTACAGGACGTTCACTTTACACTGTGTTTATCACTGTCAGGCTGACTGCTGGTTACAGAGAACTTATAACATGATCAAACACAATTATTATGTTCATTAATTGAAAACAAACACTTGGAAAATAAATCTAACTCTCTTAAATTACATAAAAAACAAATAAATCAAATTTAGTGAAGTGTACAATTTTATAAAAAGACATTAAATCAGAGAGCCTAACTATTTACAAACCGTTGTCATGTCTCTCAACAGCAGAAGGGGAGGAGCTGAGGGGCGTTGCCACGGTAACCACCACCACCAGTTAATAAGGCGTTTAAATAAAATGGGGGAATACAACTTATATAAAAAGCACAGGAAAACAGACAACGTTTTGACGACATTCAACACAACATAACCTTGTTACATTAGCAACATTTTTTTTACAGTGTACAGATGAATTTGATGCTGTATAAGATCTGAGAGTGGTTTATTAAAAATAAACCAAGAACATAATCAGTTTTAATTACAAACTAACTGCCTGTACACATTATGTTTTATTTTATGACTCATATTAACTACAAATGTTGTTAGACAGATGTTGTATCGTTTACTGACAGCAGAGGGAGCCTTTGAGTCATAAAAGACTTTAAGGCCTAACAATGTTATTAACTTATTTACTAAGAATATTAAAAAAGTACCTCAAACAGTAGGACAGCAGCAAAAAAACTGAGAGGAATGACCAAAGAATTTATGAAATGTTTATATTTTCCTGTTTCTCAGAAGTGGCCACGGCTGCTGAGGCTCAGGTTAAAACATTTCTGCCTGAGCTAATTTAAAATGTTCCATTTTTATGTATTCTTTCTCGGCCAATAACAGTTTGATTACAGCGTTCTCCAGCGGATGTTTGTTGATGTTTTCTCCAGCAGGGGGCAGTGGGACGCGCACGTTTCCCATGAGTTCACAATCTTTTATGATGCAGGCAGCGTTGGTGTGGCAGCAGTGAGTCATCCCGGCTCCGGCTCACGAGATTCTGCAGGAAACCTTCTCTGAAACATGGACCAAACATTAACCAAGAGGCTGCCGTCTTCCAGGAGGAGGCCTTGTTTTGGAGGAAGATCCACGCCAGGGTTTGGGATTAAATTAGGATCTGAAAGCTAAGACTAAGTTTGGTGGTTCCTTCAGTGACAAATGCAGATCCTTAACTCGACAGAGACGGAGCAGAGGTCACCGTCCTGAGGTGTGTCGTGGTTAGACTCTGATTTTCAGATCAGATTTTTCTGGATAAGCCTCAGTTCTGTGTTGACAGTGGACACTCCTGTAAGTTAATGAATAATAAACTGTCACACATTGGAACCTGAAGTATTTATAGCAGCAGAGGTCGTCCACAAACTCTGCTGAGCCATAAATGTAAGTCATTAAGGATTTTCTGGCCGTACACTTCCCTCTGGAGCAGATCCTGGCCACAGAGATTATTCTGGCAAAGGTTTTGTGCAGGAGGCCTTTCCCTGAGGCTGACGACGCACAGACTCTGAGGATTAGAATAATGTGGAGAAGGAAACTGTTTCCATAGTTCATTTTAATGTATAATGCATTTATTAAATAGATTCAGCACATTTTAATTGTGATGATTAGGTAATATTCTAATTTAATGAGATTTAATGAATTTGGGGTTTTCATTAACTGTAAGCTACGCTGGCCCCGAGGTGGAACAGCAAAATTAAAAGCAGATGTAGATTTTTTAAAAACCTTGCCTGGAAAAAAAAAAAAAAAAAAAAACATACAGAAAATTCTAATAAATTTCTGTATTAAAAAGGAGCATCATCAAAATTGTTTTTGTGAACTAGAAAAATAAAAGCAGAGGGAGATTTTGAATGCATTGCCTCAAAAAATAAACTTAAAAATAAAAAAATAGTAAAATAAAATAAAGCCATGTCTCAATTTTTAAAAAGCTTTGTAAGTAAATAAAAATGAAAAGTGCTCCTGAAAATAAAAAAGAATGTCACAAAAAATTCTTCTATTTAAAAAATAAGACTTTCACCTTTTTAAATAAAGTTCATCTAAAAATTTAAAACACAGCCTCAAATCAAAAGAGGGCGCTGTTTTCCCAAAATGTCTCCCGTTTTTAAATTAAAACTGCCACAAAATCCAAATCTTTATTTGTGCAGCACATTTTACAAACAAGACCAAAGTGCTGCACATAAACAATAAATAACAATAATAACAATAAATTATGACTCTGTTTAGTTCCTGTTAAAATAAGGTCTCACCAAAAATTATGAGATTTGCATGAACTCAAAATGATCTAAAGACGAAACATGAAAAACGTAAAATGAGCTGAGCAGCAGCAGAGACTTACACCTCATCAATGATTTTATTTAAATCATTTTGATTTCAACAAAGAATTTCTTTTCATCAAACCCAGGCTGCAGTTTTCTGACTGAGCTCCCTGCTTCCTCTCTCTCTGCTCCTCTTCACAGCGGCGCATCACGAGACGCTGCCAGCTTCCTCCTCAGAGAAAATCTACAAAGCACTTTTGTTTTACGACGACTGTGAGTGGTTTCAGATTTGAGAATCTTCCGACCTCTGTAGGTTTCACTGCTGCACAAACACAGAGAGTCCAGTAACAGAGCTAGCTAACAGTTTGTACATAAATAAAACACTGGAGTCGCCATGGCAACCGCTTCAGTGGCAGTTCCGGCGGCCATCTTGTGACTGTAGCTAAGGCTAATGCTAATGGTGGCATAACTTCAAAAAATAAACGTTGGAAATTGAGAAACTAGTGATATTTTTGAATTATAATAAGTCTGGCAGTCTCTCAGTGCGTTCATCACTGAAATACAAAAATAATATTAACATTATTAATATTGTATGTTTGTATTTGTAAAGACATTAGAGGATAACAGTAAGGCAATGAATTAAATTAAAATGAGCCATTAAACCAAGTTGAAAACTGAGAATTGTCCAAAATGTGTCTTAGATTCAGATTTTAATTTGTTTATTTGAAGGACACAATGCAGTTTCATAAAACAATGCTAATACAGGAGCTGGCCTTGATGTTAAAAAAGCAAAAAGCAGCGCGGCTGATCCAGAGTCAGTTACAGTTACAGTATTTACCTCTGCGCTGGGGTCACGCTGTGTTCACTGGGAATAATAAACAGCGTCCATTCAGAGCGTTTGTTTACGAGCTCCGCCCACGTTAGCGTCGCCCCCCCACGTTAGCGGCTCCGCACCTGTTATAAATGGTCACATTTATATAGCGCTTTTCTACCTTCATGGGTACTCAAAGCGCTTTACATTCATACACCAGTGTGCACAGGTGGGTTAAGTGTCTTGCCCTAGGACACAACGACACAACGACACAACGGTGAGAGTGGGGTTTGAACCACCAACCTTCTGGTTAGTGGACAAGCGGCTCTACCAACTGAGCTACTGCCGCCCCTGTTAGCGGTGCCGCCCACGTTAGCGGCTCTGCCCACGTTATCGGCTCCGCCCACGTTAGCGGCTCCACCCACGTTAACGGTGCCGCCCACGTTAGCGGCGCCACCCACATTAGCGTCACTGCCCACGTTAGCGTCGCCACCCACATTAGCGTCACCGCCCACGTTAGCGTCGCCGCCCACGTTATCGGCTCCGCCCACATTAGCGTCAGCGCTGTGATGGATGTGCGCCGGGCGGTGTGTGGGAGGAGCTTCCTGTGGCAGCACAGATCTGAGGAAACACCGCTGCTCTGGTTCTGTGACCTTTGACCTTTGCAGAGCAGGGGTCACAAACCGATAAAGACGCAGACGTTCAGAGCCATCATATCTCTGTGCATGCACTGTAAAAAAAAACAAAAAAAAAACAAAGCAGCAGGAGCCCTCAAGATTTTTCAGTTTTGTGGTCAACTCAAAATCTCAAATTTTCAACATTTCTTGTTCACTTTAATTAGCATTGATCTAAAAACTTTCAATTTCAAGTTTTACTCACTATCAATTTTTTTAACTCATCCTACAGCCAAGTATTATTATTGATAATAATAAAAACTAAATATACTAAATTTAACAAAAGAATAATACTTTTCCTGTCTTTGTCTCTGTCTCTGACTCTGTCTCTGTCTCTGTCTTTGTCCCTGACTCTGTCCCTGTCTCTGTCCCTGTCCCTGACTCTGTCCCTGTCTCTGTCTCTGTCCCTGTCTTTGTCTCTGTCTCTGACTCTGTCTCTGTCTCTGTCTCTGTCTCTGACTCTGTCCCTGTCTCTGTCCCTGTCCCTGTCTTTGTCTCTGTCTCTGACTCTGTCTCTGTCCCTGTCTCTGTCTCTGTCCCTGTCCCTGTCCCTGACTCTGTCCCTGTCTCTGTCTCTGTCCCTGTCTTTGTCTCTGTCTCTGACTCTGTCTCTGTCTCTGTCTCTGTCTCTGACTCTGTCCCTGTCTCTGTCCCTGTCCCTGTCTTTGTCTCTGTCTCTGTCCCTGTCCCTGACTCTGTCCCTGTCTCTGTCTCTGTCCCTGTCTTTGTCTCTGTCTCTGACTCTGTCTCTGTCTCTGACTCTGTCTCTGTCTCTGTCCCTGTCTCTGTCCCTGTCTCTGTCTCTGTCCCTGACTCTGTCCCTGTCCCTGTCTCTGTCTCTAACTCTGTCCCTGTCCCTGACTCTGTCCCTGTCTCTGTCTCTGTCCCTGTCTTTGTCTCTGTCTCTGACTCTGTCTCTGTCTCTGTCCCTGTCCCTGACTCTGTCTCTGTCTTTGTCTCTGTCTCTGTCCCTGTCCCTGTCTCTGTCTCTGTCTCTGTCTCTGTCCCTGTCCCTGACTCTGTCTCTGTCTTTGTCTCTGTCTCTGTCCCTGTCCCTGTCCCTGTCTCTGTCTCTGTCCCTGTCCCTGTCCCTGACTCTGACTCTGTCTCTGTCTCTGACTCTGTCTCTGTCTCTGACTCTGTCCCTGTCTTTGTCTCTGTCCCTGTCTTTGTCTCTGTCTCTGACTCTGTCTCTGTCTCTGTCTCTGTCTCTGACTCTGTCCCTGTCTCTGTCCCTGTCCCTGTCTTTGTCTCTGTCTCTGACTCTGTCTCTGTCTCTGTCTCTGTCCCTGTCTCTGTCCCTGTCTCTGTCCCTGTCCCTGTCTTTGTCTCTGTCTCTGTCCCTGTCTTTGTCTCTGTCCCTGTCTCTGTCTCTGTCCCTGCCTCTGTCCCTGTCCCTGTCTTTGTCTCTGTCTCTGACTCTGTCTCTGTCTCTGTCTCTGTCCCTGTCTCTGTCCCTGTCTCTGTCCCTGTCCCTGTCCCTGTCCCTGTCTTTGTCTCTGTCCCTGTCTTTGTCTCTGTCTCTGTCTCTGTCCCTGACTCTGTCTCTGTCCCTGACTCTGTCCCTGTCCCTGTCTCTGTCTCTAACTCTGTCCCTGTCCCTGACTCTGTCCCTGTCTCTGACTCTGTCTCTGTCTCTGTCTCTGTCCCTGTCTCTGTCCCTGTCTCTGTCCCTGTCCCTGTCCCTGTCCCTGTCTCTGTCTCTGTCCCTGACTCTGTCTCTGTCTCTGTGGACGCTGCTGGGACATAAAGAAATGTGTTTACAGCGTGGTTTCTGCAGCGTGACCCCGGCCTGCCCTGGTTTTACCGTAACTCACCAGAAACAGCCAGGCTTTCATCTCCACAGTCTCCAGTTTTGAGACTGGAACAGTTTTATTTTGAGCCTGTGCTGAAGGTGACACAGGAGCCGCTCACACTTCGCTGCTGTTAAACTCAAAATAACCTTTGCATTATCTAATATTATATAATGTTTTTGACCTTTCAGCTTTTTCTTTTTTGGGTCGCTGCTGCTAAAATCTGGGTTGCCAGATCTCACTGACAGTTTCCAGCCCAAACAGAACTTAAAACCCGCCCAACACAGTAAAAACCATGCCCAAAACACAACCACTGTAAATGTTTAAACCGCTGTATGTAAGAAAGAACAGAAAGTTAACAGCAGCACTAAAAAAGTAAACCAAACAGATTCCTCACAGAGAGAGAACTCAGAAAATCAAAACTTACTTTACAATCAAAAACACCAACATAAAACATGAGCAACCAAACATAAATCACTGAATTTTAAAACAAATGAACTGATGACAAGAATGGACAGCAGTTTATTGAAATGTGTATTTCTACTTTCTTTGCCATAAAATGAGAATTATGTTGTTGGTATTTTCTCCAGAATATTTTTAAGAAAAAACTTGCCACATGTTGTGAAAAACAGACCAAATTTTAGTCCGATGCTATTTTTTCCAGCCTGAAGTAAATGAAATGCAGCCCAGTTGGGTGAAACCTGCCCAATCTGGCAACACATGGCAAAAATCTGCCTCTTAGCGTGCAGTGATTTTGGAAACTGATGTGGCAGAGGTTTTTCACAGTTGAATGCCCAAATTAACAGTAAATGCCCAAATTAACAGTAAATTACTGTATAAATAATAAATGAACACTGAGTTTATAATTTGCATTGATGAGAGCTGTTTACAAATGAAACATTAATGCTTTACCTCTGTGGCTGGATAATCACAATAATTACATAATGCTTTCAAAAATAAAATAAAATACTGCGAAAACTCAAAAACCCAAGGCTACAGGATCCCCTTAGGATTTTTACATTTTGGGGCTAACTTAAAATCTTATGTTTTCAATAACAAATATTTTTGTTCCCTTAATTTGATGCTCTTATGTCTAACAATGTTCAATTTTAAGTTTCACTCACTATTATTTATTTTTTTTAGCTCATCTTACAGCCAACTGACTCCATTGTTGAGATGGATTTAGGATAATTTATAGTATCCTAAATGTATGGATACTATAAATTGAGTACATTTAGTTTTTATTATTATCAATAATAATAACGTTTTAAGTTAAGTAAGTTGGCTGTAAGATGAGTTTAAAGCATCCCCTCACAGACTCATCATTTTTCAAAAAGTAATCTTCTGAAATATGTGTTTATATAAATCATGCTTAATTTATTGTAAACTCTAATTCTCCTGCATTTTTTCAAATCAATAGTCATTCATTCATTCATTCATTCATTCATTCATTTTCTACCGCTTATTCCCGGGGGTCGCAGGTGACTGGAGCCTATCCCAGTAACTTTGGGCCATAGGCGGGGTACAGCCTGGACTGGGGCCAGGTGGTCACAGAATCACAGTGTGAGGCCGGGGTCCGGTCTCGGAGTCGGGTTGTTTGGGAATGCAGCCCAAAGCGGGCGGTAAACTCCATCTAAGGCTAAATACTGACGAGACCGAGAGTCGACAAGTACCTGAAGGGAAAGTTGAAAAGAACTTTGAAGAGAGTTCAAGACGGCGTGAAATCAGTGGTCAATATAATAATAATAACAACAAGAATAATAACAACAATAACAATGTCTTCCCTAAAAAATAAAATAAAAATATAACAACAAACTCCTAATACATTTACTAATTTTATTATATATTTTATGTTTAAAACAAACTTATATAAAAATATGAATTATTTTTATATAAGTTTGTTTTAAACAAACTAATAAAAAGTACCGGACACACCGTCCCTCTGTGGGTCGGTGTGTCCCTCTGTGGGTCGGTGTGTCCCGCTGTGGGTCGGTGTGTCCCGCTGTGGGTCGGTGTGTCCCTCTGTGGGTCAGTGCTGTGGGTCGGTGTGTCCCTCTGTGGGTCGGTGCGTCTCTCTGTGGGTCGGTGCGTCCCTCTGTGGGTCAGTGCTGTGGGTCGGTGTGTCCCTCTGTGGGTCAGTGCTGTGGGTCGGTGCGTCTCTCTGTGGGTCGGTGCGTCCCTCTGTGGGTCAGTGCTGTGGGTCGGTGTGTCCCTCTGTGGGTCAGTGCTGTGGGTCGGTGTGTCCCTCTGTGGGTCAGTGCTGTGGGTCGGTGCGTCTCTCTGTGGGTCGGTGTGTCCCTCTGTGGGTCAGTGCTGTGGGTCGGTGTGTCCCTCTGTGGGTCGGTGCGTCTCTCTGTGGGTCGGTGCGTCCCTCTGTGGGTCAGTGCTGTGGGTCGGTGTGTCCCTCTGTGGGTCGGTGCGTCTCTCTGTGGGTCGGTGTGTCTCTCTGTGGGTCGGTGCGTCTCTCTGTGGGTCGGTGCGTCCCTCTGTGGGTCAGTGCTGTGGGTCGGTGTGTCCCTCTGTGGGTCAGTGCTGTGGGTCGGTGTGTCCCTCTGTGGGTCGGTGCGTCTCTCTGTGGGTCGGTGCGTCCCTCTGTGGGTCAGTGCTGTGGGTCGGTGTGTCCCTCTGTGGGTCGTCCCTCTGTGGGTCAGTGCTGTGGGTCGGTGTGTCCCTCTGTGGGTCGTCCCTCTGTGGGTCGGTGTGTCCCTCTGTGGGTCGGTGCGTCCCTCTGTGGGTCGGTGTGTCCCTCTGTGGGTCGGTGTGTCCCTCTGTGGGTCGGTGCGTCCCGCTGTGGGTCGGTGTGTCCCTCTGTGGGTCGGTGTGGGTCGGTGTGTCCCTCTGTGGGTCGGTGTGTCCCTCTGTGGGTCGGTGCGTCCCTCTGTGGGTCGTCCCTCTGTGGGTCGGTGCGTCCCTCTGCGGGTCGGTGTGGGTCGGTGCGTCCCTCTGTGGGTCAGTGCTGTGGGTCGGTGCGTCCCTCTGTGGGTCGGTGTGTCCCGCTGTGGGTCGGTGCGTCCCTCTGCGGGTCGGTGTGGGTCGGTGTGTCCCGCTGTGGGTCGGTGCGTCCCTCTGTGGGTCGGTGTGTCCCTCTGTGGGTCGGTGTGTCCCTCTGTGGGTCGTCCCTCTGTGGGTCGTCCCTCTGTGGGTCGTCCCTCTGTGGGTCGTCCCTCTGTGGGTCGGTGCGTCCCTCTGCGGGTCGGTGTGGGTCGGTGTGTCCCTCTGTGGGTCGGTGCGTCCCTCTGTGGGTCGTCCCTCTGTGGGTCGTCCCTCTGTGGGTCGGTGTGGGTCGGTGTGTCCCGCTGTGGGTCGGTGTGTCCCGCTGTGGGTCGGTGCGTCCCTCTGTGGGTCGGTGCGTCCCTCTGTGGGTCAGTGCTGTGGGTCGGTGCGTCCCTCTGTGGGTCGGTGTGTCCCGCTGTGGGTCGGTGCGTCCCTCTGTGGGTCGGTGTGGGTCGGTGTGTCCCTCTGTGGGTCGGTGCATCCCTCTGTGGGTCGGTGTGGGTCGGTGTGTCCCTCTGTGGGTCGGTGCGTCCCTCTGTGGGTCGGTGCATCCCTCTGTGGGTCGGTGTGAGTCGGTGTGTCCCTCTGTGGGTCGGTGCGTCCCTCTGTGGGTCGGTGTGTCCCTCTGTGGGTCGGTGTGGGTCGGTGTGTCCCGCTGTGGGTCGTCCCTCTGTGGGTCAGTGCTGTGGGTCGGTGCGTCCCTCTGTGGGTCGGTGTGTCCCTCTGTGGGTCGGTGCGTCCCTCTGTGGGTCGGTGTGTCCCTCTGTGGGTCGGTGCATCCCGCTGTGGGTCGGTGTGTCCCTCTGTGGGTCGGTGTGGGTCGGTGCGTCCCGCTGTGGGTCGGTGCGTCCCTCTGCGGGTCGGTGTGGGTCGGTGTGTCCCTCTGTGGGTCGGTGTGTGCCTCTGTGGGTCGGTGTGTCCCTCTGTGGGTTGTCCCTCTGTGGGTCGGTGCATCCCTCTGTGGGTCGGTGCGTCCCTCTGTGGGTCGTCCCGCTGTGGGTCGGTGTGTCCCTCTGTGGGTCGGTGTGTCCCTCTGTGGGTCGGTGCGTCCCTCTGTGGGTCGTCCCTCTGTGGGTCGGTGCGTCCCTCTGCGGGTCGGTGTGGGTCGGTGTGTCCCTCTGTGGGTCGGTGCGTCCCTCTGCGGGTCGGTGTGGGTCGGTGCGTCCCTCTGTGGGTCGGTGTGTCCCGCTGTGGGTCGGTGTGTCCCGCTGTGGGTCGGTGCGTCCCTCTGTGGGTCGGTGCGTCCCTCTGTGGGTCAGTGCTGTGGGTCGGTGCGTCCCTCTGTGGGTCGGTGTGTCCCGCTGTGGGTCGGTGCGTCCCTCTGTGGGTCGGTGTGGGTCGGTGTGTCCCTCTGTGGGTCGGTGCATCCCTCTGTGGGTCGGTGTGGGTCGGTGTGTCCCTCTGTGGGTCGGTGCGTCCCTCTGTGGGTCGGTGCATCCCTCTGTGGGTCGGTGTGGTCGGTGTGTCCCTCTGTGGGTCGGTGCATCCCTCTGTGGGTCGGTGTGAGTCGGTGTGTCCCTCTGTGGGTCGGTGCGTCCCTCTGTGGGTCGGTGTGTCCCTCTGTGGGTCGGTGTGGGTCGGTGCGTCCCTCTGTGGGTCGGTGTGTCCCTCTGTGGGTCGGTGCGTCCCTCTGTGGGTCGGTGTGTCCCTCTGTGGGTCGGTGCGTCCCTCTGTGGGTCGTCCCGCTGTGGGTCGGTGCATCCCTCTGTGGGTCGGTGCGTCCCTCTGCGGGTCGGTGTGTCCCTCTGTGGGTTGTCCCTCTGTGGGTCGGTGCATCCCTCTGTGGGTCGGTGTGTCCCTCTGTGGGTTGTCCCTCTGTGGGTCGGTGCATCCCTCTGTGGGTCGGTGCGTCCCTCTGCGGGTCGGTGTGGGTCGGTGTGTCCCTCTGTGGGTCGTCCCTCTGTGGGTCGGTGCGTCCCTCTGTGGGTCGGTGTGGGTCGGTGTGTCCCTCTGTGGGTCGGTGCGTCCCTCTGTGGGTCGTCCCTCTGTGGGTCGGTGCGTCCCTCTGCGGGTCGGTGTGGGTCGGTGTGTCCCTCTGTGGGTCGTACCGCTGTGGGTCAGTGCGTCCCTCTGCGGGTCGGTGTGGGTCGGTGTGTCCCTCTGTGGGTCGGTGCGTCCCTCTGTGGGTCGTCCCTCTGTGGGTCGGTGCGTCCCTCTGCGGGTCGGTGTGGGTCGGTGTGTCCCTCTGTGGGTCGGTGCGTCCCTCTGTGGGTCGGTGCGTCCCTCTGTGGGTCGGTGCGTCCCTCTGTGGGTCGTCCTGCTGTGGGTCGTCCCTCTGTGGGTCGGTGCGTCCCTCTGCGGGTCGTCCCGCTGTGGGTCGTCCCTCTGTGGGTCGGTGTGTCCCTCTGTGGGTCGGTGCGTCCCTCTGTGGGTCGTCCTGCTGTGGGTCGTCCCTCTGTGGGTCGGTGCGTCCCTCTGTGGGTCGTCCCGCTGTGGGTCGTCCCTCTGTGGGTCGGTGTGTCCCTCTGTGGGTCGGTGCGTCCCTCTGTGGGTCGGTGTGTCCCTCTGTGGGTCGGTGTGTCCCTCTGTGGGTCGGTGTGTCCCTCTGTGGGTCGTCCCTCTGTGGGTCGGTGTGTCCCTCTGTGGGTCGGTGCGTCCCTCTGTGGGTCGTCCCGCTGTGGGTCGTCCCTCTGTGGGTCGGTGCGTCCCTCTGTGGGTCGGTGCGTCCCTCTGTGGGTCGTCCCGCTGTGGGTCGTCCCTCTGTGGGTCGGTGCATCCCTCTGTGGGTCGGTGCGTCCCTCTGTGGGTCGGTGCGTCCCTCTGTGGGTCGTCCCTCTGTGGGTCAGTGCTGTGGGTCGGTGCGTCCCTCTGTGGGTCGGTGCGTCCCTCTGTGGGTCGGTGCGTCCCTCTGTGGGTCGGTGCGTCCCTCTGTGGGTCGGTGTGTCCCTCTGTGGGTCGGTGCGTCCCTCTGTGGGTCGGTGTGTCCCTCTGTGGGTTGGTGCGTCCCTCTGTGGGTCGGTGTGGGTCGGTGTGTCCCTCTGTGGGTCGGTGTGTCCCTCTGTGGGTCGGTGCGTCCCTCTGTGGGTCGTCCCTCTGCGGGTCGGTGTGGGTCGGTGTGTCCCTCTGTGGGTCGGTGTGTCCCTCTGTGGGTCGGTGCGTCCCTCTGTGGGTCGTCCCTCTGTGGGTCGGTGCGTCCCTCTGCGGGTCGGTGTGGGTCGGTGTGGGTCGGTGTGTCCCTCTGTGGGTCGGTGTGTCCCTCTGTGGGTCGTCCCTCTGTGGGTCGGTGCGTCCCTCTGTGGGTCGTCCCGCTGTGGGTCGTCCCTCTGTGGGTCGGTGCGTCCCTCTGTGGGTCGGTGCGTCCCTCTGTGGGTCGTCCCGCTGTGGGTCGTCCCTCTGTGGGTCGGTGCGTCCCTCTGTGGGTCGGTGCGTCCCTCTGTGGGTCGTCCCGCTGTGGGTCGTCCCTCTGTGGGTCGGTGTGTCCCTCTGTGGGTCGGTGTGGGTCGGTGCGTCCCTCTGTGGGTCGGTGCGTCCTTCTGTGGGTCGGTGTGTCCCTCTGTGGGTCGTCTCTCTGTGGGTCGGTGCGTCCCTCTGTGGGTCGGTGTGTCCCTCTGTGGGTCGGTGTGGGTCGGTGTGTCCCTCTGTGGGTCGTCCCTCTGTGGGTCGGTGTGTCCCTCTGTGGGTCGGTGTGTCCCTCTGTGGGTCGGTGCGTCCTGCTGTGGGTCGGTGCGTCCCTCTGCGGGTTGGTGTGGGTCGGTGTGTCCCTCTGTGGGTCAGTGCGTCCCTCTGTGGGTCGGTGTGTCCCTCTGTGGGTCGGTGCATCCCTCTGTGGGTCGGTGCGTCCCTCTGTCGGTCGTCCCTCTGTGGGTCGGTGCGTCCCGCTGTGGGTCGGTGCGTCCCTCTGCGGGTCGGTGTGGGTCGGTGTGTCCCTCTGTGGGTCGGTGCGTCCCTCTGTGGGTCGGTGTGTCCCTCTGTGGGTCGGTGTGTCCCTCTGTGGGTCGGTGCGTCTTTCTGTGGGTCGGTGCGTCCCTCTGTGGGTCGTCTCTCTGTGGGTCGGTGCGTCCCTCTGTGGGTCGGTGCGTCCCTCTGTGGGTCGGTTTGTCCCGCTGTGGGTCGGTGTGGGTCGGTGCGTCCCTCTGTGGGTCGGTGCGTCCCTCTGTGGGTCGGTGTGTCCCTCTGTGGGTCGGTGCGTCTTTCTGTGGGTCGGTGCGTCCCTCTGTGGGTCGTCTCTCTGTGGGTCGGTGCGTCCCTCTGTGGGTTGGTGCGTCCCTCTGTGGGTCGGTGTGTCCCGCTGTGGGTCGGTGTGGGTCGGTGCGTCCCTCTGTGGGTCGGTGCGTCCCTCTGTGGGTCGGTGCATCCCTCTGTGGGTCGTCCCGCTGTGGGTCGTCCCTCTGTGGGTCGGTGCGTCCCTCTGTGGGTCGGTGCGTCCCTCTGTCGGTCGTCCCTCTGTGGGTCGGTGCGTCCCGCTGTGGGTCGGTGCGTCCCTCTGCGGGTCGGTGTGGGTCGGTGTGTCCCTCTGTGGGTCGGTGTGTCCCTCTGTGGGTCGGTGTGTCCCTCTGTGGGTCGGTGTGTCCCTCTGTGGGTCGGTGTGTCCCTCTGTGGGTCGGTGTGTCCCGCTGTGGGTCGGTGCGTCCCTCTGCGGGTCGGTGTGGGTCGGTGTGTCCCTCTGTGGGTCGGTGCGTCCCTCTGTGGGTCGTCCCTCTGTGGGTCGGTGCGTCCCTCTGCGGGTCGGTGTGGGTCGGTGTGTCCCTCTGTGGGTCGTCCCTCTGTGGGTCGGTGCGTCCCTCTGTGGGTCGTCCCGCTGTGGGTCAGTGCGTCCCTCTGCGGGTCGGTGTGGGTCGGTGTGTCCCTCTGTGGGTCGGTGCGTCCCTCTGTGGGTCGGTGCGTCCCTCTGTGGGTCGTCCCTCTGTGGGTCGGTGCGTCCCTCTGCGGGTCGGTGTGGGTCGGTGTGTCCCTCTGTGGGTCGGTGCGTCCCTCTGTGGGTCGGTGCGTCCCTCTGTGGGTCGGTGCGTCCCTCTGTGGGTCGTCCTGCTGTGGGTCGTCCCTCTGTGGGTCGGTGCGTCCCTCTGTGGGTCGGTGCGTCCCTCTGTGGGTCGTCCCGCTGTGGGTCGTCCCTCTGTGGGTCGGTGCGTCCCTCTGTGGGTTGTCCCGCTGTGGGTCGTCCCTCTGTGGGTCGGTGTGTCCCTCTGTGGGTCGGTGTGGGTCGGTGCATCCCTCTGTGGGTCGGTGTGTCCCTCTGTGGGTCGGTGTGTCCCTCTGTGGGTCGGTGTGTCCCGCTGTGGGTCGGTGCGTCCCTCTGCGGGTCGGTGTGGGTCGGTGTGTCCCTCTGTGGGTCGGTGTGTCCCTCTGTGGGTCGGTGCGTCCCTCTGTGGGTCGTCCCTCTGTGGGTCGGTGCGTCCCTCTGCGGGTCGGTGTGGGTCGGTGTGTCCCTCTGTGGGTCGTCCCTCTGTGGGTCGGTGCGTCCCTCTGTGGGTCGTCCCGCTGTGGGTCGGTGCGTCCCTCTGTGGGTCGTCCTGCTGTGGGTCGTCCCTCTGTGGGTCGGTGCGTCCCTCTGTGGGTCGTCCCGCTGTGGGTCGTCCCTCTGTGGGTCGGTGCGTCCCTCTGTGGGTCGTCCCGCTGTGGGTCGTCCCTCTGTGGGTCGGTGTGTCCCTCTGTGGGTCGGTGCGTCCCTCTGTGGGTCGGTGTGTCCCTCTGTGGGTCGGTGTGTCCCTCTGTGGGTCGTCCCTCTGTGGGTCGGTGCGTCCCTCTGTCGGTCGGTGCGTCCCTCTGTGGGTCGTCCCGCTGTGGGTCGTCCCTCTGTGGGTCGGTGCATCCCTCTGTGGGTCGGTGCGTCCCTCTGTGGGTCGGTGCGTCCCTCTGTGGGTCGTCCCTCTGTGGGTCAGTGCTGTGGGTCGGTGCGTCCCTCTGTGGGTCGGTGCGTCCCTCTGTGGGTCGGTGCGTCCCTCTGTGGGTCGGTGTGTCCCTCTGTGGGTCGGTGTGTCCCTCTGTGGGTCGGTGTGTCCCTCTGTGGGTCGGTGTGTCCCTCTGTGGGTCGGTGTGGGTCGGTGTGTCCCTCTGTGGGTCGGTGTGTCCCTCTGTGGGTCGGTGCGTCCCTCTGTGGGTCGTCCCTCTGCGGGTCGGTGTGGGTCGGTGTGTCCCTCTGTGGGTCGGTGTGGGTCGGTGCGTCCCTCTGTGGGTCGTCCCTCTGTGGGTCGGTGCGTCCCTCTGCGGGTCGGTGTGGGTCGGTGTGGGTCGGTGTGTCCCTCTGTGGGTCGGTGTGTCCCTCTGTGGGTCGTCCCTCTGTGGGTCGGTGCGTCCCTCTGTGGGTCGTCCCGCTGTGGGTCGTCCCTCTGTGGGTCGGTGCGTCCCTCTGTGGGTCGGTGCGTCCCTCTGTGGGTCGTCCCGCTGTGGGTCGTCCCTCTGTGGGTCGGTGCGTCCCTCTGTGGGTCGGTGCGTCCCTCTGTGGGTCGGTGCGTCCCTCTGTGGGTCGTCCCTCTGTGGGTCAGTGCTGTGGGTCGGTGCATCCCTCTGTGGGTCGGTGCGTCCCTCTGTGGGTCGGTGCGTCCCTCTGTGGGTCGGTGCGTCCCTCTGTGGGTCGGTGTGTCCCTCTGTGGGTCGGTGCGTCCCTCTGTGGGTCGGTGTGTCCCTCTGTGGGTCGGTGCGTCCCTCTGTGGGTCGGTGTGGGTCGGTGTGTCCCTCTGTGGGTCGGTGTGTCCCTCTGTGGGTCGGTGCGTCCCTCTGTGGGTCGTCCCTCTGCGGGTCGGTGTGGGTCGGTGTGTCCCTCTTTGGGTCGGTGCGTCCCTCTGTGGGTCGTCCCTCTGTGGGTCGGTGCGTCCCTCTGCGGGTCGGTGTGGGTCGGTGTGGGTCGGTGTGTCCCTCTGTGGGTCGGTGTGTCCCTCTGTGGCTCGTCCCTCTGTGGGTCGGTGCGTCCCTCTGTGGGTCGTCCCGCTGTGGGTCGTCCCTCTGTGGGTCGGTGCGTCCCTCTGTGGGTCGGTGCGTCCCTCTGTGGGTCGTCCCGCTGTGGGTCATCCCTCTGTGGGTCGGTGCGTCCCTCTGTGGGTCGGTGCGTCCCTCTGTGGGTCGTCCCGCTGTGGGTCGTCCCTCTGTGGGTCGGTGTGTCCCTCTGTGGGTCGGTGTGGGTCGGTGCGTCCCTCTGTGGGTTGGTGCGTCCTTCTGTGGGTCGGTGTGTCCCTCTGTGGGTCGTCTCTCTGTGGGTCGGTGCGTCCCTCTGTGGGTCGGTGTGTCCCTCTGTGGGTCGGTGTGGGTCGGTGTGTCCCTCTGTGGGTCGTCCCTCTGTGGGTCGGTGTGTCCCTCTGTGGGTCGGTGTGTCCCTCTGTGGGTCGTCCCTCTGTGGGTCGGTGTGTCCCTCTGTGGGTCGGTGCGTCCCTCTGTGGGTTGGTGCGTCCTTCTGTGGGTCGGTGTGTCCCTCTGTGGGTCGTCTCTCTGTGGGTCGGTGCGTCCCTCTGTGGGTCGGTGTGTCCCTCTGTGGGTCGGTGTGGGTCGGTGTGTCCCTCTGTGGGTCGTCCCTCTGTGGGTCGTCCCTCTGTGGGTCGGTGTGTCCCTCTGTGGGTCGGTGCGTCCTGCTGTGGGTCGGTGCGTCCCTCTGCGGGTTGGTGTGGGTCGGTGTGTCCCTCTGTGGGTCGGCGCGTCCCTCTGTGGGTCGGTGTGTCCCTCTGTGGGTCGGTGCATCCCTCTGTGGGTCGGTGTGTCCCTCTGTCGGTCGTCCCTCTGTGGGTCGGTGCGTCCCGCTGTGGGTCGGTGTGGGTCGGTGTGTCCCTCTGTGGGTCGGTGCGTCCCTCTGTGGGTCGGTGTGTCCCTCTGTGGGTCGGTGTGTCCCTCTGTGGGTCGTCCCTCTGTGGGTCGGTGCATCCCTCTGTGGGTCGGTGCGTCCCTCTGTGGGTCGTCCCTCTGTGGGTCGGTGTGTCCCTCTGTGGGTCGGTGTGTCCCTCTGTGGGTCGTCCCTCTGTGGGTCGGTGCGTCCCTCTGTGGGTCGGTGTGTCCCTCTGTGGGTCGTCCCGTGTGGGTCGTCCCGTGTGGGTGGGCGTGTCCCTCTGTGGGTCGTCCCGTGTGGGTCGTCCCGTGTGGGTGGGCGTGTCCCTCTGTGGGTCGTCCCGTGTGGGTGGGCGTGTCCCTCTGTGGGTCGTCCCGTGTGGGTCGTCCCGTGTGGGTGGGCGTGTCCCTCTGTGGGTCGTCCCGTGTGGGTGGGCGTGTCCCTCTGTGGGTCGTCCCGTGTGGGTCGTCCCGTGTGGGTCGTCCCGTGTGGGTCGTCCCGTGTGGGTGGGCGTGTCCCTCTGTGGGTCGTCCCGTGTGGGTCGTCCCGTGTGGGTGGGCGTGTCCCTCTGTGGGTGGTCCCGTGTGGGTGGGTGTGTCATGGTGGCGTCAGGGTTAGGTTGACCTGTGGCAGTCTGCCGGTGTTTGTGCCGCTGTAAAGCCTCTGATTACAGAGCAGCGTGAGCCACAACAGCACTGACAACAACAACAGCTCAGGTCTCAGCTGCAGCCCTCACCGCTCAGGGCAGGACACCGACGCTCACCAACCGCACAAATACAACAAGATTTCTGTTTCTGTCACTGCCACAAATATTACCATTGTCAGGTCTATTGAAGGTATGGTAGGTATATTGAAGTACTGTGTGTACTACTTTACTGCATCTGTTATATTGAGGTACTGTGTGTACTACTTTACTGCATCTGTTATATTGAAGTACTGTGTGTACTACTTTACTGCATCTGTTATATTGAGGTACTGTGTGTACTACTTTACTGCATCTGTTATATTGAAGTACTGTGTGTACTACTTTACTGCATCTGTTATATTGAGGTACTGTGTGTACTACTTTACTGCATCTGTTATATTGAAGTACTGTGTGTACTACTTTACTGCATCTGTTATATTGAAGTACTGCGTGTACTACTTTACTGCATCTGTTATATTGAAGTACTGTGTGTACTACTTTACTGCATCTGTTATATTGAAGTACTGTGTGTACTACTTTACTGCATCTGTTATATTGAAGTACTGTGTGTACTACTTTACTGCATCTGTTATATTGAAGTACTGTGTGTACTACTTTACTGCATCTGTTATATTGAAGTACTGTGTGTACTACTTTACTGCATCTGTTATATTGAAGTACTGCGTGTACTACTTTACTGCATCTGTTATATTGAAGTACTGTGTGTACTACTTTACTGCATCTGTTATATTGAAGTACTGTGTGTACTACTTTACTGCATCTGTTATATTGAAGTACTGTGTGTACTACTTTACTGCATCTGTTATATTGAAGTACTGTGTGTACTACTTTACTGCATCTGTTATATTGAAGTACTGTGTGTACTACTTTACTGCATCTGTTATATTGAAGTACTGTGTGTCTACAATGAGGCCATGGCAAAAACACAGGATTTTAAACCAAAACTCAAAATACTTTGTACTTCAAACCAACTCAGAAATGTAGTGGAGTACAAAGTACAGGTACTTGCTCTAAAAGGTAGTGAAGTAAAAGTAAAAGTACCCCTTGTACAATTGTAAAGTACAGATACATGGAAACTGTAGTAAAATAACTAAGTACTTTTACTTTGTTACATTCCACCATGGTTCAGTTCAGTTTTATTTGTTTGTCCCAGTATCACAACAAACGACTTCACAGTTAAACATAAACACAGTCAACACAAACAACAACTACACTAAACTAAACACAAACAATAACTACACTAAACTAAACACAAACAATAACTACACTAAACTAAACACAAAGAATAACTACACTAAACTAAACACAAACAATAACTACACTAAACTAAACACAAACAATAACTGCACTAAACTAAACACAAACAATAACTACACTAAACTAAACACAAACAATAACTACACTAAACTAAACACAAACAATAACTACACTAAACTAAACACAAACAATAACTACACTAAACTAAACACAAACAATAACTTCACTAAACTAAACTAAACACAAACAATAACTACACTAAACTAAACACAAACAATAACTACACTAAACTAAACACAAACAATAACTGCACTAAACTAAACACAAACAATAACTACACTAAACTAAACACAAACAATAACTACACTAAACTAAACACAAACAATAACTACACTAAACTAAACACAAACAATAACTACACTAAACTAAACACAAACAATAACTTCACTAAACTAAACTAAACACAAACAATAACTACACTGAACTAAACACAAACAATAACTACACTGAACTAAACAGACCCAGGACAAGTTAGTATTTATTCATTCATCATGAATAAAAAAAGTATAAAATATCATTTCAACAAAATAATGTTTTAAAATCATGTGAATGTTTTAGATGTGACACAGAGATTGGCTACAGTTTATTCTGCCTCTACATAAACCTGTTTTTTAATATTTGATAAATCCCTGTCCATGCATTAAAAACTCATTCTTTAAGCTTATACAAAAAAAATATACACAACAAAACGTAACTAATTGTGGCGAGTAACAACAGTATTTGGCGAGTAACTTTTGATGAAGATGAGCCACAAAGGCCAGTGAGCAAAAAGTAAATGTCAAGCCCTGGGTGTATTTTATTTCGGGCGTTTGGCGGTGGTAATAACAACAGTGATATCGCAACAAAAAGTTAAAAAAGCAGTCATCTGGATTGGATTTTTAAAGTTGGATCAGAGGTGAAACGTCTTCAACTTTAAAAATCCAATCCAGATGACTGCTTTTTTAACTTTTTGTTGCAATGCAATTACCCTGAACACAGACAACAACAGTGATCTATAACACCAGTGGTAATAACGCTTTAAGGCCTGGACACCAAGGCGACTCCCAGACTGCCACCGATAAGACGGAGCGACAGCTCGTCTCTTCTCCTCTCGTTCCCTCCCGTTTCCTCACGTCGCATGACCTTTTTCCCTCTTCATTCACAGAAGCGACAGCCGACCTAAAGACCGTGTCTTGCGCATGCGTGTGATGTAATTACCCCCCCAAAGCGGCAGATGGCGCTAGCCAGTGAACAAAGATAAACGGAAGTGTTTGCGGAGTACATCTGCATGTAGCGCGCCTTGGTCTGCACTGTTCTCAGCTTGTTTGAACATTTGAGAAGCGTGATCATGGCCGGTTTGGACATTGTTTTGTGTGGATTAGGTGCCGCTGCTCTGTTACTTGAAGAAGATAACTTTCCGCACAGAATTGCGAAAAATGCAAAAATGGTGACAGTACGCTGCCACAGCGGTTTTCACCTCTCGTCACTCCGTCACTTCCGCTAAAATTCCCGTGAGCTGATTGGCGCAGCAGCTGTAGTGCTAGGCCTATCAGAGCGCTTCGTGCCAAAGACCAAAGACGCCGATTCAACAACAACAAGGCCAATCGGCAGAAAACTGGTCAGACGGCCTCCGTCCTGGAGCGATGGGGGCAGACGGCGCATACAGATCAAAAGGACGGAAATGAGCGACGTGGAAGAACCGTTCAGACGGCTTCAGATGGGCGATCATCGCCTTGGTGTATGGAGGCCTTTAGCCTTGTGCTAATGTGCTGCAGTTAGCTTACCTTAGCTTTAGCCTTGTGCTAATGTGCTGCAGTTAGCTTACCTTAGCTTTTGCCTCATGCTAATGTGCTGCAGTTAGCTTACCTTAGCTTTTGCCTCATGCTAATGTGCTGCAATTAGCTTACCTTAGCTTTTGCCTCATGCTAATGTGCTGCAATTAGCTTACCTTAGCTTTTGCCTCATACTAATGTGCTGCAGTTAGCTTACCTTAGCTGTAGCTTTGTACTAATGTGCTGCAGTTAGCATACCTTACCTGTAGCTTTGTACTAATGTGCTGCAGTTAGCTTGCTTTAGCTTTGTACTAATGTTCTGTAGTTAGCTTACCTTAGCTTTAGCCTCATGCTAAAGTGCTGCAGTTAGCTTACCTTAGCTTGTAGGCTAAGGTAAGCTATTATTAATTTCTGTCATCAGATGAGTTTAATTTAGCGTACAATTATTATTCACTGATGAATTCTTTAAACATGTGAGTGTTGCGGAGTTTTGTTTATTAGAGTCCTGTGTAACTGCGGAGTTCAGTGACTAGCGCCGCCTGCTGTTGTAAATAGTTATTACGTCTAGCACTGCTCGGTCGTGGGTCTGAGTGGCAGAGTTGACGACAGTGGAGACGACACAGTGGCCTCTGCTGACGGCGGTCGAGCGTTGGCTCGGTGTGTCCCAGGCTTCAGTGGCAGGGCATCAGTTCTCCTCACACTCCATTCACAGAGAATGAGTGTCAGCAGGCCCAAGAATTTAACCCCCAACCTCTTTACTGACAGTAATATAAAAGTGCCAGTGTTGTGCTTATTTGAAGTCTAATGGTTGTTTTAATGAAATGAAATGGTGACGCATCTCCTCTGCCATAAATGATCTGGGATAAAACTGAGTCTAAAGTATAAACAACAAAGAAAGCTGCCCTGCTCCTTCTGTCTCCTGCACTGAGTGCTCTCAGTAATTCATTCCTAAGTGATGTTTACCGTGTTGGGTATTTTATGCTCCACTATCATAATGACAGGTTTTATATTCACCAACAAGCAGCCATTATCCCCAGGCTCCACAGCCAAGGCATTGTTCTGGTTCCAAACTGCAGCCCTGAGACTGAGTCTGCAGAGAACAACCGAACAAAACAGCACAGAAGCTATTGTCTGAGTTTTGTCCAAGAACAAAATCAACAAATCTGCCTTCAAAATGTCCCTCCTTTTATGTGCAAAAGATCAAAAGTCTTTTCTTTAAATATAATCATTTTATCAGTGAACAGTGTTGGTTTGATTGTGGGATATTTATCACTGATCTGTTTATTGTGAACAACAGTTAATAAAACAGTTAATAAAATTATTTCTCTAAATTATTTTATTATAGCCTTTAATTCAGCCCCAGTGCACTCTTTAGGCACTTTTCCACTGGGTCAAAACCAAGAGGGACGAGATGGGACGGAGCGGTTTGGAGGTGTTTCCACTTCGCAAAGCGTCCCAAACCGTTCTACTCCTGGCCTCCTCCCTGATGGGGTCCAGCTCGGTTAAGCGTCTGGAACAGTTAGAGGTGGGCACTGCTGCGAGCTGATTGGACGAGAGAGAATCCTCACTCAGGCAAAAACAACAAGCCAAAGGACAGAAATAAAAGAGAAAATGTTTTTTTAATCAAACTCGTCCTTGTCCTTGTGATATACAGCCGTGTTCAGAGAGGACGAGCTAATGTTGAGGATACTTTCTCTAAAAATAAAGCTAGCGTATGTTAGCAACAGCTGTTTCTGGTTTAGTGAAGTACGACTCTCACTTCCAGAATCTAAACGTTTCATTTTTAGTTTAGACTTAAACTCGAGTTACACTCATGTGGTTACAATGTGTTACACACACCAACCTCACACAGACACACACCAACCTCACACAGACACACACCGGCCTCACACAGACACACACCAACCTCACACAGACACACACCAACCTCACACAGACACACACCAACCTCACACAGACACACACCAACCTCACACAGACACACACCAGTCTCACACAGACACACACCAACCTCACACAGACACACACCAGCCTCACACAGACACACACCAGTCTCACACAGACACACACCAACCTCACACAGACACACACCAGCCTCACACAGACACACACCAGCCTCACACAGACACACACCAGCCTCACACAGACACACACCGGCCTCACACAGACACACACCAGCCTCACACAGACACACACCAGCCTCACACAGACACACACCGGCGTCACACAGACACAGCAGGATTTACGCTCGTCTTTTTATTAAATGTTTCCAGTGCCTTTATGTTTTAAAAGTGAGTTTCAAACACATTTTTATCTCATTTATTAACACAACTTTTGTTGCTGTGTGACGTCAGTGTTTCTGTAACAGACCTGGGTCTCCTGGAGCCAGAGTCAGGGAAACACCTGCAGGTTCTGGGACGTCCCGTACCGTTCTGCAGTGGGAACGCTCCTTTAGTGCCAGTTTCAGTAAATGCTTGTCAGATTAAAATGTCAATCACTGCACAGTAACAGGCAGAAAACTCGCTGCAAGCCTGGGAGGGGAAAAGCACAAAGGAAGAAGATTTCACTGTGGCCTTTATGACACTTATTTTAAAACCTGTCTCACCATAAAACAGTTTGAGCTTCAAATACATTGATGACTACCTTTAGCCCAGTATATGTTTGTACTTGTATATGTTTGTACTTGTGTTATTGTACTGTCAGTCTATCTCTTTAGCCTTGGCTGCTTGTCAGGAATTCATTTCAGCATGACATGAGCTCTGGGTCATAAAAACATTTGAAATTACACACAAACAATCATCTTGGTTTGGCCAAGTGGGAGGTTGGCCTGTGAATGCTTCTTCAGAATGAAATAACAAAACATATACTGTAGTGCAATCAAAAGCAGAATGCAGTAAAATGATTAGCTGCGACTTCTCAGCAGGAGCCAACTCAAGATTTTTGAGTTTTGAGGCCAAAATCCCAAGTTTTCAACAACTTCACCTAATTTGCTGTTCATATGTCTAAAAACTTAAAATTTTAAGTTTGACTATCTTTTTTTTTTACTCATCTTACAGCCAACTTACTCTCCATTGTTCAGAAAAAGTATTATTATTGATAATAAAAACTAACTCTACTAAATTCAACAAAGGAATAATACTTTCTCTGAACAATGGAGAGGAAGTTGGCTGTAAGATGAGTTAAAAAAAAATGATAAAGTTAGACATGAAACGTCAAATTAAGTCAACAAAAAATGTTTGTTGTTGAAAACTTGAGATTTTGAGTTGGCCCCAAAACTCAAAAATCTTGAGGGATCCTGCTGCCTTGAGTTTTTGAGTTTTCACAGCTTTTTTTCTCTTTTCTACGTTGTAGGCAGGATTTTAAAAATGATGAAAAACTAAAACGTTTGCGCAGTACTGGAAATAAAAACGTGACATGTTCCTGTTGTGTTCCTGGAGTGTGGGGTCATTTGGCTGCATCTGTTCCTCTGGGAGCCAAAAGTAACAGGATCCCTGTCCCACAGCCTCGGCTAAAACGGGAGTCGTCCTGCGCTCACCGAGCTCACCATAAACCACCGAGCAGCAGCAGCGGCAGCAGCAGCGGCAGCAGCAGCAGCAGCAGCGGCAGCAGAACGATGACATGAGTTATTCCTCCAGATATGAGACATGAGACATGACTGATGACTGATGACTGATGCTCTGCAAACGTAACATGACTAAGTGTTGGGTGTTCTAGTTGTTTTTTGGTTTCACAAGTTACTTTCTAAAATAAACCTCAGTGAGTTAACATGTCATATATATATATATATATATATATATATATACTGTAAAAAAATGCTGTGAAAACTCAAGGCAACAGGATTCTTTAAGATTTTTGATTTGGGGCCAACTCAAAATATCAAGTTTTCAACAACTAATATTTTTGTTCACCTAATTTAACGTTCATTTGTCTAAAAACTTTCAATTTTAAGTTTTACTCACTGTCATTATTTTTTTTTAACTCATCTTACAGCCAACTTACTTTTCCACTGCAAAATATGCCATTAGCCCTATGTTACATTGGCAAAGTGTACTGTAAACCAGTGGTTCCCAAAGTGGGGTCCGGGGCCCCCTGGTGGTCTGCAAAGGTACTGCAGGGGGCCTCCCAGAAGCTGTTTATATTTTAATTCAATTCAATTTCAGTTAATTCTTTATTTCAGACCAGGCCCGTCAACAGTTTTGCTGGGGCCCAGGGCTTCAGGGACGGGGTCAACAAAAAATATCAGTTGTTGAAAACATGAGATTTTGAGTTGGCCCCATAACTCAAAAATCTTGAGGGATCCTGATGCCTTGAGTTTTTGAGTTTTCGCAAGTTTTTTTTACAGTGTATATATCTTTAGACAATGGGAGGAAGCCAAAGTAAACAGAAAATCTTGGATCCAGATCATGATCCACACAAAAAACAACTAATCATTTGTTTAAATACTGACCATTTTATTAAAATCTATCCAATACCATTACTCTGAGTTTTACTGTTTACACACACACATACATACATACATACATACATACATACATACATACATACACACATACATACATACATACATACATACATACATACATACATACATACACACATACACACATACATACATACATACACACATACATACATACACACATACATACATACACACATACACACATACATACATACATACACACATACATACATACATACATACATACATACATACATACATACATACACACATACACACATACATACATACATACACACATACACACATACACACATACACACATACATACATACACACACATACATACATACATACATACACACATACACATACATATATACACATACACACATACATACATACATACACACATACATACATACATACACACATACATACATACATACATACATACACACATACACACATACACACATACATACATACACACACATACATACATACACATACATATATACACATACACACATACACACATACATACATACACACATACATACACACATACACACATACATACACACATACACACATACATACACACATACATACATACACACACTTACATACATACACACATACATACATACATACATACATACATACACAGTTTAATAAGAACTGTTCTACAGATAGATTATTGTATTGAATTTATATGAACTGACATTTGTTTTCTCAACAATACATTACCATGAAAAGAACAAAAGAAAATGAAATGAAAAAAAGTTTAAAGTCTATTAGCATCTGATTGAGTCAGGCTATGACATCGCTAACTGTGATGCAGCGTCCGTTCCCAGCAGCTGCGCTGTCGCTGAGGTCACAGGACGGTTATACGCTGCGCTGCGTTCAAGTACAGCTGCGACATTTAGGAACTGATATAACCAACGAACAGAGCTGGTGCGTTCCCAACGTCAGGAGCATTACTCCCTTAACAAAAACACAAAATCCCAATAATAATAAAACCTAACTCTAGTTAAAATATTATGTCGTGTTTTTCTTCATAGATTTCTATAAAAAAAAAAAAAAACACTGCAGCCTCAAGGTCCTAAAAGCATTAAAAATGTTTTTAAATTTGTGCCAAAACAAACGCCTTCAGTGTATTAAATATTCTGAGCAGGCATTCATCCAGGTCCTAAAAAAGGTCAAAACATTATTAACATCACCACAATAACAAAATATATTCACTGAAGAAATGTTATCATTGAAATGCATTAATTCATTTTTCATATATTTTTTAACGCAGGTAAGGAGTTTTTTCATCTGTGTTAGACTTTTAAAATAAAACCCTTGAGTTTCAGAGAAGCACAGGTTACTCCTGAGTTAATCCAATGTTGTTGATGCTGGCATTAAATTTCACTCAGTGTCAAATAAAAACTCTTAAAAAGGTTTTAAATTTCACAAAACAAAACCTGGAGCTACCCTGAAAAATTGCCTCAAAGTCATATTTTTAAACAAAAAACCTAATTATACTTAATTTCAAAACTCTGGTGGCCCACCAGGGGGCCCCGGACCCCATTTTGGGAACCACTGGTCTAGAGAAATAGTTTTTCATAAACAATGCTCTGCTGAGATGGGTTTTTACAAAAGCTTTGAACAGAGAAGGTTTGTATCAGTGATCTGAAATCTGCAAAATTATATCTGAGAAAAACTTAACCTAAAGAAATGGTCCCAGACCTGGACTCAAACTCACAGATCCTCTAGTTCTGGGGTAAATGCTCTTTCCATTTAGCCACAAAACTATTATCACAATGAATCTAAAAGATAAATATAATACTTTTAACTCCACTACATTTGTAAAAAAGCCAAAGTAACTTCTGCAGAGAAATTGTCTTAAAACCCAAAGACAACTGCCTTACTCCCTAAAGATAATTATTTACTACATAATACTCCTCATATTTGCTCTCAGGAACTAAAAAGAACCTCTGGACACAATCTGGAAGTGATTTAGCTTTGCTTTGAACATTATTTGGATGATTCTATAATAAACCAATTTAAAAATAATGGATTAGTCTGATGGTAATACCCAGCCTTATTTATAATACGTATGGCTCGTTTCTGCTCTACAACAATCTGATCTGTTACGGTTTAAGTACTTAGGTATTTTTGAAAGCACATACTGCAGTACTTTAACTTTTCCTTGTATTGCAGTAATATTTGACCTGGAGGTTGTGTACTTTTCTAACCAAAAGTAAAAAATCTTGAGGGATCCTGTTGCTTTGAGTTTTCGTTTACATTTTAGTTTTTGTTGTACAGTGGACTCACATTTCCTGAATAATTGTCCCCAAAACATTCCGTGGAGTATTCATCAGTGCATTCTTAGTTTCCACGGAGCTGATAAATGATCAACCAACTGTGGAGTTAGTGTTGTGTTGACTGAGCGTAGATAGCCCATTGTGAGAGTAATTGCATCACTCAGTAAACTTTGATCATCGTCGTGCCTTTGAACAAAGCGACTTCTGAAACACTGAGGGTTTGATTCCTCCCTGGGTCAAAGGACGCACACTGATTTCATTTCTGGGTCAGGAGCCGAAAGTGGGTCACGGGGAACCTGAGTGAAGTTCCAAGGTTCACCTGAAGCCTAAACGTAACAGCAGCATGTTTTACTTCTGTAAAAGTATAAAGTACTCACTTTCAGAAGTACTTGTGAGTAAAAAAGTAAAAGTATTTCTCTCATGAATGAGTTAAATGTGAGGATTTTGCTGATTCCAGATGAAATGAACAAACTGCTGCAGGAGAAGAAACTGAATCTGTCTCTGAGCTCTTTATTATTCTGATGTTTCTAAAGCAGTACTACTTTACTGCATCTGTTATATTGAAGTACTGCGTGTACTACTTTACTGCATCTGTTATATTGAAGTACTGCGTGTACTACTTTACTGCATCTGTTATATTGAAGTACTGCGTGTACTACTTTACTGCATCTGTTATATTGAAGTACTGTGTACTACTTTACTGCATCTGTTATATTGAAGTACTGTGTGTACTACTTTACTGCATCTGTTATATTGAAGTACTGTGTGTACTACTTTACTGCATCTGTTATATTGAAGTACTGTGTGTACTACTTTACTGCATCTGTTATATTGAAGTACTGTGTGTACTACTTTACTGCATCTGTTATATTGAAGTACTGTGTGTACTACTTTACTGCATCTGTTATATTAAAGTACTGTGTACTACTTTACTGCACCTGTTATATTGAAGTACTGTGTGTACTACTTTACTGCATCTGTTATATTGAAGTACTGCGTGTACTACTTTACTGCATCTGTTATATTGAAGTACTGTGTACTACTTTACTGCATCTGTTATATTGAAGTACTGTGTGTACTACTTTACTGCATCTGTTATATTGAAGTACTGTGTGTACTACTTTACTGCATCTGTTATATTGAAGTACTGTGTGTAGTACTTTACTGCATCTGTTATATTAAAGTACTGTGTACTACTTTACTGCACCTGTTATATTGAAGTACTGTGTGTACTACTTTACTGCATCTGTTATATTGAAGTACTGTGTGTACTACTTTACTGCACCTGTTATATTGAAGTACTGTGTGTACTACTTTACTGCATCTGTTATATTAAAGTACTGTGTGTACTACTTTACTGCACCTGTTATATTGAAGTACTGTGTGTACTACTTTACTGCATCTGTTATATTGAAGTACTGTGTGTACTACTTTACTGCATCTGTTATATTAAAGTACTGTGTGTACTACTTTACTGCACCTGTTATATTGAAGTACTGTGTGTACTACTGTACTGCATCTGTTATATTGAAGTACTGTGTGTACTACTTTACTGCATCTGTTATATTGAAGTACTGCGTGTACTACTTTACTGCACCTGTTATATTGAAGTACTGTGTGTACTACTTTACTGCATCTGTTATATTGAAGTACTGTGTGTACTACTTTACTGCATCTGTTATATTGAAGTACTGTGTGTACTACTTTACTGCATCTGTTACACACAGACACACACCAACCTCACACAGACACACACCTGCCTCACACAGACACACACCGGTCTCACATAGACACACACCAACCTCACACAGACACACGCCATCCTCACACAGACACACACCAGCCTCACACAGACACACACCAGCCTCACATAGACACACACCAGCCTCACACAGACACACACCGGCCTCGCACAGACACACACCGGCCTCGCACAGACACACACCAGCCTCACACAGACACACACCAGCCTCACACAGACACACACCATCCTCACACAGACACACAGCAGCCTCACGCAGACACACACCAGCCTCACACAGACACACACACCAACCTCGCACAGACACACACCAGCCTCACGCAGACACACACCAGCCTCACACAGACACACACCAACCTCACACAGACACACACCAGCCTCACACAGACACACACCAGCCTCACACAGACACACACCATCCTCACACAGACACACACCAACCTCACACAGACACACACCAGCCTCACACAGACACACACCAGCCTCACACAGACACACACCAGCCTCACACAGACACACACCAACCTCACACAGACACACACCAGCCTCACACAGACACACACCATCCTCACACAGACACACAGCAGCCTCACGCAGACACACACCAGCCTCACACAGACACACACACCAACCTCGCACAGACACACACCAGCCTCACGCAGACACACACCAGCCTCACACAGACACACACCAACCTCACACAGACACACACCAGCCTCACACAGACACACACCAGCCTCACACAGACACACACCATCCTCACACAGACACACACCAACCTCACACAGACACACACCAGCCTCACACAGACACACAGCAGGATTTACGCTCGTCTTTTTATTAAATGTTTCCAGTGCCTTTATGTTTTAAAAGTGAGTGTCAAACACATTTTTATCTCATTTATTAACAGAACGTTTGTTGCT
The DNA here is from genome assembly GCA_020698575.1 of Bostrychus sinensis. Taxonomy (NCBI): domain Eukaryota; kingdom Metazoa; phylum Chordata; class Actinopteri; order Gobiiformes; family Eleotridae; genus Bostrychus; species Bostrychus sinensis. The sequence continues at coordinate 1,202,160 of CM036239.1, forward strand.
GTGTGACGTCAGTGTTTCTGTAACAGACCTGGGTCCTGCAGGTTCTGGGACGTCCCGCAGCGTTCTGTTGTCGTGTGGAGGTTTGTGACCCAGCCCAGGGCTCAGTGTTTGACCTCGCTGTGACCGCGGGGCAAACGCAGATGATCACATGTTTCTGAAGACGTGTGATTCTCAGTCGTCCAGGTCGCAGTAATGGGACAAAGGTTAAATAAAAGAACAATGAAAGGAAATGAACCTTTGTTTTTTACCTTTACTTGATTGTGACATTATTTATTCTTAATTTAATCAGTGACGACAGACACAGAGTGAAATACTGCAGTCTTCCTTCACTGCACTTTTAATCCAAAACTTCCACTTTATAATTCTATAAAAATAAAAAATTACAGTACAGGTACGATTAAGGAGCTACACTGTAAAAAAAAAGGCTGCAAAAACTCAAGGGAACAGGATTCCTCAAGATTTTTTAGAGACAGTGTTATTGTTTTGTTAACTTTAGTATATTTTTGTTTTATTATTATCAATATTAATACTTTTGTGAGCTGGCTGTAAGATGAATTAAAAAATAACAGAGAGTAAAAATCTGGAGGGATCCTGATGCCTTGAGTTTTTGCAGCATTTTTTCTTTTCTTTTTAATGGTGTAGCTTCTTAATTGTTCTTTTTTTTTTTTTTAATAAAGTGGAAGTTTTGGATTAAAAGTGGACCAGCGAGGGGAGAATGCAGTAGTAGTAGTAAAGTGTAGTAAAGGTCATTTTCATTTCCTGTACTTAACCTTTACCCGCAACATTTTTCTTTTCACTGGTGTACATTTTTTTCATTTAGCTACATTTTTGATACCAGAAAGTAAAAAATGAGCTCAGTGTGGAGAATAAATGAAAACAGGGAAAGGGAAATCAGAAAACAATCTGAGTTTTGTAAATGTGGTTTTATAATATGTAATAAAAATATTTGAAGGTTTATGAAGCCAACGCCAAAACCAGCGCAGAATTTAAAAATGTTTTAGACCCAGGTTTGGCCACGAGCTGAGGAGAAAGTTTCTCAAAACCAGTAACAAGTTCAGTGATTTTCAGTGGTACTTACTTTACTTAAGTACAGTTTTCATGTATCTGTACTTTACTTAAGTAGTAGAAGTAGATTTTACAAGGGGTACTTTTACTTTTACTTCATTACCTTTTAGAGCAAGTATGTGTACTTTTAACTCCACTGCATTTCTGAGCTGGTTTGAAGTACAAAGTATTTTAAGTTTGGTTTAAAATAAAAAATGCCATGGGCTCACTGTGGATACGCAGTACTTCAAATACCAGATGCAGTAAAGTAGTACATATTAGAAACTTCAGAAAAACAAAGACAGAAGGCGTCACTGTCGAATTCTCTCAGTTTTTTATTTCACCAACAGAAAGTGTCCAACTCCTCCTGATCCTCTCTGAACACTCAGGAGTTCTCAGATCTGTGTGAAATACTTGGACTTTTTTACTTGTAAGTACATTTGAAAGTGAGTACTTTTATACTTTTTTTTAGGTGATACTTTTACTTTTGCCTGAGTAAATGTTTGCTGTTTCCCTTCAGATTCTCTCAGAGGTTTATTAAAAATCACACGTTGACTTTGTTTATTGTTCCTGCTGCGACACGGACACAATGCCCCGCCCAGCACCGCGCGCCTGGCCAATCAGCGCGCCCCTCCCGCAGAGGCGTGCTGCGCATGTAAACCTCCGCGTGCACGGAGTCAGCAGCGGCCATGCGCAAAGCCGAGAGGAGGGCTGTGCAGTCTATAAGATCCCTGTCTGCCCGCGGTAGCGCACAGGCGGCAGCTGCTGGAGCCTCCCCCCGCGTCCGTCCCTGAGACCCGAGGTTTGTGCGCACTCTCCCCGCGCGGACCTGACCGGAGCCCGCTCTTCTCCTGGGGGCGCGCGGACGCAGCTCCGGCGATGCGGCGGCGCTGCTGCTGAGACTCCCTCCTCTGTCGCCACTTCACACCGGGTCTTTTCGAGGGAGGGGGAAAAAAAGAGCCATATTTTACATCTGCAACATGAAACTCAAACCGAACCAGACCGAGGACGTACGACGGCGAGGGCTTCAAGAAGCGAGCGGCGTGTCTCTGCTTCAAAAACGAACGCGAGGACGAGGTAAGACGCAGAAGTCAGGTTAGTCCTGAAGAAAAGCTGAGTTACTGAGTGGCCTTGTTGTTGTCTCCTTCACGCGAGGAAAGCTGTGATTGTGATGAAAGTGCGGGCTGATTGTGCACAGTGTCGTGTTTATTGTGGGCCAGTGTTGGTGTGGACGCGCGTGTCCTGGGTCGTGTCGGGGTTTGGTGGAAGCTTTGGGTTCAGGCTGAATGGGGACCGCGCTGCCGCTGCGCCTTGGGCCATCCAGTTTGGGCTAGTTTAGGGGAGCACGTAGAGAAAAAGAGAAAACGGAGCGTTGTCAAGCAGCAACAAATGGCGGACGGTGAGGAATTTCCAAATAAAATGACTGCGTAAAAAGCGCACGCTCCAAACACGCGCCGCGTATTGGCGACGCTCTTATTCTGAAGGCAACGCCAGTCCAGCTTCCGCCCCAAAAAACGTCTCTTGCTTTAAATGTGACGGGGGAGGCGCTCTGCTGCACGTCTTCTTTTAATAACCTGTGTTCCTCGCGCCGCTGCGCAGTGGGACATAAAAATATTTGCTGCGAGTGAGTTATTAAATATTTTTATGAATGACGCGTCGTTGGAGAACATCTGCGCTCAGAGCTTGGTCCTGGAGCTGCGCAGGACCTGGAGGAGGATTTAAAGGAACAGTGCCAGTGTTGCCAGATTGGGCTGGTTTCTGTGGCACACCCTGGAGAACACGGCATCAGGCAGGGTTTCTGAAACTTGGGCTGCTTTTCACAACAAGTGGCGAGTTCTTTTAAAACATTCTGGAGAAAATACAAACGACGTAGTTCTCATTTTATGGCAAACAAAGAAGAAATCCACATTTCTATAAACTGCTGTGTCCTCGACTCGTTTCATCAGTTCATTTGTTTTAAAATGAGTGATTGTTGGTTTCTCACATTTCCTGTTGGTGTTTGATAAGGTTTTTGTTTCTTTGACCTGGAAGGACTTTGGTCTGAGTTCTCTCTCTGTGAGGAATCTGTTTGCTTTACTTTTTTAGTGCTGCTGTCAAGTTTCTGTTCTTTCTTACAACGGTTTAAACATTTACAGTGGTTGTGTTCTGGGCTGGAAACTGTCAGTGAGACCTGGCAACCCTGAGCAGTCTCCTGTAGATGATAAATAATAGATGTGAGGTGACAGGAGATGTTGCTGGATTCTTAAAGCGTTTTTTCCGGTGTTGAATCATTTTTAGAACGTGCTTCTTGAATCTGTTTCTGTTTTCGCTGATACTAGGCCTGTGCTTCAGTTTAAAGCAACAGCACAATCCATTTTTCTACAAATCATTCCACTAAAAACTAACGTCACATGCATTTTCACAACAAAGCAAAGTAAACAGATTTAACTGCAGCTGATGCCATTTACCTCACAAGAGTTTTCAGTTTTTTTCAGAACCTTTCTTTCTCCTTCCTTGTGTTGTAAAATGTAAAAGCGATTACACAACAGAGCAGAGTGGTCCCTGAACGCCTCGGCTCCTGACGTCGTCCCGGCAGAGAACTGCCCCCGGCGACCCACACCAACGAATACTGCAGAATATTTCAGTGCTAACGACTGTGGTTATTTACTTAGAGACAAACTAGGCAGCTTTGCTTATTTGATTAATTTTCCAGCTTTATTTGATGAATATTCTGCCGATGCTGATGGTCATTTTTGTTGAGGGTCTGTGTGAACGTGGGGCCCAGCGCAGGCGGATTATTAAATCCTGTGGGCCGCCCTTGGCTGAGTTTGCAAATAAAAACACTCTCAAAGCATCCATCCCCTTAGAAAAATAGTCTGTCAGTGTTTTATTAAAATTAAATAAAAATATTATCTACCAAAAAGTAAATGACGGCCAAACCTTTCCTGCTTAGGGCCCCAAATGTTCAGGACTGGCCCCCCTGCAGTATTAGACCCTCACACAAACAAAAACTCAGCTTTAAAGCTCATGCAAACTAAAGTTTACAGTTGTTTACTTTCTAAACAAAAATAACTGAAGATAAAATCATTTTGTTTTTAAAGAAACCTCGAGAGCTGCCTCCTACATCAACTTTGTTTTGTTGTTTTATCTTTTTCTCAGAATTTTTACCTGCAACTCGATACAAAGAGCAACGTTTAAAAGAAAAGTGGTTCTGTCCTGCGCAACAGTTTCTGAATAAAAGGAAGCGAGTTTTACCTGAACTCTTGCTTTGCTTCCTTTTCGCAGAACTCTTCCACAGTTTGTCGTTTCTTTGGGCAGTGCTTCCTAAATACTTCGCAGTGTTTGGCTGAACCTGAAAATAAAATACATTTCAGAGAAGAGTTTGTGATCACATGGAAGTTTCACCTGAGTTCCTCGCTTTTCTGAGAAGCAGCTTGTGTTGAGACGGCGACAGTGAGAGTCAGAGAATATTGTGACAACAGAAGTTTGTGGGTGTGATGCTTCGGAGCCTGGACCTCTGCTTAGGAAACCATCTGTTTACTTTTACATTTCTGTCCTGATGTTAGTCCTGGTGCTGTGGCTGTGGGGGAGCAGTTTTGTTTTGGGAGAGGAGAAAGCTGAGCCCTCGAGGGTGCAATTGTCTGCAATTAAACTCCCAACAGAACAAGTGCACAGCGGAGGACACCTGCGTTTAGCCGCTCTGAGAAAGAAAAGCTCTTCTCTAATGACTTCTTTAGAGAAAACAATTCAGTGGACGGTGGATTCATCATTTAGACTTTTGGGCCATGAGTAGGAGTGCATCCAAATGCGTCAAAATGTGTTAAACAAACTGTTCTCAGTATTCGCTGCATGACTCAAGTGATATTTTTCTAAATTAGTCCAAGTAATTTCATGCCATTTATGAAGTGGTAACTTTTTGCTGTGTAATTGCTGTAAGTAAAGTTCTAGAACTCAGAAGTGTGGGCGCTGGGTGACTCTTTTTCTATCCATAACTCCAGTTTTATTTGTTGTTAGTTGATTTTTCAGCTAGTATGGATCTGTGCACTCGAGCGTCTCAGGACTCGTTATTCTCACGACACCAGGATCTGGAGCCTTGCTGAGGTTCATGGCTCCTCCTTCAGAAAGACGAGGTGTTTATGTCTTGAATATTTCTGTCCTCTGTCTCTGCGGTCGCTCCATATGTTGCTCAGCTAAAAACAGCTCCGGCGTCTCAGATTCACCGTTGGTCTTTGTAAAGCTCCGGTAAAACGGCTTTTATTTCCTGTAGCTGAGGTTCAGCAGATGACCGTTGTTTGCTTAGAAGTGGAGGAAACATTGGTCCACACTGCTCAGAAGCGTCCAGGACAGATTTACTGTATGGCCTTTGCCCGCTGCCCCTTTCCCAGTGGGGCCCCTGGGAACTGCACAACAGTTAAATATCACCATCGCAACTGTGGTGCCCCTGAGGTTCCTTCCTCACCCTGCCCTGCTTTCCAAATACAAGAATTAAGCTTTACTTTGAGATAATGGAAGGGATTTTGATTCACACTAAAAGTTCAGATATGAATTATTCCCAGTTCAGATACAGATACAGAACGGTACGGGACGCCCCAAAACCTGCAGGTGTTTCCCTGACTCTGGCTCCAGGAGACCCACGTCTGTTACAGAAACACTGACGTCACACAGCAACAAAAGTTGTGTTAATAAATGAGATAAAAATGTGTTTGAAACTCACTTTTAAAACATAAAGGCACTGGCAACATTTAATGAAAAGATGAGAGTAAATCCTGCTGTGTCTGTGTGAGACTGGTGTGTGTCTGTGTGAGGTTGGTGTGTGTCTGTGTGAGGCTGGTGTGTGTCTGTGTGAGGCTGGTGTGTGTCTGTGTGAGGTTGGTGTGTGTCTGTGTGAGGCTGGTGTGTGTCTGTGTGAGACTGGTGTGTGTCTGTGTGAGGCTGGTGTGTGTCTGTGTGAGGCTGGTGTGTGTCTGTGTGAGGCTGGTGTGTGTCTGTGTGAGGTTGGTGTGTGTCTGTGTGAGGCTGGTGTGTGTCTGTGTGAGGCTGGTGTGTGTCTGTGTGAGGTTGGTGTGTGTCTGTGTGAGACTGGTGTGTGTCTGTGTGAGGCTTGTGTGTGTCTGTGTGAGGCCGGTGTGTGTCTGTGTGAGGCTGGTGTGTGTCTGTGTGAGGTTGGTGTGTGTCTGTGTGAGACTGGTGTGTGTCTGTGTGAGGCTGGTGTGAGTCTGTGTGAGGCTGGTGTGTGTCTGTGTGAGGATGATGTGTGTCTGTGTGAGGCCGGTGTGTGTCTGTGTGAGGCCGGTGTGTGTCTGTGTGAGGCCGGTGTGTGTCTGTGTGAGGCCGGTGTGTGTCTGTGTGAGGTTGGTGTGTGTCTGTGTGAGGTTGGTGTGTGTCTGTGTGAGACTGGTGTGTGTCTGTGTAAGGTTGGTGTGTGTCTGTGTGAGGCTGGTGTGTGTAACACATTGTAACCACATGAGTGTAACTCGTGTTTAAGTTTAAACTAAAAATGAAACGTTTAGATTCTGGAAGTGAGAGCCGTACTTCACTAAACCAGAAACAGCTGTTGCTAACATACGCTAGCTTTATTTTTAGAGAAAGTGTCCTCAACATTAGCTCGTCCTCTCTGAATACGACAGATAGAATGGTTTGGAAACGCTTTGGGAAGTGGTGCTGTTCTGTCTTCAGTGCAGTGATCTGTTAAACTTGGATGTGTGAAAAATGAAACATAATTATATACAGAGTGTAATATCTTGATTGTGAACTCCACATTCCTTCATTAATCAGAGCAGAGCCACAGTTTCTTCTTCAGTGAGAGGCTGAGGCCGAAACCTAACGATGTCAATGAAAAATGAACTTTGTCCTCTGTGGCTTTTGTTGTGTAAACACTGATGGCTCAGAGGACAGAGACGGTCCTTAAAGTTACACCGCCTCTGTCCAAACGCGTCCCGAGCGTCTCCCGAGCGTCTCCCGAGGACGAGCTGTGACAGTTTAAAGGAATATGACGTCCTCTCAGTGAATCATCAGCCGCCCACATGGGACACGCAGCTGCTGACGTTCACAAAGACAGGACACAAACGGTTCGTAGATATTTGTATTTTCAGGAAAGGTGCAGTATCTAAAAACATTTTACCATCGCAAATTATATCACAGTAACACTTTAGAACAACTCCTCAGTAAAAAGCTGCAACAAAACATCGATAAATATGATCTTAATAATGTTTTATTTATAGACCCTGAAGAACGACTGATTTTTATCATTTTGCTTTAATGTACATGAGCTACTTACTCAGGAATCAGATTTTAATAACAATGAATATAACCTAATTATAGAGCTAATTATAGAGCTTACTAATTCTAAACAGTGTGAGTTATTCTAAAGTGTTACCTTTATTACAAAGCGTACTCAGCAATTTTGGATAAATATCTGATGTGATTTTTCTGGGAGATGTTGCAGCTGTGATTAGATTTGTGATATATTTTGTAAAATCAATGTTCAGTCCACAGTAAACATTTGAAGCATTTGATGGAGCACTGACACTGAAATATTCACTGCTGAACTAATCCAAGGAAGCACATGGCCTTCAGTTCATGTAGAGCTCTGAACTACAGCTGTACACTGCAAAACATCTGCATCTACATTAGTTACAATGACCTGAACTCAGCAAAAGCAAAATGATCTGTCCATGGGGAAGAAAACTCCACTTACCCCATGGACTCATCATTCTGCTTGGAATAAGGAAAAATAGATTAAAACAGTGAAGAAATAAGTTATCTAATAAGTAAATAAACCCAATGTACTGAAAATAGTTTGAACTAAGATCAATAATCTGAATTTAAACCATTTTAACTCATGTAGATATTGACTTGTTGCAGTGTGTACAGATTAAGATCCAGTGTTTATACATCGCCCAAATAACTGCAGCCTTTGGGATTTGATAAAGTTCAGATTGATTTAGATTTAGTTTGTGCAGCTTTTTAAGAAAAGCTCCTCGTCTCGGACGCTCGCCTGACGTTCCCTCAGTAGATTCTGAGTCTGCTCCTGACCTCCATGGAAGTAAACAGGCGTCTCTCTGAGGAGGAGGTGAGGAGGAGGTGAGGAGGAGGTGAGGAGGTGAGGAGGGGAGGAGGGGAGGAGGGGAGGAGGGAGGAGGTGAGGAGGGAGGAGGGAGGAGGTGAGGAGGGGAGGAGGGGAGGAGGTGAGGTGGTGAGGAGGGGAGGAGGTGAGGAGGGGAGGAGGTGAGGAGGTGGTGAGGAGGTGAGGAGGTGAGGAGGTGAGGAGGGAGGAGGTGAGGTGGTGAGGAGGGGAGGAGGTGAGGAGGGGAGGAGGTGAGGAGGTGGTGAGGAGGTGAGGAGGTGGTGAGGGGAGGAGGGAGAAGGTGAGGAGGTGAGGTGGTGAGGAGGTGAGGAGGGGAGGAGGTGAGGAGGTGGTGAGGAGGTGAGGAGGTGGTGAGGGGAGGAGGGAGGAGGTGAGGAGGGGAGGAGGTGAGGTGGTGAGGAGGTGAGGAGGGGAGGAGGGAGGAGGGGAGGAGGTGAGGAGGTGAGGAGGTGGTGAGGAGGTGAGGAGGTGGTGAGGAGGTGAGGAGGTGAGGAGGGGAGGAGGTGAGGAGGTGAGGAGGTGAGGAGGAGGTGAGGAGGGGAGGAGGTGAGGAGGTGAGGAGGAGGTGAGGAGGTGAGGAGGGGAGGAGGTGAGGAGGAGGGGAGGAGGTGAGGAGGTGAGGAGGGGAAGAGGTGAGGAGGGGAGGAGGGGAGGAGGTGGTGAGGAGGTGAGGAGGGAAGGAGGGGAGGAGGTGGTGAGGAGGTGAGGAGGGAAGGAGGTGAGGAGGGGAGGAGGTGAGGAGGGAAGGAGGTGAGGAGGGGAGGAGGTGAGGAGGTGAGGAGGGAAGGAGGGGAGGAGGTGGGGAGGAGGTGAGGAGGTGAGGAGGAGGTGAGGAGGAGAGGAGGAGGTGAGGAGGAGAGGAGGAGGTGAGGAGGTGAGGAGGAGGGAGGAGGTGAGGAGGAGGTGAGGAGGTGTGGAGGAGGTGAGGAGGGGAGGAGGTGAGGAGGGAGGAGGTGAGGAGGTGAGGAGGGGAGGAGGTGGTGAGGAGGTGAGGAGGAGGAGGGGAGGAGGTGAGGAGGTGGGGAGGAGGTGTGGAGGAGGTGAGGAGGAGGTGAGGAGGGGAAGAGGTGAGGAGGTGAGGAGGGGAGGAGGTGAGGAGGTGAGGAGGGGAGGAGGTGAGGAGGGGAGGAGGAGGTGAGGAGGGGAGGAGGTGGTGAGGAGGGAAGGAGGTGAGGAGGTGGGGAGGAGGTGAGGAGGTGAGGAGGAGGGGAGGAGGTGAGGAGGTGAGGAGGAGGTGAGGAGGTGAGGAGGAGGGAGGAGGTGAGGTGAGGAGGAGGTGAGGAGGTGAGGAGGAGGGAGGAGGTGAGGAGGTGAGGAGGTGAGGAGGAGGGAGGAGGGGAAGAGGTGAGGAGGGGAGGAGGTGAGGAGGGAGGAGGTGAGGAGGGGAGGAGGTGGTGAGGAGGTGAGGAGGGAAGGAGGGGAGGAGGTGAGGAGGTGAGGAGGAGGGGAGGAGGTGAGGAGGTGAGGAGGGGAAGAGGTGGTGAGGAGGGAGGAGGGAGGAGGTGAGGAGGGGAGGAGGGAGGAGGGGAGGAGGGGAGGAGGTGAGGAGGTGAGGAGGAGGTGAGGAGGGGAGGAGGTGAGGAGGGAGGAGGTGAGGAGGGGAGGAGGTGGTGAGGAGGTGAGGAGGGAAGGAGGTGAGGAGGTGAGGAGGAGGGGAGGAGGGGAGGAGGTGAGGAGGGAGGAGGTGAGGAGGGGAGGAGGTGGTGAGGAGGGAAGGAGGGGAGGTGGTGAGGAGGTGAGGAGGGAAGGAGGGGAGGTGGTGAGGAGGTGAGGAGGGAAGGAGGGGAGGAGATGAGGAGGTGAGGAGGGAGGAGGTGAGGAGGAGGGAGGAGGTGAGGAGGAGGTGAGGAGGTGAGGAGGAGGTGAGGAGGAGTGGAGGAGGTGAGGAGGAGGGAGGAGGTGAGGAGGTGAGGAGGTGAGGAGGAGGGAGGAGGTGAGGAGGGGAAGAGGTGAGGAGGGGAGGAGGTGAGGAGGGGAGGAGGTGAGGAGGGGAGGAGGTGAGGAGGGGAGGAGGTGAGGAGGAGGGGAGGAGGGGAGGAGGTGAGGAGGTGAGGAGGGAGGAGGTGAGGAGGGGAGGAGGTGGTGAGGAGGGAAGGAGGGGAGGTGGTGAGGAGGTGAGGAGGGAAGGAGGGGAGGTGGTGAGGAGGTGAGGAGGGAAGGAGGGGAGGAGATGAGGAGGTGAGGAGGGAGGAGGTGAGGAGGAGGGAGGAGGTGAGGAGGAGGTGAGGAGGTGAGGAGGAGGTGAGGAGGAGGGAGGAGGTGAGGAGGAGGGAGGAGGTGAGGAGGTGAGGAGGTGAGGAGGAGGGAGGAGGTGAGGAGGGGAAGAGGTGAGGAGGGGAGGAGGTGAGGAGGGAGGAGGTGAGGAGGGGAGGAGGTGAGGAGGAGGGGAGGAGGGGAGGAGGTGAGGAGGTGAGGAGGGAGGAGGTGAGGAGGGGAGGAGGTGGTGAGGAGGTGAGGAGGGAAGGAGGGGAGGTGGTGAGGAGGTGAGGAGGGAAGGAGGGGAGGAGATGAGGAGGTGAGGAGGAGGTGAGGAGGAGGTGAGGAGGGAGGAGGCCGCCACCTGCAGAGCTCGGGGCCGACGGCTTTGGCTCCGGGCCCGGCCTCTGCCGAGTCTCCGTCCTGAGAACAGAAGTCCTGCGGCAGTAGTGGGAACAATCCCATTAGAGACGGGCGCGGGACGAACAGATTAGGAATAAACTGCCAGACTACGGCAGATTACGGCACGGGCAGAGGCGGCTGGGACCATCTGCTGCAGGACGGTCACAGAAAATCAAATAAGAAGCACAGAGCATTAAAAAGCATTCAAAGCCATTAAATAGATTTTGCACAAATGAAGCTTAAATATCATTAAAATATTACATTTGATTCCAACAGATGTTAAAATGTGACATTAATAACTCATCATTCATTCATTTAACACCGCTTATTCCCGTTAGGGGTCGCGGTGACTGGAGCCTGTCCCAGTAACTTTGGGCCGTAGGCGGGGCCCAGCCTGGACAGGGGCCAGTCCCAGGGCTGACACAGAGACGACCACAGACAGACAACCATTCACTCTCACATTCATCCACTAGGGGGCATTAGAGTCACCAGTTCACCAACTCATGCCTGTGTTTGGAGGTGGGAGGAAGCCGGAGAGAACCCAGGGTAACACAGGGAGGACCTGCAGACTCCACCCAGAGAGATCTGTGATGGTGTGGTGGTCGGCCCGGGGATCGAACCCACAACCTCCTCGCTGGGAGGCGAGAACACTAACCGCTCTGTTATTTAATAATACATTAATAACTTTATTTGTGAATAGAAATCTGCAGATAACAGGATTTCCCACAGATTTCTGTGGTGGCAATGGTCATCCTTAATGAAATAGTTTTACTAAAACACTTTGGAAGTAAAAATGTCACTTAATGTCTTTATTTATCTTCAGCAGTTTTTTTGTTTTGCTTCCATCAGGACCAAACCCAGACGTCTGATGTTTCAGAGAATTTAAGCTGCCGCGTGTTTGTGGAATTAAAAATGTTAAAAATGGCATTTAAAAAGCATTAAATTAGACTTGATTTTTTTTATTTATTGGTTTATTTTAGAGGGACAGTGTACATTCATTAACATTTCTGTAAATGCACCACTGGCTTTTTTCCTTCTGCAGTCCCGGGACGGTTGTTGATCCTAAAACAAGACACAAATGCATCACATCAGAATAAACTTTAATAAAACTGCAGTCTGTGTGCAGATGGCAGATCAGTGTTGGCAGCTCTGATGTTTATGAACCAGTTTTTAAATTAACGTTGAACCTGTCGATGCCTGCCCTGATGCTTTATGCTGTAGTTTTGCTCAGTTTTTTGTTGCCTCACCAAACAAACGATCAAAATACTATAAAATATAATAAAATACTATAAAATATAATCAAGTCAAATCAAATGGGTCGTTTTCAAAGGTTGTACTTGAGTAAAACAAATTTTAAAAGTCTGGGAAAAGCACTTGTGTGGCTTTCAGTTCTGTGGCAGCCGTTTTCCTTCTTTCTGCAGAGTTTAGATGAAATCTATGGAAGTCTGTTTATTTTGAATCACTAAAAGTATAAAGAATAAAGTCTAACGTCGCTGCAGCGGTCGGTGACTTTGCTCTCAGCGCGGTGTTTGAAAGAATTATTAGAGACCTGTCCAGTTTAATGTTTGTTGTTTAGTGTTTGTTGTTGACGTGATTACTGCGGCTGTCGCTCCTGGCGCGGCCGGGTTTCAGCAGCAGAAGGTGATAACGAGCGCAGCAGATGTGATCTTCTCGTGGTTTGTTGTTCATCTGATCCAGCTCTGAGCAAACTGCAGCCGAGGAGAAATCTAAGCCCCGCAGGTTTCTGAGGCTCGGTTTACACTCGAGTCATTTCTGTAGCTGTGCATGATTGATAAATGAGTTAGTTCTTCACCAGTCAGAGAAGTTAATGCAAGCTAATGCTGAGTGTTTAGTTATGATTTGCAATTTACAAAACCTGAAGAGTGACTTTACTTCAGGGGTGTCCTTTTTTCAGAGAGGGCCAGGTTTGAAGCTGTGCAACAGTGCAAGGGCCGGGAATCCCTCCTGAGGTTTTCTCAGAACTGAACGCACAGAATAGGAAATAAATAAAATGCACACTGTTTTATAGGTATTTTGTTTACAAAAGCTAAATAATTAATTCTTTTCTCTGACAGCACAAGTCCTAATAAAATAACATCTTTGAACCTAAAAGCTGCAAGTATTGCCTGGCATTGTCTGTGGCACAGTGGGTTAAGCATTCGCCCAGCAACCGGAGGGTCGCTGGTTCGAATCCCATCTGAAGCGCATACTGTCGTTGTGTCCCTGGGCAAGACACTTCACCCACCTTGCCTGTGTGAATGTGTTAGTGTGGCTGTGTTTGGTGGTGGTCGGAGGGGCCGTTGGCGCAGATTGGGCAGCCACGCTTCCGTCAGTCTGCCCCAGGGCAGCTGTGGCTACAGAAGTAGCTCACCACCACCGAGTGTGACTGAGGAGTGAATGAATAATAGATCAAAAATTGTAAAGCGACTTTGAGTTGTGTGAAAAGCGATATATAAAATTGATGTATTATTATTATTAAACTCATTTAAAACACAGCAGAGCGGGTTAGATGAGATGCACAAAAGTACAGAGCTACGAAAAAAACACTGCACTGTGAGATCTGGAGGGCCATAAGTAATGCATTTTGTCCCAGAAGCTGAGGACCATGGGAAATCTCAACCCGGGCCGCACTTTGGACACTGTCTGTTTACTTTCATCAGTGGTATTGAAAATGTCCAACGTGGTACAGAAACAAACTTCAGCTGCAGTTTCATTTGTTAAATTTGGAAAATAGGCACCTGAAAAAATAACTTTTCCCTCAGAAAAATATTTTTCCACAAATGTTACAGCCTGAGCCTGAACAGCGGTGATTAAAGATAATTCTGTTAAAGTTGGTTCTGAACACAACGCTGTGCTGGACAAATGTTTCATTTCCAAAACTTTACACCAAAATATAAATTCCAAAACTTTTTCAGGCATTTTAAAATTCCATGACTTTTCCATGTTTTCTGTGATGAGCCTTGACCACAGCCCTGACTTTGTTTGTTTGTTTGTTTGTTTGTTTGTTTGTTTGTTGCAGGTGTTGCTGGTCAGCAGCAGCCGACACCCGGACCAATGGATCGTCCCCGGAGGAGGCATGGAGCCCGAGGAGGAGCCGTGCGGAGCGGCCGTCAGGGAGGTGTTCGAGGAGGTACACGCAGTACACGCAGTACACGCAGGACACGCAGTACGCAGTACACGCAGGACACGCAGGACACGCAGGACACGCAGGACACGCAGGACACGCAGTACACGCAGTACACGCAGTACACGCAGTACACGCAGTACACGCAGGACACGCAGGACACGCAGGACACGCAGGACACAGTACACGCAGTACACGCAGTACACGCAGGACACGCAGGACACGCAGGACACAGTACACGCAGGACACGCAGTACACGCAGTACGCAGTACACGCAGTACACAGTACACAGTACACGCAGTACACGCAGTACACACAGTACACACAGTACACACAGTACACGCAGTACACGCAGTACTTCAGTATAACAGATGCAGTAAAGTAGTACACACAGTACTTCAATATAACAGATGCAGTAAAGTAGTACACACAGTACTTCAATATAACAGATGCAGTAAAGTAGTACACACAGTACTTCAATATAACAGATGCAGTAAAGTAGTACACGCAGTACTTCAATATAACAGATGCAGTAAAGTAGTACACGCAGTACTTCAATATAACAGATGCAGTAAAGTAGTACACACAGTACTTCAATATAACAGATGCAGTAAAGTAGTACACGCAGTACTTCAATATAACAGATGCAGTAAAGTAGTACACACAGTACTTCAATATAACAGATGCAGTAAAGTAGTACACACAGTACTTCAATATAACAGATGCAGTAAAGTAGTACACACAGTACTTCAATATAACAGATGCAGTAAAGTAGTACTGCTTTAGAAACATCAGAATAATAAAGAGCTCAGAGACAGATTCAGTTTCTTCTCCTGCAGCAGTTTGTTCATTTCATCTGGAATCAGCAAAATCCTCACATTTAACTCATTCATGAGAGAAATACTTTTACTTTTACTTGAGTACATTTTTATTTTATTATTTTATGAACCTTGGTAAAACCCATTCAGATCAAGATCTGGTTTCCAACCTGGACCTGGCCCAGAGCAGAAATAACAAACATCAAAGTAAAGGGCAGCAGCTGTGAACTGTGTGGCGTTTAAGTGCAGTGATATTTGAAGGTGCAGAGCAGTAAACTGTTAAAAATTATAAGGTGCACTTATTCCCAGTAGAAAATTAAGAACACAGGCACTGATTTATAGAGGCTTGTTGCCTGTTACATAAAAAGGAACAAAAGGTTTTAAAAGTTCAGACATTTTTAGTTCAGTTTGGAGAGTGTTCCCAGCAGAAGCTAAAGGCCTGTTTTCCCAACTCAGTCCGAACACGAGGAGGTGGAAAATGTCCTGAGAACTCAAGGCTGCTCCTTTATCTGTACGTTTACCTCAGCAAAGAAACTGAGGACTTCTTCCACAAATGGAACTGAAGTCACATTTTTTGGGGTAAATTTATTTACAAAATCCGACACCAAGAACAGACATTTCATGTTGAAAGGCGAGTTATAGTAATAATAGAATAGAGAACAACAGCTGAATAGGTGTGCGCTATGCTAACGTAACACATTGATGGTTATTCAGCGACATGAAGCATAAACAACGAACTGAACAGGTGTCTCGTATGTTAACGTAATATATTAACAGTTATTCACATAACTATAGCATAAAGAACATAATATAACAAGTTCACCAAACTCACCATCTCACTCCTAATCGCTAAATCCTTTAAATTCTTCATCCTCGGTGTCGCTTCTGAACAACTCCGCCAACTCCGGAGGTAGACGAAGCGCCGCTTCCTCCTCTGCGTGGCTGTCGTCAGACTCAGCATCAGTTCCATTTCCAATTATTCCGCTCTTTCTCAGTTGTCTTTATAGCCTAAGTTGTTAGTGGTAATGTTTACATTTTAAATTGTCAGTGGTACAGGTGCAGCAGATGCTGGTACACAAGCCTAGAGCGCCCTCTGGTGGCTGTCAGTGTGAAAATAACCAACACCTGAAATATTTTAATATATAAGTCACACCTGAGTATACGTCACACCCCGAGCCAGACGATGGAAAAAAGTGCCACTTATAGTCCAGAAAATACAGTAATGTTGAAATGTGTGGTAATGTGCTGTCAGTTTGTGGTCATGGCTGTGGTAACAGAGGATTTCATGAATGTACTCCAACTTCTTTCGGGGCAGCACTAAAATCATTCCAGGGAACTTTTACACGAGAACTGTTGGCTCCTCTGTAAAAGAACAAACCATTCTCAGTCTGAGGTCCTGTCGCCCTGCGGTCGCTGCTGGCGACGCTTGACTTTTGACGACCTACTTCTCAGGTTTTTCCATGCGTCCTGTGTAACGCCAGAGACGCTCCGCATTCCTGGAGTTCCACCTGACCCCGCAGTCGTCCAGCTGAAGGCGAGGGGTCCGGCCTTTGGGCGAGGGGTCGGGTCTGAGGGCGAGGGGTCGGGTCTGAGGGCGAGGGGTCGGGTCTGAGGGCAAGGGGTCGGGTCTGAGGGCGAGGGGTCGGGTCTGAGGGCAAGGGGTCGGGTCTGAGGGCAAGGGGTCGGGTCTGAGGGCGAGGGGTCGGGTCTGAGGGCAAGGGGTCGGGTCTGAGGGCAAGGGGTCTGAGGGCGAGGGGTCGGGTCTGAGGGCAAGGGGTCTGAGGGCGAGGGGTCGGGTCTGAGGGCGAGGTGTGAGAGGCTGCAGAGTCGGCGGCTGAGGTGAGGAGAGCGCTGGTATTCCCGCTGGTATTCCCGCTGGTATTCCCGCTGGTATTCCCGCTGGTATTCCCGCTGGTATTCCCGGTGGTATTCCCGGGCCCCCTCGGCTCCGGGACGCTGTGTTCTGGGATCACGTCTCTGAGCTAAACTCGGCTTCTCGCTGGATTCCTGTTGATTCAGTGCCACGTCGGGAGACTCAGCGACTCCTGGGAAGTGCGGTGCTGAGCTGACACGGAAAGAAGCGACAGCACAAATGTCACGTGTCCTGACGGTAATTTAAGTCCTGAGAAGTGGTGGGAATGTCGGGCATCTGTCGGGCGTGAGGAGAGGGACACAGCCAAAACAACGTCTGCAGGACTCAGGCCAAGATTTTCATAGCTAATGATTTTGTTCATTTGCCCTGCAGTGTGAGAGAAACTGTGAACCTAATGCTGCAAAAACTCCTGTAGGGATCCTGTTGCCTTGACTTTTTGAGTTTTCACTACATTTTCTTTTCTTACAGTGCGTGTGTTTGAGTCGGTGAGTTCCAAACTAAACCTGACTGTTTTGTGTTTATTTCAGGCCGGAGTCAGAGGAAAACTCGGACGTCTGCTCGGAGTTTTTGAGGTGAGCTTTTCTGTCTCTAACATTATAACGACACGTTGATCACTTTTTACAAATCTATTCTCATATAACTTAAATATTTGTATTTGTTTTATTCTACAGCAAAACCAGGATCGTAAGCACCGGACGTACGTGTACGTGTTGACCGTCACAGAGACGCTGGAGGCCTGGGAGGACAGCGTCAACATCGGTACAGAGTCCACTCGTCCCATGTCCACCGCTGAACTCGCGCTGTCTCTGTGTTGTTAGTCTGGGTCACCTTTTTCAGTGAAACACATCTTTCTATTTCTGTAAACATCCCAGCACAGAGGCAGTGAAGGCAGAGCTCTGCAGCGAGAGCAGGAGACGTAAATCTGGGCCAGACTCTGCAGCCGTTTGTTTCTGTCCCGGCCCGGACTCTGCGCCGCTCGGCCTCCTTTACCTGGGACTGGAACCTTTTCTTTATGCCCAAAGCACATAAAAACATCTCTAACTCTTCTTTAACCTCCTGCTGATTTGTCTCCATTTATAACTTCTGTGTTCACTAAAATTTAATGGCTGGATATTTTTAGTATCTGTAACTGTGCGCCCCCTAGTGGCCACCCCTCTGAAGTGTCCTAAATGTTTTATGAAACTCAGGGCTGCACAATTAATCAAAATCGAATCAAAATCACAGTTAGCAAATCACAAAGGCTGCAGTTATTTCTGTGCTATAATGTCGTCTGCAGAGAACAAAAAGAGTCTTAACTTTTATAATCTGTGCTAAAGCTGAAGTTTGGATCTCTGCAGACCTGATCTGAAACACTGTGATATTTCAGTGTTAATGCTTAAAATGTAAAATGAACATTGGTTTTACAAAATATATCACAAACCTCATCACAACTGCAATATCTGACAGAAAAATTGCAATTAGATATTTTTTTCAAATCGTTCAGCCCTAAACTCACATTCTGTTGTAGATTTGTTTCTAGGATGATTTTGGTTTTATCAAAGGGAGAACATTTGTTTATCGTGTTTACAAAGATAACATCAGAGTTAGTTTTAATATAAATTCCAGTCGGTTTACATCAGAACGTCTCATGGCTCCCCAGGTAAAAGTGGTCTAAAACCAACCCTGTAACTGTTTAGTCTTTTTACTCGCCACTATTTAATTAGTGGAGTTTTTGCGTATATTTTATAGTATACAATGTTTTACACATGAACAGGGATTTATCAGAAATAAAACAGGTTTACTGAGTGCCTCTCTGTGTGGTGCCACAGCTTTTAAAACGTGCCATTTTTTGAAATGACTAATTTTCTTTCTTTAACCGTGATAAATGACTGTAGAATAAATAATGTTCACCTAAACTCAGGTTTGCCGCGGCGGCGCTGGGAGGAGCTGTCACTGCCAAAACTAAAATCTCCCTACGTTAGGCTGCGGTTGGCGAAGGTCAGGCCCTGATCACTGCTACACAGAGGACAAAGTACTCAAAACTGTACTCACGTAAAAGTACTGTTACTTCAAAAATAATATTACTCAAGTAAAAGTACCCGATAAAAATGTTACTTCAGTAAAAGTTAAAGTATTGAGTGTAAAATTAACTTAGGAAAAAAAAGAAAATCTACTGTTTTTTCCTGAGTTTTGATCCCAGAGCCTTCTGATCCCAGTCTGAGGCTGCCCACTGCACCACAGGACAAAAACATTCCCTACACAAGTTTTACTCAAGTAAAAGTAAAAGTAAAAGTGAAAATAAAATCATCCAAAATGTACTCAAAGTAAAAGTAAGTTTTTTCTGCGCCAAACTGTACTCTGTGTACTTTTCCTAATGTCCTAAAGTAGAAGTGGTTCCTGTGTTTGTTTTTGGGACCCTCCTGTCCTGACTCATGTGTTGTGCTGTGTCTCCCCCTGCAGGCCGTAAGCGGGAGTGGTTCACTGTAGAAGAAGCCATTAAAGTCCTGCAGCACCACAAACCGGTGCACGCCGAGTATCTGCGCCGCCTGCAGCTCAACTGCTCCTCCACCAACGGGAACTCCATCCTGCCCGGGCCCCAGGCCAACGACAACTACCCCCACTACGGGGCCACCACCGCGGCCCCCGCGGGCCCCGTCCTGGGCTCCTCCTGCAGATAGGACCCGGCGCGGACCTCCCCCTGTACAGCCTCCTCCTGCATGAACCCCTCCTCAGCTCTGTACATTTGTAGTTTAGCTGCACACAGACCAAAGCCATGTCCCGGCGGCGTACGGGACGGCCCCGCGGGACTGGGACGGCCCCGGGAGCGGATGTTCAGCTGTAACTGAGCAGGCGATGACTGCGGAGCGGAGGAACAACCTGCTGACTTCATTTAAGAGGAAACTTGAAGGAATGCCTTACAGAAAACTTGTATGAATGTTGTCTTTGACTAAAATGATTTATTTTTGTTTAATGGGAGATGATATGGTTTTTAGTCAAAGAAAGGGTTCCTTACCCAAGAATGTGTCCAGATTTTGTGTCTTAGTCATGAACCCGTTGTGAACACCACAAATCCACCGGGCCACAAGAAAATCAGCACCGTATTCTACTTTATTTAAACTTCGCTGAAGCATTAATGTTAATGTTTCATTTAGCAAAACCATTTCTCTGGCAGCAACCCAATCAAAAGCTGCTGTAAATGATTCTATAAAAGTGGTTTGTATTTGGGGAAATGCGTCTGTGGCTACCTCAGAAACAGAAAAACTGGAAGTGAGTCGTGCTGCTGTTGCTGTGTGAGGTTAAAGAGCCGACGCTGAGATGAAGAGTGACCCGACCTGGACAAACGCAGCCCTGGCCCCGCAGCAGGGGCCCGGGTCGGGTCAGGGTTAGAGGTCTTTAATAACAAAGAACAGTGTTGTGTTGTGGGGAATGTGCCGCCTTTAACTTTGCACTGCACCCGTTTTAAACCTGATCAGTTCTCTTTGGATAAACACAAATCTAATTCATCAAACTCTGAACGGGAAACTTGTTCGAAGATGATTGTGATTCAGCTTTGGGTCTGCGGTCACAGTTTTTTCTCTACCTCTTTGCTGCTGTGTAATTTTTCACAAAGCCCTAAAATGAAAATGTTTCATGTGTTAGGGGTTTACATTTGAGTTTGTGTTGCGATCACGTGCTGACGGCTGAATGATGAAGTAAAAAGTAAACTTGTATATAGTTTTAGAAGACAGGGAAATGTGTTTTTAACCTTGAATGAACGTGTACAATTTATGAATATTTTATAATTTTTTTAACAATGTACAAATTACTGGAACAATTACAAACGATGTACAGGATTTTTGTTTAAAAACAACGTGCCACAAGGTTTAGGGTTTGAAGGCTGCTTGGTGTAGATTCAGAATATCAGATAAATAATTAGTTTGATGCATTAACACCACATTTCTGATAATAAATGGTGCATTAGAGCAGTTTCTAAGGCGGTTAACTGACAAACAAAACTGAAGCGCGTAATAAAAGCTAAAATAAAGTTGTACATACAGGAACAGTGTTTTTGAGCATACTCCAAAGTTTCAATATTTTTTCCACATAAGGATAAAAACATTAGACTGAGAAAAAAGCTAACAATTTTATAATAAATAAAGAAAGCCTTTGTCTGAAAATGAAATGTGCCAACAGTGTGAGGCGGTTTAACCTCGCATCACACAATACCTCGTTACAAAATCTACTGTACATGACACAAATGTGAAGTATTGTTTTAGAAATTAGGCTACAACTTCTTTTTTAACTAAATATCTTCAAAAACCTTTTGTAGCTGACTGTAAACTCCGCTGTCCGTGAGTAAAACGAGCCCCTGATAAGAAACGACGGTGAAAGTTTGTCCTGAAGCGTCCGAATGTTCCACAGCAACGTCTCAAGCCAACGTTTTCATGTTTTTGGTTTAAAACAATGCTCGGCTGATTTGAAAGTGATTTAAAAACTGAACTGAAAAGATTGTTTTTATGAGAAAAGATTCATTAAAAATACTTCTTCTAATATATTTGTGGTCACCAGATTCTTTATTATTATTAAATATGACACCGTGAGCTGTGCTGCCTGACACGGAGCCAAAAACTCAAATTGTGACGGTCCCAAGCACAGGTAAATGTATAAAGACAGTGTGTACACTCAAAGCCAAGGTTTATGCAATAATAATAAGATTTTGAGGTGGAACAAATGCAACTTTAACAGCAAACGACAGCGATAAATGTTCAGTCGTTACATTTAAAGTGGAACACGTACAGGATGTTACACACAGTCACATTTATATTTCCAAAAGTATTTGCTCAGCTGCCTTTACACACAGACGAACTTAAGTGCCATCCCATAATAATCCATAGGTTTTGTCAGCATGGAGGCAACAAAAATTATGAATGGAGGCAAACTCAGATCTACAAAACCATGGCTTTAGCTTTATTTCATGTTTTTCTGACACACAACTCATCTCCTTAAATAAGCCACAAACAAAAGAAAAACTAAACCAACAACAGGAGAAACATCACAAACAAAACATAAACATATTTACACAAAACAATAGGTAAACATAATCCTTAAGCAAATCAATAATCAATAAAACAATGAGAGTATAACCAATGCCCAGTAAATATTAATTAGTAAATGGCTTCTTCCAAAGGGAGACAACACATGGAAGAATGTTAGGGCTGCTCTTTACAAATCAATAAACAACTAATATTCTAAAGTGTGACTGTGTTTCATTAGCATTAAAAGCTACAATTACAATAAAGATTAAAACTACCATTAAACACACACTGTAAAAAATATCTGTAGATTTCATGGTAATAATCTGTAAAATCTCAACAGTAAAAGACCGTAGTTGATATATCGGTAAAATACTGTTTTGGTTATGGTAATTAACTGTAATATTAAAAATAAGGCAAAATTGGATTTTTTAGTTTTATTTTTTGTAATGTATACAGTATAGCACTGTTAAAAAAATCGAGTCCTGTGTTTATTACAGTTTAACACCTTTTCAAAAGATAATAACTTTAAATTTTACAGTAAATGTTGATTGAAAGTTAAGTCACAAACTAAAATATACATTAACCTATTTTTTGAAAGATAACTTTATTTTGCAGTCAATAATAATAAAAACTCAAGTCAAAAACTGTAAAAACAACATTTGTGATAAAATTATACTGTAAAATGAAATACAGGCCTCTTGTAGTTTTTACGGTAGAATTCTGGCAACCACAGCTGCCAATTTTTTACCGTAAAATTTACAGATTTTTTTTTTACAGTGCATTCAATGACACTAAATATTGTAATGAAGGGCATCTCCATTACAGGGTTTAATCTGAGGTGGGCCCAGCCTCTGCATCTACAGTGAAGCCCGAAATTATTCCTACCCTCAGCAAATTCTGACTTAAATTTACTTTCATTCAACCAACACCACTTTTAGTTCAAATGTAAACAAAAAAAGCTGAGAAATATTTTTTCCACAATGATTCCTCTTCTACATCGTACTTATTATCTTTTGGGAGAAGTCTGTGTCATTTCAAACAAACTGCAGGATGAATGAAAGTAACTTTAAGTCAGAATTTGCCACACTGTAAAAAAAATCTGTAAATTTTACGGTAAAAATTGGCAGCTGTGGTTGCCAGAATTCTACCGTAAAAAATTACAAGAGGCCTTTATTTCATTTTACAGTATAATATTATCACAAATGTTGTTTTTACAGTTTTTGACTTGAGTTTTTATTATTATTTACTGTCAAATTAAGTTATTAATCTTTCAAAAAATAGATTAACTGTATATTTTACAGTTTACGGCTTACATTTTAATCAACCTTTACTGTAAAATTTAAAGCTATCTTTTGAAAAGTTGTTAAACTGTAATAAACACTGAACTCAATTTTTTTAACAGTGCTATACTGTATACATTACAAAAAATAAAACTAAAAAATACAGTTTTGCCTTATTTTTAATATTACAGTTAATTACCAGTAACCAAAACAGTATTTTACCGATATATCAACTACGGTCTTTTACTGTTGAGATCTACAGATATTTTTTACAGTGCAGGGTTTGTGTCCAGCGTCAGACTCTGATGTTGTAGAGAAGGCCTGGCTCCAGTCTTGGCTCTAATTCATCCCAAAGGAGTTCTGTCAGGTTGAGGTCAGGACTCTGTGCAGGTTCAGTCCAGTTCTTCCACACCAAACTCACTCATCCAGGTCTTTATGGAGCGTGCTCTGTGCTCTGGTGCAGTCATGTTGGAACAGGAAGGGGCCGTCCCCAAACTGTTCCCACAAAGTTGGGAGCAAGGAATTGTCCAAAATCTCTTGGTGCTGAAGCTTTCAGAGTTCCTTTCACTGGAACTAAGCTCCTGAAAACAACCCCACACCAGAATCATTCACTTATTTGGGAGGTGACTGAATACTTTTGGAGATATATTTGAAGTGTATCTGTGAGGATTATGGCTTACAGTTCATGAAAACCCAAGGTTAGTTCCTCATTCACACAAACTACATTTTATATAATATTATATAATCATCACAATTACAAAAAATAAATGCCTGAAATATTTAACTGTGTGAACTGAATTTATATAAATAATAATAATAATAATAATAATAATAATAATAATAATAATAATAATATTTCTCCCACTCCTGTGTAGCCACCTCAGTAAATCTACACTGTTAGCTTTGTGAATGACAGAAACCAAAACATTTCCAGTGAACCCTGGAAACTGAAGCAGGTTCCTTCAGAAGCTGCCGTGTTCTGGAAGTGACAGAGTTTGACAGGTTCCAGGAAAAACCTTGAGCCAAACAAAGCTGGGTTTTGTTGAGTAGATTTGTATTTGTGCTTTTCCAGCTGAGCAGAGAGTGACAGGTGAGTCACGTTACCTGAGGCACACCTGGTGTCGCGGTGTTTTAGGAAACGTCCTGTGAAACTGCGCCATCTGCTTCAGGACTGAGAGCAGCGCTGGGGAAAATCAAACTGGGTCACAACATGCAGCTGATTATTTTTATTTTTTAGTTTTTGTGGTTTTTTTTGGCAGCCCTGAGGAAGTTACGTGATACTATGCGTCATTACGCG
This sequence comes from Bostrychus sinensis, assembly GCA_020698575.1. NCBI lineage: Eukaryota > Metazoa > Chordata > Actinopteri > Gobiiformes > Eleotridae > Bostrychus > Bostrychus sinensis. The sequence goes on from CM036239.1 coordinate 1,226,254, forward strand.
GTACTATGCGTCATTACGCATTACCTGTCCTTCAGCGCAGAGACGGCGTTGCCAGATTGGGCGAGTTTCCGCCCAAGTTGCGTTTATTTTGAACAACTTGGGCTGGTTTATAAATAAATAAACATGTGAACAAACTGCTGTCCTCAGTGGATTAAACTGAGATGAATGTGTTCCTCAGGAGCAGGACGCAGTCCTCGGTGACTCCTGCTTCACTTTGTTAGGATTCAGAGTTTGGTTGCTCACATTTCCTGTTGGTATTGGATAAGTTAAGGTTATTTGGTCTGATTGCAGTCTTTGTGGGGAAGACAGTTTGTGTTCCTTCTTTTCTGTGGGTTTTTAGTTCAGTTGTGAAGTTTTGTTTTCTTTCCTGCCTACAACAGTTTCAACATTTGCAGCGCTCGTGGTCTGAGCTGGGTTGTATTGTTGTGTGAGTTCTTTTTGGGCTGGAAACAGACAGAGAGATCTGGCAACCCGGGCAGGAGATCGGGTTTTGAACGACAGCTTACCCCGGGGGGGTAACACCTGACACCAGGTGCGCCGCGTGGCCCCGCCCTGCTCACGGTGAGCTCTCAACAAAGCGACACGAATCCAACCCAGAACCGCCGCGGTTTGATCCAAAAGGAAAGCTTTGGTGGAGCTGCTGACCATGGACGAGGCGTTTCTGAAGTCGGCTTTACAGACCCAGGATCAGTTCGTGGACGACACGAGCCTGGCTCTGCCGCGCGAGCCCAGCGCAGAGTGCGGCGGCAGCGTTCACGCGGGCGACAGGAGCCTGCGCGTTCAGCAGCAGGTCCAGCTCACTCTGGCACGGAAGGCCAGGAGGCTGCCAAACGGTAACCGGGTTATTTTACACTTAATGCTTTTCTACAGCTGCAGAAGGATCAGATGTTCTAACTTTACATCAGATGTTCTAACTTTACATCAGATGTTCTAACTTTACACCAGATGTTCTAACTTTACATCATATGTTCTAACTTTACATCATATGTTCTAACTTTACATCAGATGTTCTAACTTTACATCAGATGTTCTAACTTTACATCAGATGTTCTAACTTTACATCAGATGTTCTAACTTTACATCAGATGTTCTAACTTTACATCAGATGTTCTAACAGAGGATCAGAGGAAATAACTTTAGGCTGTGATTATTAAGAAGAAGATGTCACTGCTCCAGAGTCCTCCTGACTCCAGGCTCAACACTGTTCACCCAAAAATAATCCTCACTCCTTAGGCTCTACATTTACATTTACATTTACATTTACATTTACATTTACATTTACATGATATAATAATGAGTTATTGATACATGGAGGAGTTTTAAAGGAGTTTTAGAGGAGAATGGGAATGGTTTTATTCACAAGTTAAACTGAAATAAAACCCAGTGCAGCTGGACGCAGAGCAATATTTACTGAGGAACTTCAGAATAATCACTACATGCTGTACCGTATATTCAGGACTTATATTGTGACATTTCAGACTAAAATTGGATGAAATATTTAAAATCTAAACATGTAAAATTAAATTGGGTTTATTTATGAAGGTCACAACATGACGTAATGAGCTGATTATAATCATCCATGTCCCAGCTGTGCTAAAGTTGTCTGCTATTGTTTTAGAAATTAAGATTTCACTTTTATTGCTTAAAATGATAATTTCCCAGCTTCTGTCAGACAGAAAAACACTTTTGGTGATTCCTTTGCTCCAAAATTTATAGAAATAATATTAAATATAAAACCTGTGACCAGGCAGAAAACTCAGCTTTACATAAAAAATTATAAAAATAATAATGGAAGGGGCAGAGCGGTTAGTGTCCAAACTCATGCATGTGTTCGATGAACTGGTGACTCTGAATGAGTGAATGAATGTAAGGGTGAATGTTTGTCTGTGTCTCTGTGTGTTTGTGTTTTTGGAGCACTGATGGTGTATTGTTGTGATCGTTTTATGTTTGTGGGTGAAATGAAACTTTATCCAGACTTTTGTTGGAGGAATGCGCCGCTCTCAGGTTCCGACAGGTTTCATCTGAGACTTCAGTCGCGCCCTGCACACGAGGCATACGCTCAAAACACAGCTGCGTAACCGAATTTATCCCACAGCACAGGCCCAGGTAAAAGGAGGGAGGGCATCTGGCATAAAAATCCTCTGCCAAATAAATAAGCAAATCATCAACATGACTTCCATCTGAGACAAGTGGAGATAAACGGAGGGAGATGTTTGCTGCTGATCAGAAAGAAGACAGAAATATTCAGACACACGACAGATTGTATCAGCTCAGTTCTTCATGATTCCTGTTCCGTTTGTTTCTCTGCGTCCTCTCACCTCCTTCTCTGTGTTTACAGTAAACTCACCGACTCTGACAGAAGTATTACTGTTATACTTTGTGTGAGTACTTTGTGATCTTCTGGTTGCAGGCAGCGTCCGGTTACAGAGGAGCGCGGCCGGAAGCTTCAATTATTCTGAGGGACATCTGCCAACCATGAAGGTAACGCTCTCCTCGTGACCTGGGGCACAAATACTTTTAGAACAAATCGTTTGTTTACACTCTGCTATTACATTTATCAGATTGTTATTTTAAACTGATATTATCTGTCACTGATTTGGTGACAGCCTCAGGGTGCACTGCAGCTGAGTCGTACTAAAAACAGTAACAGAAGTTGTTCAAAAGTTTCTTTCAGTCAGACAGAGCGTTTGTTTCAGCTTCTTCCTGTAGCCTTCGTCAGAAGCGTCACTGTGACGTCGCTGTGACGTCGCTGTGACGTCGCTGTGACGTCGCTGTGACGTGTCTTGTAGGCTGCTGATGTTGTTTTGTCAGACAGTAGGGAAAGCTTGCGCCCCCTGCTGTCTGACACCCTCTCCAGGACCGCATCCCAGGTGTGGGATGAGGTGTAAGCTCCCTCGTCCCGGTTCATTGTCCCTGGTGCCCTGATCCAGTGGTGGCACTTGTTGCTTTCAGCACGAATGACCCTGGCATTGTTCCAGTCCATGACATGATTTTCCCTTTTACTGTGGTTGGATTTGGCTGATTGAGATTTTCTTGTTCTGCTTGTTCTTTGATCGCTCGTTTGTCTGTTTGATGTTTCCTTTTCACATTCTGTCTGGTGTTTCTTCCGTGTTCCAAATGTCCTACCTGTTTCTCCTGTGTATGTTTTGTTGCAAGATAAACATTGTATTTCATATATGACGTCACATTTTTGTTCTTGCTTTATTTTGTCCTTAGGTTTAACCAGTAACTGTCTGAGTCTTGTGTGTGGTTTTGTTGGTGTGTTTATGTTGTGTTTGTTCTGTATTCGTTCTGTGACCCCTGAGATGTAAGGAAGTGTAACTACTGCAGGTGCATTTGTGTTTTGTGTCCTCTTCTTCCTCTTTGCCACTTTGCCTGTGTTTTGTGCCTGCTCTCTTCCTTTTTTCATGGCCCAAATTGGATCCTGACAGTTGTTGAGTGCTGTATGTGAGCTTCCTCCTCCTCCTTGTCCTGTGTATCTGTGATAATGTTTGTCCTTGTAAAGTGTTCTGACCACAGACATTTTGTGTGCTACTGGATGTTCTGAGGTCCATAATAGATATTGGTCTGTGTGTTGGTTTCCTGTGTATTTTAATGTGTATACTGCCATCGTCCTTGTGATATATTTTGAGATCCAGAAAAGCTATGGTGTTATTAGTTTCCTCTTCGTGTGTGAATATATTCCCAGTGTGGTCCATGGTGTTGAGGTGGTTGGTGACTTGTTGTGTGTGTCCTGTTCGTATCTTTTCCAGAGTGTGATCCTGCAGTCCTTTGGTGCTGTTTTTATGGCTCGTTGTTCCAAGTCCTCCATGAAAAATCCGCTCATTATTGCTGATAGTGGGTCTCCCATTGCAAAACCTTTGTTCTGTTTGTATATTGTGCCATGGAATTGAAAGTATGTGGATGTGGCCATGAATCTCAGTAGGTGCATGATGTCTTCTATTGTAAGCTTGGTTCTTTTCCTTAGTGCTCTGTCCTGCCTGAGTCTATCTTCAACGATGTTTAGTGTGACTTCAGCTGTGGTTTTGGTGAACGGTGATACAACGTCATGTGATATGAAGATTTCGTCAGGCTCTATCCTAATGTCCATGAGTTCTTTGGCCAATTGTTTGCAATGGTGGTGCAGTGGGTTAAGCATTTGCCCAGCAACCGGAGGGTCGCCGGTTCAAATCTCATCTGAACTGCATACTGTCGTTGTCTCCCTGGGCAACACACTTCACCTCGCCTCTGTGTCAGTGTGGCTGTGTTTGGTCGGAGGCCGTAGGCACAGATTGGCAGCCACGTTTCTGTCAGTCTGCCCCAGGGCAGCTGTTGCTCACTACCGCCAAGTGTGACTGAGGAGAGAATGAATAATAAGCACTTTGGGTATCTAGAAAGGTGCTGTAGCCATTATTATTATTATTATTACTAAGTCGCAGTGCGGAGGACGCTGTGAGGGGGGCCTTGGGATTTTTTTTCTCCTCTAAAGGAGAGGTCTCTGGCCCCAAACATTTTGAGAAGCCTGTTTTACAGACGCTGTGATAACTGTGATGCTGTCAGGACTAAGTTTGTGATCAAAGCTCAGTACATAACTCTTAACCTGAGCTGTTTTTATAGAAGTCATCACTGTCAGGTGTTCACATCCCTGACCTGGGCAGCTTTAAACTCAGGAACACTTTTCCATTGGCTCCAGTTTATTTTCAGATGTTTTAATCATCCAACCATTTATGTGCTCATGTAACTATGTTCCCAAAATTAACAAAGAAATTGGTCGTTGAGCATCAGCTCACTCTGAGATCCATGACCTGTGTTCTGTTCCTAACCATAACAACTACTCCTGGTTTAGATTCTGCTCTTTCTGTAAAAATCCTGGTTCAACCTGAATTATTTTTGTATCACAGTTGTTGTCATTAACAAAATGAAGAAACATGGCAGTGACGTGTGTTTGTTAGTGACGTGTGTTTGTGTTTGTTAGTGACGTGTGTTTGTGTTTGTTAGTGACGTGTGTTTGTTAGTGACGTGTGTTTGTTAGTGACGTGTGTTTGTTAGTGACGTGTGTTTGTTAGTGACGTGTGTTTGTGTTTGTTAGTGACGTGTGTTTGTTAGTGACGTGTGTTTGTTAGTGACGTGTGTTTGTGTTTGTTAGTGACGTGTGTTTGTTAGTGACGTGTGTTTGTTAGTGACGTGTGTTTGTTAGTGACGTGTGTTTGTGTTTGTTAGTGACGTGTGTTCGTGTTTGTTAGTGACGTGTGTTCGTGTTTGTTAGTGACGTGTGTTCGTGTTTGTTAGTGACGTGTGTTTGTTAGTGACGTGTGTTCGTGTTTGTTAGTGACGTGTGTTCGTGTTTGTTAGTGACGTGTGTTCGTGTTTGTTAGTGACGTGTGTTCGTGTTTGTTAGTGACGTGTGTTTGTTAGTGACGTGTGTTTGTTAGTGACGTGTGTTCGTGTTTGTTAGTGACGTGTGTTCGTGTTTGTTAGTGACGTGTGTTTGTTAGTGACGTGTGTTTGTTAGTGACGTGTGTTCGTGTTTGTTAGTGACGTGTGTTCGTGTTTGTTAGTGACGTGTGTTTGTTAGTGACGTGTGTTTGTTAGTGACGTGTGTTTGTGTTTGTTAGTGACGTGTGTTTGTGTTTGTTAGTGACGTGTGTTTGTTAGTGACGTGTGTTTGTTAGTGACGTGTGTTCGTGTTTGTTAGTGACGTGTGTTTGTGTTTGTTAGTGACGTGTGTTTGTTAGTGACGTGTGTTCGTGTTTGTTAGTGACGTGTGTTCGTGTTTGTTAGTGACGTGTGTTTGTTAGTGACGTGTGTTCGTGTTTGTTAGTGACGTGTGTTCGTGTTTGTTAGTGACGTGTGTTTGTTAGTGACGTGTGTTTGTTAGTGACGTGTGTTCGTGTTTGTTAGTTGTAAGGATTTGTTCATTTTGGGTGAAAGCATCAAAGAGGACGATGATTCAGAAGTGTAATCAGGTCAGAAGTTTATTCAGTAAAAACACAGTAAGGTTACAGTCAGCAGAGTGAGCGCGCTCCTAGAGAGAGGAGTGTTCTAAGTTTTTATATTATGTATGACGATGTATGACGATCTCTGCATAGCATTATCTTCTTGGCTTCGAGTAACTTTTTTGTGCATAGGACAGGGCCGCAAAAAGTTCTCAGTTTCTGCAGAGTCTTCCCACCATCGACAGGCCCCCCCCCCCGCAACCTTGGGTCTGAGAACTTTGTATCAAGCTCATTATTTGTGCCATATTTGGAATGCACCTAAGAGTAGAGTGACCTTAGAGTGAAAGAAGAAAAACATCACATAACATCAAAGTATTATTATTACTAATGTTGAAGCATTATTAACCTTAGCAGTAGTACATCAAAATATAAGTTTAATGGTAATACGCAAAGCTATGTGTAGAAATATTCAATATAGTGACGTGTGTTCAGGTTGAAAAGACTTGGAGAGCTTTTGTCTGTTGCTCTAAATGTTCTGTGTTGTGATTGTCTTCATGTATTGTTTGTTTTCTGTGTTGAGGACCTCCTCGAAAACAAGATGGGACATCTCGAGGAGGTTATCCTTCAAATTAATTTAAATACAACCACACTCTAAAGCACTTACATGGGCACACAGTCATCTTATTGTAGAGCCATTATTAAGTTAATATGCATGCATTGTTAAAGTCTGACCTAGTTCCTAAATTAGCCTCTGTAGCCACAGTCACACCACAGATGTAGCTTAGAGGTCGACTGATATAGCAGGAACATTTTTGCAACCATGTGACTCTGCAGTTCATAGGAAACATCGTTTTATCTCAGCCTGAATTATATTAATTTCTTTCTTAATTAAAAAAATTGGCCCTACTTATCGGTTCCAAAAAAAACAACAAATCTGCAGTGTTAATTGGCCATCGGCTGCTCTGAATTTAAAAAATTGCTATTGGCCTCAGAAAAACCCACATCGGTCGACCTCTAGACTAGATATTTTATTAATCCTGAAATTCAAATTTAAGAAATATTTTTTTTTTTTAGATATAGTTAATTCACTTCCATCATCTCTTCATTCAACAACAAAACAACACAAATTAACAAATAGAGTTGAAAGAAAAATTATGTGAACCCTATAGATTTTCCTTTGGTTTTCTGATTTGGTCACAAAATGTGATCTGAGTCACATCAACAAACACAGTCTGCTTCAACTAATGCTGCAAAAAAATGACATTTTTTATTGAGCATTTATATAAACAATCACAGTCCAGGATGGAAAAAGTAAGTGAACCTTTGGATTTAATAACTGTTGACCTCCTTCGGCAGCAATAACCTCAACCAAACGTTTTCTGTAGTGAAGATCAGAGCTGCACAGCTCAGGAGGAATTTTGGACCATTCCTCTTCACAAAACTGTTTAAGTTCAGTAATATTCTTGGGATGTGTGGTGTGAGTCGCTCTTCTGAGGTCAGGCCACAGCATCTGAGTCGGGCTGAGGTCAGGACTCTGGGCCACTCCAGAGGCGGAGTTTCTTCTGTTGTTGATGCTTCTGTGTTTTGGGTCAGTGTCCTGTTGCCCATCCTCTGCTGAGCTTCAGGTGGTGGACAGGTGGGCTTAGGTTTTCCTGCTAAATGTTTGGATAAACTTGGGAATTCATTTTGCTGTTGATGATAGCAAGTTGTCCAGGCCCTGAGGCAGCAGAGCAGCCCCAAACCCTGATGCCCCGCCACCAGACTTCACAGTGGGGATGAGGTTTTGATGTTGTGTGTTCCTCCAAACAACTCAGCTTTGGTTTCATGTCCACAGAATATTTTGCCTGCAGTGCTGTGGAACATCCAGGAGCTCTTTTGCAAACTTTAAACCTGCAGTAATATTTTTTTTGGACAGCAGTGGCTTCCTCTGTGGTGTCCTCCATGAACTCCATTCTTGTTTAATGTTTGACCCATTGTAGATCTGTGAACACAGATGTTGCTGTGCCAGAGATTTGTGTAAGTGTTTAGCTGACACTCTAGGATTCTTCTTCTCCTCACTGAGCGTTCTGTGCTGTGCTCTTGCAGTCATCTTTACAGGAGGCCACTCCCAGGGAGAGCAGCAGCAGCTGAACCTTCTCCATTCACAGACAGAGGCTCGTACCTGGGCTCATGAACATCAAGGCTTTTACACAAACTTTTCTAACTTTTCCAGTTTTATGCAGTCAACAATTCTTACTGTAGGTCTCTGAGAGGTCTTTTGTGCGAGGCATGGTTCACATCAAGCAATGCTTCTTCAGAACAGCAAACTCAAAACTGGGGAGTGTTTTTTATTGGGCAGGGCCACTTTAAGCCCCTCCCCCAATCTTCTCACACTAGCTCTTGGTCATTAGCCTAGGGGTGCACTTACTTTTTCCATCCTGCACTTTACACAAATATTCAATAAAAACATGAAACCATGTCGTTTGTTTTGCAGCATTAGTTAAAGCAGACTGTGTTTGTTGTTGTTGTGATGAAGATCAGATCACATTTTATGACCAAATTAGAAAACCAAGTAATTCTAAAAGGTACTACTTACTTTTTCTAGCAACTGTAGAATAATTATTACAGTATAGTTATACATCATAACAATAAATGTTGTGTTAAAGTGGACAGTTACATTTACTTTAAATACTTTTACTGTGCTCAGAGGAAAGTATTGCAGCGTACAGTTTATTGTCCATGTCCCACAGTTTGTTCAGCTCCAATTGTTGTGTGTTTTGTTTGACAGGCGAACGGACTGGGCCTAAGCGAGCGCTCCCTGTCGACCCGACCGTGCCGGCGCGTGGAGGTGACCCCGCCCTCGAGCCCGGCGTTCCCTCAGAGCCGCCTCGCGTACGGGACGCACACGGTGCCGGGGCCCGGTCAGTTAAACCGCATCGCGCTGGACCGCTCGCTGTCCTCGGACTTCCACCACCGCTACGCCTTCTCGGACGGGCCGCGCTTCATGAGGCCGCCCAGGTCCTGTCCCAGCTACCGACAGAGGTCCTTCAGACACGCCGCGCTCCCTCAGCCCGTGTTCGAGGACGAGGTTTTTTACCCCAGCGTGGAACAGAACGGCTCTCGGTGGAGCCAGAACCAGACTTTGGTCCAACAGGAGCAGCGCGGGGGACAGGGAGCGAATGGGACAACGGCCAACGACTGCGGCTCGGCCTGGCTGTCCCAGGTCAGGGGCAGCAGCCGCGCCCTCCGCAGACTGAACTCCTACCCCCCCTCGGTGACCAGCGTGGAGGTGGACACAGCCAAACAGGACGCAGAGCTCCCCCTACAGGCTGCAAATGTTATACCACTGTATGTACAGCAATAGTTACTAATATCTGGAAAATGCTATGATCATTATAATTCCATTATTCTGACAAAGCAAGGAACACTGTAATACTGTTATAAAAGTACAATACTGTAATCTGGGTCTGCCCTGGACTAAAGACCGGGACACACCGGGACACACCGGGACACACCGGGGCACACCGGGGCACACCGGGGCACACCGGGGCACACCGGGACACACCGGGGCACACCGGGGCACACCGGGACACACCGGGATACACCGGGGCACACCAAGGCACACCGGGACACACCGGGGCACACAAGGGGCACACCGGGGCACACCGGGGCACACCGGGGCACACAAGGGGCACACCGGGACACACCGGGACACACCGGGACACACCGGGACACACCGGGGCACACCGGGGCACACCGGGACACACCGGGATACACCGGGGCACACCAAGGCACACCGGGACACACCGGGATACACCGGGGCACACCGGGGCACACCGGGGCACACCGGGGCACACAAGGGGCACACCGGGACACACCGGGACACACCGGGACACACCGGGACACACCGGGGCACACCGGGGCACACCGGGGCACACAAGGGGCACACAAGGGGCACACCGGGGCACACCGGGGGCACACAAGGGGCACACCGGGACACACCGGGGCACACCGGGACACACCGGGGGCACACCGGGGGCACACCGGGGGGCACACCGGGGCACACGGGGGGCACACCGGGGGCACACGGGGGGCACACGGGGGCACACCGGGACACACCGGGACACACCGGGGCACACCGGGGCACACAAGGGGCACACCGGGGCACACCGGGGGCACACAAGGGGCACACCGGGACACACCGGGGCACACCGGGGCACACCGGGACACACCGGGGGCACACGGGGGGCACACGGGGGGCACACCGGGGCACACCGGGACACACCGGGGGCACACGGGGGGCACACCGGGGCACACCGGGACACACCGGGACACACCGGGGCACACAAGGGGCACACCGGGACACACCGGGGCACACAAGGGGCACACAAGGGGCACACCGGGACACACCGGGGGCACACGGGGGGCACACGGGGGGCACACCGGGGCACACCGGGACACACCGGGGCACACAAGGGGCACACAAGGGGCACACCGGGACACACCGGGGGCACACGGGGGGCACACGGGGGGCACACCGGGGCACACCGGGACACACCGGGGCACACGGGGGGCACACGGGGGGCACACCGGGGCACACCGGGACACACCGGGGCACACAAGGGGCACACAAGGGGCACACCGGGACACATAGGGCGATCATCGGCCGCTAGGCGCGGTCGGTGACGTGAGTCTGTTTGGTGAGTTCAGCACCATCGGACACAGTGGGACACAGTGGGACGCAGTGGGACACAGTGGGACGCAGTGGGACATAGTTGGACACAGTTGGACACAGTTGGACACAGTGGGACACAGTTGGACACAGTTGGACACAGTGGGACGCAGTGGGACATAGTTGGACACAGTTGGACACAGTTGGACACAGTTGGACACAGTTCTGAGTGAACATCAGCGTCAGGCCTCGTGCTCAGCTCTGATTGGCTGTGTCCCGTTCACAAACCGCTCCAGTTTAACATCAAAATATAAGGAACTTTCTGTTCTACTCTACTTCATTATCTGTGACGCTAATGTTAGCTTAACTTAGCTTTAGCCTGGTGCTAATGTTAGCAGTTAGCTTACCTTAGTTTTAGCCTCGTGCAGATAAAAATATAATCCTCCTCTGAGGCAAACAGCTGCAATAATCCAGTCCCTTTTACTCATTACTGTGATCAGAGTTTAATCTAGTGCATATAATTATTATTGACTGATAAATACTTGAGTTAAACACGTGTGTGTGGCGGAGTTTTGTTTACTAGAGTTTAAATAACCGTGGAGTTCAGTGACTAGCGCCGCCTGCTGTTGTAAATAGTTATTATGTTATGCACATGCGCACTGCTCGGTCGTGGGTCTGAGTCGCTCCGGTGTCTGCAGCCACTTTCAGAGAAGACAGAGGAGACAGCAGTTGCCTCTGCTGGCAGCGGTCGCCTCTGCTGACGGCGGTCCCCTCTGCTGACAGCGGTCGCCTCTGCTGACGGCGGTCGCCTCTGCCGACAGCGGTCGCCTCTGCTGACGGCGGTCGCCTCTGCTGACGGCGGTCGCCTCTGCTGACGGCGGTCGCCTCTGCTGACAGCGGTCAGGCGTTGGGTTGGTGTGTCCCAGGCTTTAGGGGCCATAGTTCAGGGAGTACCCCACCCAAGGGCCATAGTTACTTGGACAGGCTTCAGTCCCTGATGAGGTTAAGCAGAAGATGAAATGGATGCAGCGCTTGTTGATTTGTGCGATCATATGCAGCCCAGTCATTACTTGTGAAACTTGTAAAGTGAGTGATCCTAGTATAAATAGTTTCTAACACTGTCTCTTCCCACAGGACGTCTGAAAACAAGAGTCTGGAGATGACCATAGAGCGGGCGGTGAACCTGCTGTCCCAGGACAACGAGGAGACGCTGGTCTGCGCCGCCAGCTTCATCCAGAACCAGTGCTTCAAGAGCGCAGACGCTAAAAAGATGGTAGGTTTAATCCTGCAGACTGAAAGGAAACAAAAGGTTTCCAGAGCGGAGCGGTTCATCAAATATTCAGGAGTCAACTGCAGCACAGGGGTAAGCCTTAAACTCGGAGCCGCTCTGTGAGGCACAAACTGCTGCCCTGCTGCTGTTCGCAGTTTTCTGCAACAAATGTGTTCCACTCAGGCTCAAAGTAAGGCAGCCACTCGTTTGTGTGGAATTAGTTCTCGAGTAAAAGCACTGCTATTTTAAAATAATATTCTTTTTCACATTAATATAAATCACTAAATGTTTTCCTACCAACAACTACTACTACTACTACTACTACTACTACTACTACTACTACTACTATTACTAATGCAACTATTACTACTACACTTACTAATGTACAAACTTTAAACATGCACTTGAATTAAAAGTAACATTTTTTCTTCACTTAGAAAGTATATTTTCTTCATTACTTGAGTAAATGTACCTTACTACTTTTGGTAATGGTAAATGGTCACATTTTTATACAGCGCTTTTCCACCTTCATGGGCACTCAAAGCGCTTTACATCAAGGAACCGTTCACCCATTCATACACCAGAGGCAAGGTGGGTTAAGTGTCTTGCCCAAGGACACAACGACAGTATGCAACAGTGGGAGTGGGGTTTGAACCGCCAACCTTCTGGTTATTGGACAAGCGGCTCTACCAACTGAGCTACTTTTAGTTTGTCTCTTGTGCTTAAATATACTGCAGTAACATTAAACTAAAGGTTGAGCAAAAACCACAAACTGTAATCACTAATGTGGGAAAATATTCAAAAAACTGGTTTTCCCGGGCGTTCAGTCGTGAGTTTGCAGATTAGGACAAGGCTCAGCGCGACACTGACAGACCTTATCTGGTTCATCATCAGCTTCAGTATTATTCTCCGTCGTCATAAATCTTGTTGTGTGCAGGTTTTTTATCTGCGCGGCATCGAGAAGCTCATGCAGCTCCTGGGCCACGACAGCGAGGAGGTGCAGCGCGCGGCGGCCGGGGCCCTGCGCAACCTGGTGTTCCAGAACAACGAAAACAAGATGGAGGTGAAGGAGAACAAAGGTCTGTCCACCGTCCTGAGGGCCCTGAAGAGCAGCCGCGACGCAGAGACCCGGCGGCAGCTCACCGGTGGGGCCCCGCACGCAGCACAGAGCGTCACAGGAAAACTGCAGGGCCATAGGAGACCAGAGGTTTATGGGGTTCTCCGCTTTAGAAAACTGGATTTTCTTGTTTATCTAAAATCCAAAAAACCATTAGTTTAACTTTACAAGCCTCATCTTGTTAAGCAAACAACAGAATATGAACTGGCTACTGATCTAGAATCAGTTCTAAGTAATAAAATAATCAGAAAACAATATTTAGGCTTCAAAAAGCTGTACATTAAAATCTCTCTCTGTGACCTACTTTTGGGCCCTCACTGTTTGGGAACCAGTGCTTTAAACCCTGTAAGACACTGTTTATTACAGGCATTCAAACTGTGAGTGCAATAAAAACAATGCTAAACACAAACTCTACACCACTGCCCTTTGTAGAAACAATGGAAGAGTAATATTTAATACATTCCTTTCTTTACACAAACCAATAATTAACAAAATGTCAAAAGAAAGCTGCTGTCACTGTTTCCTGCTTTATCCTCAGGGTTTGACTTTAACCCTCGCTGGAGACAAAAGCAGGACATTTTCATTTTGGCTGTGACACAAATTCTCCCAGCGCCACTGCGCCGGAGTTTTATGCAGCTTTAACCTTTAACCTTTAACCTTTAACCTTTAACCTTTGTGCTCCTCTGGAGTATAACCTTGTAGTAAATTGTAAGTCATCATGATTTAAAAATAAATCCCTGTCCATACAAAAAAACAAATTTTACATTTATTTATACTTATTGTTTATTAAAAATTACTCACAAAAACAAATGAACTTGTGTCCAGAGTGAGAAGAGTTCTTGTCCCTGTTTATCGTTGTTGTTTATGTTTATTCCATTTCCTGGGCTCAGGTTTGTTATGGAACCTGTCGTCCCACGACCTCCTGAAGGAGCGGCTCTCTGTGGACGCTCTGTCCGTGCTGACGCAGTCTGTGCTGGTGCCCAGCTCGGGCCTCGCCGAGGGAGAGAACCCCAAAGACGACCTCCTGGCGGACGCCGACGTGTTCCACAACGCCACAGGCTGCCTCCGGTCAGGCTTTACTACTGTTACTAAAAACATTTACTACTGTTCCTAAAAACATTTACTACTGTTCCTAAAAACATTTACTACTGTTCCTAAAAACATTTACTACTGTTACTAAAAACATTTACTACTGTTCCTAAAACATCACATTTACTACTGTTACTAAAAACATTTACTACTGTTACTAAAAACATTTACTACTGTTCCTAAAAACATTTACTACTGTTCCTAAAAACATTTACTACTGTTCCTAAAAACATTTACTACTGTTCCTAAAAACATTTACTACTGTTCCTAAAAACATTTACTACTGTTTCTAAAAACATTTACTACTGTTCCTAAAAACATCAGACTTATACTACTGTTCCTAAAAACATTTACTATTGTTCCTAAAAACATTTACTACTGTTACTAAAAACATTTACTACTATTCCCAAAAACATTTACTACTATTACAAAAAACATTTACTGCTGTTCCTAAAAACATTTACTACTGTTTCTAAAAACATTTACTACTGTTCCTAAAAACATCAGACTTACAATACTGTTCCTAAAAACATTTACTAATGTTCCTTAAAACATTTACTACTGTTCCTAAAAACATTTACTAATGTTCCTAAAAACATCAGACTTATACTACTGTTACTAAAAACATTTACTACTGTTCCTAAAAACATCAGAGACTTTTACTACTGTTCCTAAAAACATTTACTACTATTCTTAAAAACATTTACTACTGTTCCTAAAAACATTTACTACTGTTTCTAAAAACATTTACTACTGTTCCTAAAAACATCAGACTTACAATACTGTTCCTAAAAACATTTACTAATGTTCCTAAAAACATCAGACTTTTACTACTATTCCTAAAAACATTTACTACTGTTACTAAAAACATTTACTAATGTTCCTAAAAACATCAGACTTTTACTGCTGTTCCTAAAAACATTTACTACTGTTCCTAAAAACATTTACTACTGTTACTAAAAACATTTACTACTGTTTCTAAAAACATTTACTGCTGTTCCTAAAAACATTTACTACTGTTCCTAGAAACATCAGACTTATACTACTGTTACTAAAAACATTTACTAATGTTCCTAAAAACATCAGACTTTTACTACTGTTCCTAAAAACATTTACTACTGTTCCTAAAAACATCAGACTTTTACTACTGTTCCTAAAAACATTTACTACTGTTCCTAAAAACATTTACTACGGTTTCTAAAAACATTTACTACTGTTCCTAAAAACATTTACTACTGTTACTAAAAGCATTTACTACTATTCCTAAAAACATTTACTACTGTTCCTAAAAACATTTTACTACTGTTTCTAAAAACATTTACTACTGTTCCTAAAAACATTTACTACTGTTACTAAAAGCATTTACTACTATTCCTAAAAACATTTACTACTGTTCCTAAAAACATGTACTACTGTTTCTAAAAACATGTACTACTGTTCCTAAAAACATGTACTACTGTTTCTAAAAACATTTACTACTGTTACTAAAAGCATTTACTACTATTCCTAAAAACATTTACTACTGTTTCTAAAAACATTTACTACTGTTCCTAAAAACATTTACTACTGTTACTAAAAACATTTACTGCTGTTCCTAAATTTTTTTTACTACTATTACTTAAAACATTTACTGCTGTTCCTAAAAA
The DNA here is from genome assembly GCA_020698575.1 of Bostrychus sinensis. Taxonomy (NCBI): domain Eukaryota; kingdom Metazoa; phylum Chordata; class Actinopteri; order Gobiiformes; family Eleotridae; genus Bostrychus; species Bostrychus sinensis. The sequence continues at coordinate 1,241,942 of CM036239.1, forward strand.
CATTTATTACTATTACTAAAAACATTTACTTCTGTTCCTAAAAACATTTACTACTATTACTAAAAACATTTACTGCTGTTCCTAAAAACATTTACTACTGTTACTAAAAACATTTACTGCTGTTCCTAAAAACATTTACTACTATTACTAAAAACATTTACTACTGTTCCTAAAAACATTTACTACTATTACTAAAAACATTTACTGCTGTTCCTAAAAACATTTACTGCTGTTACTAAAAACATTTACTGCTGTTCCTAAAAACATTTACTACTATTACTAAAAACATTTACTACTGTTTCTAAAAACATTTACTACTGTTCCTAAAAACATTTACTACTGTTCCTAGAAACATCAGACTTATACTACTGTTCCTAAAAACATTTACTATTGTTCCTAAAAACATTTACTACTGTTCCTAAAAACATTTACTACTGTTTCTAAAAACATTTACTACTGTTCCTAAAAACATTTACTACTGTTACTAAAAACATTTACTACTATTACTAAAAACATTTACTGCTGTTCCTAAAAACATTTACTACTATTCCTAAAAACATTTACTACTATTCCTAAAAACATTTACTACTGTTCCTAAAAACATTTACTACTGTTCCTAAAAACATTTACTACTGTTTCTAAAAACATTTACTACTGTTCCTAAAAACATTTACTACTGTTCCTAGAAACATCAGACTTATACTACTGTTCCTAAAAACATTTACTATTGTTCCTAAAAACATTTACTACTGTTACTAAAAACATTTACTACTGTTACTAAAAACATTTACTACTATTCCTAAAAACATTTACTACTATTACAAAAAACATTTACTGCTGTTCCTAAAAACATTTACTACTGTTTCTAAAAACATTTACTACTGTTCCTAAAAACATCAGACTTACAATACTGTTCCTAAAAACATTTACTAATGTTCCTTAAAACATTTACTACTGTTCCTAAAAACATTTACTAATGTTCCTAAAAACATCAGACTTATACTACTGTTACTAAAAACATTTACTACTGTTCCTAAAAACATCAGAGACTTTTACTACTGTTCCTAAAAACATTTACTACTATTCTTAAAAACATTTACTACTGTTCCTAAAAACATTTACTACTGTTTCTAAAAACATTTACTACTGTTCCTAAAAACATCAGACTTACAATACTGTTCCTAAAAACATTTACTAATGTTCCTAAAAACATCAGACTTTTACTACTATTCCTAAAAACATTTACTACTGTTACTAAAAACATTTACTAATGTTCCTAAAAACATCAGACTTTTACTGCTGTTCCTAAAAACATTTACTACTGTTCCTAAAAACATTTACTACTGTTACTAAAAACATTTACTACTGTTTCTAAAAACATTTACTGCTGTTCCTAAAAACATTTACTACTGTTCCTAGAAACATCAGACTTATACTACTGTTACTAAAAACATTTACTAATGTTCCTAAAAACATCAGACTTTTACTACTGTTCCTAAAAACATTTACTACTGTTCCTAAAAACATCAGACTTTTACTATTGTTCCTAAAAACATTTACTACTGTTCCTAAAAACATTTACTACGGTTTCTAAAAACATTTACTACTGTTCCTAAAAACATTTACTACTGTTACTAAAAGCATTTACTACTATTCCTAAAAACATTTACTACTGTTCCTAAAAACATTTACTACTGTTTCTAAAAACATTTACTACTGTTCCTAAAAACATTTACTACTGTTACTAAAAGCATTTACTACTATTCCTAAAAACATTTACTACTGTTCCTAAAAACATGTACTACTGTTTCTAAAAACATGTACTACTGTTCCTAAAAACATGTACTACTGTTTCTAAAAACATTTACTACTGTTACTAAAAGCATTTACTACTATTCCTAAAAACATTTACTACTGTTTCTAAAAACATTTACTACTGTTCCTAAAAACATTTACTACTGTTACTAAAAACATTTACTGCTGTTCCTAAATTTTTTTACTACTATTACTTAAAACATTTACTGCTGTTCCTAAAAACATTTATTACTATTACTAAAAACATTTACTTCTGTTCCTAAAAACATTTACTACTATTACTAAAAACATTTACTGCTGTTCCTAAAAACATTTACTACTGTTACTAAAAACATTTACTGCTGTTCCTAAAAACATTTACTACTATTACTAAAAACATTTACTACTGTTCCTAAAAACATTTACTACTATTACTAAAAACATTTACTGCTGTTCCTAAAAACATTTACTGCTGTTACTAAAAACATTTACTGCTGTTCCTAAAAACATTTACTACTATTACTAAAAACATTTACTACTGTTCCTAAAAACATTTACTACTGTTCCTAAAAACATTTACTACTGTTCCTAAAAACATTTACTACTGTTACTAAAAACATTTACTGCTGTTACTAAAAACATTTACTGCTGTTCCTAAAAACATTTACTACTATTACTAAAAACATTTACTGCTGTTCCTAAAAACATTTACTACTATTACTAAAAACATTTACTACTGTTCCTAAAAACATTTACTACTGTTCCTAAAAACATTTACTACTGTTCCTAAAAACATTTACTACTGTTTCTAAAAACATTTACTACTGTTCCTAAAAACATTTACTACTGTTACTAAAAACATTTACTACTATTACTAAAAACATTTACTGCTGTTCCTAAAAACATTTACTACTATTCCTAAAAACATTTACTACTATTCCTAAAAACATTTACTACTGTTCCTAAAAACATTTACTACTGTTCCTAAAAACATTTACTACTGTTTCTAAAAACATTTACTACTGTTCCTAAAAACATTTACTACTGTTCCTAGAAACATCAGACTTATACTACTGTTCCTAAAAACATTTACTATTGTTCCTAAAAACATTTACTACTGTTACTAAAAACATTTACTACTATTCCTAAAAACATTTACTACTATTACAAAAAACATTTACTGCTGTTCCTAAAAACATTTACTACTGTTTCTAAAAACATTTACTACTGTTCCTAAAAACATCAGACTTACAATACTGTTCCTAAAAACATTTACTAATGTTCCTTAAAACATTTACTACTGTTCCTAAAAACATTTACTAATGTTCCTAAAAACATCAGACTTATACTACTGTTACTAAAAACATTTACTACTGTTCCTAAAAACATCAGAGACTTTTACTACTGTTCCTAAAAACATTTACTACTATTCTTAAAAACATTTACTACTGTTCCTAAAAACATTTACTACTGTTTCTAAAAACATTTACTACTGTTCCTAAAAACATCAGACTTACAATACTGTTCCTAAAAACATTTACTAATGTTCCTAAAAACATCAGACTTTTACTACTATTCCTAAAAACATTTACTACTGTTACTAAAAACATTTACTAATGTTCCTAAAAACATCAGACTTTTACTGCTGTTCCTAAAAACATTTACTACTGTTCCTAAAAACATTTACTACTGTTACTAAAAACATTTACTACTGTTTCTAAAAACATTTACTGCTGTTCCTAAAAACATTTACTACTGTTCCTAGAAACATCAGACTTATACTACTGTTACTAAAAACATTTACTAATGTTCCTAAAAACATCAGACTTTTACTACTGTTCCTAAAAACATTTACTACTGTTCCTAAAAACATCAGACTTTTACTACTGTTCCTAAAAACATTTACTACTGTTCCTAAAAACATTTACTACGGTTTCTAAAAACATTTACTACTGTTCCTAAAAACATTTACTACTGTTACTAAAAGCATTTACTACTATTCCTAAAAACATTTACTACTGTTCCTAAAAACATTTTACTACTGTTCTAAAAACATTTACTACTGTTCCTAAAAACATTTACTACTGTTACTAAAAAGCATTTACTACTATTCCTAAAAACATTTACTACTGTTCCTAAAAACATGTACTACTGTTTCTAAAAACATGTACTACTGTTCCTAAAAACATGTACTACTGTTTCTAAAAACATTTACTACTGTTACTAAAAGCATTTACTACTATTCCTAAAAACATTTACTACTGTTTCTAAAAACATTTACTACTGTTCCTAAAAACATTTACTACTGTTACTAAAAACATTTACTGCTGTTCCTAAATTTTTTTACTACTATTACTTAAAACATTTACTGCTGTTCCTAAAAACATTTATTACTATTACTAAAAACATTTACTTCTGTTCCTAAAAACATTTACTACTATTACTAAAAACATTTACTGCTGTTCCTAAAAACATTTACTACTGTTACTAAAAACATTTACTGCTGTTCCTAAAAACATTTACTACTATTACTAAAAACATTTACTACTGTTCCTAAAAACATTTACTACTATTACTAAAAACATTTACTGCTGTTCCTAAAAACATTTACTGCTGTTACTAAAAACATTTACTGCTGTTCCTAAAAACATTTACTACTATTACTAAAAACATTTACTACTGTTTCTAAAAACATTTACTACTGTTCCTAAAAACATTTACTACTGTTCCTAGAAACATCAGACTTATACTACTGTTCCTAAAAACATTTACTATTGTTCCTAAAAACATTTACTACTGTTCCTAAAAACATTTACTACTGTTTCTAAAAACATTTACTACTGTTCCTAAAAACATTTACTACTGTTACTAAAAACATTTACTACTATTACTAAAAACATTTACTGCTGTTCCTAAAAACATTTACTACTATTCCTAAAAACATTTACTACTATTCCTAAAAACATTTACTACTGTTCCTAAAAACATTTACTACTGTTCCTAAAAACATTTACTACTGTTTCTAAAAACATTTACTACTGTTCCTAAAAACATTTACTACTGTTCCTAGAAACATCAGACTTATACTACTGTTCCTAAAAACATTTACTATTGTTCCTAAAAACATTTACTACTGTTACTAAAAACATTTACTACTGTTACTAAAAACATCAGGTTTTACTACTATTCCTAAAAACATTTACTACTATTACAAACATTTACTGCTGTTCCTAAAAACATTTACTACTGTTTCTAAAAACATTTACTACTGTTCCTAAAAACATCAGACTTACAATACTGTTCCTAAAAACATTTACTAATGTTCCTTAAAACATTTACTACTGTTCCTAAAAACATTTACTAATGTTCCTAAAAACATCAGACTTATACTACTGTTACTAAAAACATTTACTACTGTTCCTAAAAACATCAGAGACTTTTACTACTGTTCCTAAAAACATTTACTACTATTCTTAAAAACATTTACTACTGTTCCTAAAAACATTTACTACTGTTTCTAAAAACATTTACTACTGTTCCTAAAAACATCAGACTTACAATACTGTTCCTAAAAACATTTACTAATGTTCCTAAAAACATCAGACTTTTACTACTATTCCTAAAAACATTTACTACTGTTACTAAAAACATTTACTAATGTTCCTAAAAACATTTACTGCTGTTCCTAAAAACATTTACTACTGTTCCTAAAAACATTTACTACTGTTACTAAAAACATTTACTACTGTTTCTAAAAACATTTACTGCTGTTCCTAAAAACATTTACTACTGTTCCTAGAAACATCAGACTTATACTACTGTTACTAAAAACATTTACTAATGTTCCTAAAAACATCAGACTTTTACTACTGTTCCTAAAAACATTTACTACTGTTCCTAAAAACATCAGACTTTTACTACTGTTCCTAAAAACATTTACTACTGTTCCTAAAAACATTTACTACGGTTTCTAAAAACATTTACTACTGTTCCTAAAAACATTTACTACTGTTACTAAAAGCATTTACTACTATTCCTAAAAACATTTACTACTGTTCCTAAAAACATTTTACTACTGTTTCTAAAAACATTTACTACTGTTCCTAAAAACATTTACTACTGTTACTAAAAGCATTTACTACTATTCCTAAAAACATTTACTACTGTTCCTAAAAACATGTACTACTGTTTCTAAAAACATGTACTACTGTTCCTAAAAACATGTACTACTGTTTCTAAAAACATTTACTACTGTTACTAAAAGCATTTACTACTATTCCTAAAAACATTTACTACTGTTTCTAAAAACATTTACTACTGTTCCTAAAAACATTTACTACTGTTACTAAAAACATTTACTGCTGTTCCTAAATTTTTTTTACTACTATTACTTAAAACATTTACTGCTGTTCCTAAAAACATTTATTACTATTACTAAAAACATTTACTTCTGTTCCTAAAAACATTTACTACTATTACTAAAAACATTTACTGCTGTTCCTAAAAACATTTACTACTGTTACTAAAAACATTTACTGCTGTTCCTAAAAACATTTACTACTATTACTAAAAACATTTACTACTGTTCCTAAAAACATTTACTACTATTACTAAAAACATTTACTGCTGTTCCTAAAAACATTTACTGCTGTTACTAAAAACATTTACTGCTGTTCCTAAAAACATTTACTACTATTACTAAAAACATTTACTACTGTTCCAAAACATTTACTACTGTTCCTAAAAACATTTACTACTGTTCCTAAAAACATTTACTACTGTTACTAAAAACATTTACTGCTGTTACTAAAAACATTTACTGCTGTTCCTAAAAACATTTACTACTATTACTAAAAACATTTACTGCTGTTCCTAAAAACATTTACTACTATTACTAAAAACATTTACTACTGTTCCTAAAAACATTTACTACTGTTCCTAAAAACATTTACTACTGTTCCTAAAAACATTTACTACTGTTCCTAAAAACATCAGAGACTTTTACTACTGTTCCTAAAAACATCAGAGACTTTTACTACTGTTCCTAAAAACATCAGAAACATTTACTACTGTTCCTAAAAGCATCAGAGACTTTTATTACTGCTCCTAAAAACATCAGAGACATTTACTACTGTTCTTAAAAACATCAGAGACTTTTACTACTGTTCCTAAAAACATCAGACATTTACTACTGTTCCTAAAAACATCAGAGACATTTACTACTGTTCCTAAAAACATCAGACATTTATTATTGTTCCTAAAAACATCAGACATTTATTATTGTTCCTAAAAACATCAGACATTTATTATTGTTCCTAAAAACATCAGAGACATTTACTACTGTTCCTAAAAACATCAGACTTTTACTACTGTTCCTAAAAACATCAGAGACTTTTACTACTGTTCATAAAAACATCAGACATTTACTACTGTTACTAAAATCATCAGAGACATTTACTACTGTTCCTAAAAACATCAGAGACATTTACTACTGTTCCTAAAAACATCAGAGACATTTACTACTGTTCCTAAAAACATCAGACTTTTACTACTGTTCCTAAGAACATCAGAGACATTTACTACTGTTCCTAAAAACATCAGAGACTTTTACTACTGTTCCTAAAAACATCAGACATTTACTACTGTTACTAAAAACATCAGAGACATTTACTACTGTTCCTAAAAACATCAGAGACATTTATTATTGTTCCTAAAAACATCAAAGACTTTTACTACTGTTCCTAAAAACATCAGACATTTACTACTGTTACTAAAAACATCAGAGACATTTTTTATTGTTCCTAAAAATATCAGAGACATTTATTATTGTTCCTAAAAACATCAGACATTTACTACTGTTACTAAAAACATCAGAGACATTTACTACTGTTCTTAAAAACATCAGAGACATTTACTACTGTTCCTAAAAACATCAGAGACATTTACTACTGTTCCTAAAAACATCAGACTTTTACTACTGTTCCTAAAAACATCAGAGACATTTACTACTGTTCCTAAAAACATCAGAGACTTTTACTACTGTTCCTAAAAACATCAGACATTTACTACTGTTACTAAAAACATCAGAGACATTTACTACTGTTCCTAAAAACATCAGAGACATTTATTATTGTTCCTAAAAACATCAAAGACATTTACTACTGTTCCTAAAAACATCAGAGACTTTTACTACTGTTCCTAAAAACATCAGACATTTACTACTGTTACTAAAAACATCAGAGACATTTTTTATTGTTCCTAAAAACATCAGAGACATTTATTATTGTTCCTAAAAACATCAGAGACATTTATTATTGTTCCTAAAAACATCAGAGACATTTACTACTGTTCCTAAAAACATCAGAGACATTTACTACTGTTCCTAAAAACATCAGAGACATTTACTACTGTTCCTAAAAACATCAGAGACATTTACTACTGTTCCTAAAAACATCAGACATTTACTACTGTTCCTAAAAACATCAGAGACATTTACTACTGTTCCTAAAAACATCAGAGACATTTACTACTGTTCCTAAAAACATCTGTGTGAAGAGTACAGAGAGGCTACAGAACGCTCTCAGCTGGGTTTGTGTTGTAATCATCTTTTATCTGGGAACAGAGCAACAGTCGTTGGTAGAAGCGAGGCCAATTATTCACATTTTTATAAAACAATATTCAAATTGCAGAGGCAGTTACTGTTTATTGTTGTGTTGTTTATTGTTGTTGTTTCTGACCTGTTTAGTAATATTTACTTAACTGGAAAACCAGCTAAATTCAGTGTCAACTTTACTATGTATCTCTTGTTTTTTATAATGATTTAATTACTGCGTGATACACAGAGGTAGGTTTGTTATCAGAGTCAGACACTTTATTAACAAATATACAGATATTTAAAGGGCTTTGTAAAAAGATGTTATTGCAGTGTCTAATATCTTAATATCATACAGCACTGGCCCACAGGAAGGATTATTTGAAGCAGAAGAAAAACTAACAAATTGTAGTTGACATGGTTAAACAAACCAAAATGATATAGTTTTTCTAAAATCCTTCAGCTGTTGTAGAAGCTCTGAGTTTAGTTTCTGAGGTTTCTTCATTATTCAGATTATTACATAACCTCTCTGTCTGATGCTGAATAAACTTTCTGTGACAGTTACATAAATGTGTGATAGCTTGTTCATGTCGAGTGTAGGGTAAAGCATCAGATTAGTGAAGCTGTCCCTGTTTACATGAACATGTCGTGTGTTTACAGAGCGGCTGCTGCCATGGTAACGACATCAGGCTCAATAATTCATCCTCGCTCTGAGGCTGAACTCACTCAGCCCTTATCGAGTTCTCCCGATCATGTTCTCCACCGCTTTGACAAAAGTTAGCAGCCCCTCCCGTTTATATCTCAGCACTGCACAATAAGTTTGTGTATGACACAGTAATAACCACTGTACCTGCAGAGCGCTGAGCTGTTGTGTGCTTTGTTGTTGTTGTTGTTGGGACTCTGCTGCCTCCATGATGCCTCTGGTTTTTGTGTGGACAGGAATTTGAGCTCTGCTGGGCCCAATGGCAGGAAAGCCATGAGGGAGTGTGAGAACCTCATAGACTCACTCGTCTACTACATCCGCGGGACCATCGCTGACTACAAGGCAGACGACAAGGTAAAAACAAAAGAATCTCAACCGTTTCCTGTCTATCACTAAATGCTGCTACAGTTTATTTTCAAACAATGATTTTATCCCATTTTTCCGACTGTTACTGTCTGCAGCCAGTTTAGTCTGTCTTTATAAACCAACTTTAAAAGAGATGGACCCAAAGCCAAAGAAATGGCATCACTGTAGAATTCTAGAAAAGCACAATTTATTAAGGTTTGAAGATTTATTTAAATTATTTTTTAAATGTATTAATGATTTTGCTCCAGAGATTGTAAGTAACATGATTTAGAAATATTAAAGCCGAGGCGTCACCACAAGGAGGCGCTGGCAGTGGTGACAGCAGAGATGTAGGACACATTTACTCCTTCACAGTAAAAGGCCACAGATCTGGAAAACCACAGCTGCCAAAATAAAAGTCCTCCCAGATCTGAAACAGTTTACTGCTGAAGTAAAAGCATGGCTTCAGTCCAATCTGGGAACATTAGATCCACGTTTCCTCCAGAGTTTTACTGTAAATAATCTGTATTATTCCCTGTATGGTTTAATATTTGTGTCCTTGTCTGATTGTTTTTTGTTGTTGTTTTCTCTCGGGGCCAATCTGCTGTTAGCTGTTAGCCGTTAGCTGTTAGCCGTTAGCTCGATGGCCAGTGGTTGCATCTGAAACTATAACAATGCCCTTTTTGTCCTGTCCCTTTCAAATAAACTTAGAAATAAAATCAATAAAAACAAGTGAAAGAATTTCTATGTAATTTCCTCAAAGATAACTCAGATCTGTTTCACTTCAGTACAGTATACTGAAGTGAAACATTGGTGCCTGGTAAAAATGACAAATAATACATTTACAAATACAAGTATTTCCTTTTATTTTTACATTTCTGTGTATGCATTTATTATGTATTTATTTAATTCAAATGGACAAAATGCAAACACAGTAACCCAGCAACATGGGGTCAGAGGTCAGAGGTCAGAGCCAGGCTGTAATCTCCAAATCCAGTAGGCAGCCCCCGGGACGGAAAAGCCAAAAAGAGAGAAAAGGAAAATGCAGTGCTACAATAAATGACGAGCAACAAACACAATTCAGACGTTTTATTTCATCCATAGAAATCTTTTTTTTTTAATAACATGTTGATAGGCCAAGGCTTCTACAGAACCTATAGCTGTATATAAATATTATATTTATGTTCAGAGCATACGCTGTCCTCCTCATAACCAGATGAACATCTGTCTTCTCTCGTAGACAACAGAGAACTGCGTCTGCATCCTGCACAACCTTTCCTATCAGATCGAGGAAGAGCTCCCGAGGAAGTTCGCTGAGGATCTGCACGAATCTCGACTCGACCTCGCTCCAAAACCAAAAACTGTGGGCTGTTTCCCGCACCGCAGTGCAAAGATCACAGAGGTAACGGAGACAAATATCTGCTGTGTCAATGTAAAAGCCTGGAGTTAATATTCATTTAAAAGTTTGAGTTACCTAAATGTACTTTTTTCATTCAAAACTCAAGTGAAAGTATGTTTTAGAAAGTAAGTAAACTTTTACATTTTCCTCAAAAAGGTACTTGTAAGTGTATCTGCTACTTTCTTATGGTACGTTCACACCGGACGCGAATCAGGCGTCAGGCGTGAGTGATTACCATGTTAAGTCTATGGAAAGCCGCGTTCAGGTGCGAACAAGCGTCCTGCGGCGCGAATGACGCGAATGGCGCGACGTGAATCAAGCGAATCCCGCGAATAGCGCGACGCGAATGACGCGAATTGAGCGTTTGACGCGCGAGTCCCGCAAATAGGCGGAGACGCAAATCGGCGGAAGACGCGAACAACGCAGATTCGCGTCGAACGCTCTGGTCGCGGAAGTTGAAAAATTTGAACTTCTGCGAACATTCGCGGCGCGTTAACCAATCAGGGACCTGCTGTAGCAATGACGTGGTTACGTACGACGTAACAGGAGGAGATCCCTGCCTCGGAGATCCAGCAAAACAATCATCGAGGCTGAGAGTGAACCTGGAGATAAAAGCTGTAGCCTACAGCAGCTCTTCTACTTTTATGAAGACAGGAAACACTATAAAAATAAAATAAATATGGCTTTTTATGCTTTATGTGACTGTGGTTATAGCTGTTATCTGTGATACAAGCCTGTGACAGAGGCTCACTCTGATCATCGTGACATCAAGAACGCACAAATAAATACAATATAAAGGGGGGTTAACTTTACCAAAATAGCCTATTGAGGTGTGCTCGTTATATTAGCAGTTATTGCACTCTCCAGAACAACAGAAAATACAGAGCCTGGGACTAGACCAGACCCCAAAACCACTAGAGAGAGCTAATGTACAAAAAATAACCCCAGGTCTCTCAGCTCTGTCTCTGGGGTTAATGCTGCTGTACATCAGCAGTGTCCTGGGGAGAGGTCCTGCAGCCACACGGGACACAGGTGACCAAACCGAGACAGGCTCATTTGGGAATAGCCCTAGCGGCCATGCCCCTCGTTTGACGCGAATGAAGCGTCAAATTTCACGCGCGAACGACGCGAGTGAATTCAAAATGGTCACGTGTCCAACTAGACGCGAATGACGCGAATTTGACGCCTGATTCGCGTCCGGTGTGAACGTACCATTACACTGATTATGCTTCTGTGAGAATAGATTTGCATGGCCTCCAGCTGCACTGTTTACTGGCTCAGAACGTTGTGATCTATATGTTTTATTATGTTTGTTTGTTTGTTTATTAGTTAGTTAGTTAATTAGTTAGTCAGTCTCCCATGGGAACAGAGAAGCTGCTCAAATCACCACACAGCAATAAACTCCTCCAGTCCACATCAGAAACCACAAACATTTACAACAGTGTCACCAGAAAATAATAATCATCACTTCATCCGTGCTTCAGTTTGTCTTCCATCTCTGTGTGAATTTAACTGAGGTAGGAATAAATGAGTTTTTATAACGGCACAGAAGAGTCCTGTACCATTTACCTGAGTTCATTAAAAAGTATTCAGAGTCTAAGACCTGAGATGGTCCGGAGTCCGGGTCCGGTCTAAGTCCTGTCTGATGGTGGATTGTTTAAACTGCTGTGGGGGACAGGATGGACACTTGTGTTATTTTCCTCGCTGTTCTAACCCAGGCTGGCAATTTGAGATTTTGACTTAATGTTTAAATTCTCAAATCTAATCTCACATCAGTGTAAACCTGACTCTGTTGTTGCTCTGTAGAAGAGCACCAGGATGTTTTTGCACCAAACCAAAACTGTAGAGGCCTTCAGTTTGGTGGTAGCATGCACTGCACCAGCAGCAGTTGTTTATGTTTGTGACTGAGATGATGAAGGATGCAGCAGTTGTTTATGTTTGTGACTGAGATGATGAAGGATGCAGCAGTTGTTTATGTTTGTGACTGAGATGATGAAGGATGCAGCAGTTGTTTATGTTTGTGACTGAGATGAAGGATGCAGCAGTTGTTTATGTTTGTGACTGAGATGATGAAGGATGCAGCAGTTGTTTATGTTTGTGACTGAGATGATGAAGGATGCAGCAGTTGTTTATGTTTGTGACTGAGATGATGAAGGATGCAGCAGTTGTTTATGTTTGTGACTGAGATGATGAAGGATGCAGCAGTTGTTTATGTTTGTGACTGAGATGATGAAGGATGCAGCAGTTGTTTATGTTTGTGACTGAGATGAAGGATGCAGCAGTTGTTTATGTTTGTGACTGAGATGATGAAGGATGCAGCAGTTGTTTATGTTTGTGACTGAGATGATGAAGGATGCAGCAGTTGTTTATGTTTGTGACTGAGATGAAGGATGCAGGATGCATGACAGAGCGATCATTGTTGCTTACTGCACAATAATTACATTTGACCTGAAGCCAGTGACCTGAGTGAGCTGTGTTTCCTGCAGCATTTAGAGCGACAGTGCCCCCTGCTGGAGGAGAAGTCCAACCCCTGCGGCGTGGAGTGGCTGTGGAGCTCCATCACTGTTCGCATGTATCTGTCTCTGATCGCCCGCAGCCTGCGCCACCACACGCAGGAGGCGGCGCTAGGAGCGCTGCAGAACATCACCGCTGGACACGGCCCTGTAAACAACACAGTAAACAACACAGAAACAACATGTAAACAACACGTAAACATCACCGCTGGACACAGCCCTGTAAACAACACAGTAAACAACACAGAAACATCATGTAAACATCATGTAAACATCACCGCTGGACACGGCCCTGTAAACAACACAGTAAACAACACAGAAACATCATGTAAACATCATGTAAACATCACCGCTGGACACGGCCCTGTAAACAACACAGTAAACAACACGTAAACAACACATAAACATCACCGCTGGACACGGCCCTGTAAACAACACAGTAAACAACACATAAACAACACGTAAACAACACCGCTGGACACGGCCCTGTAAACAACACAGTAAACAACACGTAAACATCATGTAAACAACACATAAACATCACTGCTGGACACGGCCCTGTAAACAACACAGTAAACAACACATAAACAACACGTAAACAACACCGCTGGACACGGCCCTGTAAACAACACAGTAAACAACACATAAACAACACGTAAACAACACCGCTGGACACGGCCCTGTAAACAACACAGTAAACAACACGTAAACATCATGTAAACAACACATAAACATCACCGCCAGACACGGCCCTGTAAACAACATGTAAACATCACCGCGGGACACGGCCCTGTAAACAACATGTAAACATCACCGCGGGACACGGCCCTGTAAACAACACAGTAAACAACACAGAAACAACATGTAAACAACACGTAAACATCACTGCTGGACACGGCCCTGTAAACAACACAGAAACAACATGTAAACAACACGTAAACATCACTGCTGGACACGGCCCTGTAAACAACACAGAAACAACATGTAAACAACACGTAAACATCACTGCTGGACACGGCCCTGTAAACAACACAGTAAACAACACATAAACATCATGTAAACAACACGTAAACATCACCGCTGGACACGGCCCTGTAAACAACACAGTAAACAACATGTAAACATCGCGTAAACATCACCACCGGACACGGCCCTGTAAACAACACAGTAAACAACACAGAAACATCATGTAAACAACACGTAAACATCACTGCTGGACACGGCCCTGTAAACAACACAGAAACAACATGTAAACAACACGTAAACATCACTGCTGGACACGGCCCTGTAAACAACACAGTAAACAACATGTAAACATCGCGTAAACATCACCACCGGACACGGCCCTGTAAACAACACAGTAAACAACACAGAAACATCATGTAAACAACACGTAAACATCATGTAAACAACACACAAACATCACCGCTGGACACGGCCCTGTAAACAACACAGTAAACAACACATAAACAACACGTAAACAACACGTAAACATCACTGCTGGACACGGCCCTGTAAACAACACAGTAAACAACACGTAAACATCATGTAAACAACATGTAAACAACACGTAAACATCACTGCTGGACACGGCCCTGTAAACAACACAGTAAACAACACAGAAACAACATGTAAACAACACGTAAACATCACTGCTGGACACGGCCCTGTAAACAACACAGTAAACAACACAGTAAACAACACAGAAACAACATGTAAACAACACGTAAACATCACCGCTGGACACGGCCCTGTAAACAACACAGTAAACAACACAGAAACAACATGTAAACAACATGTAAACAACACGTAAACATCACTGCTGGACACGGCCCTGTAAACAACACAGTAAACAACACAGAAACAACATGTAAACAACACGTAAACATCACTGCTGGACACGGCCCTGTAAACAACACAGTAACCAACATGTAAACAACACGTAAACATCACTGCTGGACACGGCCCTGTAAACAACACAGTAAACAACACATAAACATCATGTAAACAACACGTAAACATCATGTAAACAACACGTAAACATCATGTAAACAACATGTAAACATCACCGCCGGACACGGCCCTGTAAACAACATGTAAACAACTTCTTCTTCTTCTATTTGAATCTTAATCATGATTACAATTTTGGCTCCCAATAGTTAAAAAATCTGTATGATCAAGAAAAAACTATTATTAAATTAAATTAAATCGGACTACTACTGACAACTACTCTTCTCTACTGGCAGCACATGAATAATTGTTTTAAATCATGATTCTGAATTTTTCCATAATCGAGCAGCCCTGTTACACATAAAAACAAAGTACTTTTGTAATGACTTAGCGATGTGTTGCAGGTGACTGAAGCCATTTGTTTCACGATTGTTCAACGTGAAAATGGTCTCCAACACATCAAGCGGACGCTGGAGGAGGGAGACAGCGACGTGAGGCGGACGGCGGTGTCTCTCATCAGAAACCTCTCCAGATACAAAGAACTACAGCCTGAAATCGGTAAACTGTCAAAACTTAATTAACCAGAGCTTTGTAGTGTGAGGATCATAGGAAAACTGCACTGGAGACTGTGATTACTGTTTATAAATACATAAAAACATAACAGGGTCAGAGGTAAGTGTTGTTTCTGCAGCGATAAAAACTGAAAGAAAAAAGACTTTAAAATGACAAACCTAGGAAAACTGGGCATCCAGTCATTTAAAATAAACTACACACTGTAAAAATGTATGTGCCTGCAGTGTGTGCAGTTACCCGTGTGTGTGTGCAGTTACCCATGTGTGTGTGCAGTTACCCATGTGTGTGTGCAGTTACCCGTGTGTGTGTGCAGTTACCCATGTGTGTGTGCAGTTACCCGTGTGTGTGTGCAGTTACCCGTGTGTGTGTGCAGTTACCCGTGTGTGTGTGCAGTTACCCATGTGTGTGTGCAGTTACCCGTGTGTGTGTGCAGTTACCCATGTGTGTGTGCAGTTACCCATGTGTGTGTGCAGTTACCCATGTCTGTGCAGTTACCCATGTGTGTGTGCAGTTACCCGTGTGTGTGTGCAGTTACCCGTGTGTGTGTGCAGTTACCCGTGTGTGTGTGCAGTTACCCGTGTGTGTGTGCAGTTACCCATGTGTGTGTGCAGTTACCCGTGTGTGTGTGCAGTTACCCGTGTGTGTGTGCAGTTACCCGTGTGTGTGTGCAGTTACCCGTGTGTGTGTGCAGTTACCCATGTGTGCGTGCAGTTACCCATGTGTGTGTGCAGTTACCCATGTGTGTGTGCAGTTACCCATGTGTGTGTGCAGTTACCCGAGTGTGTGTGCAGTTACCCATGTGTGTGTGCAGTTACCCATGTGTGCATGCAGTTACCCATGTGTGCGTGCAGTTACCCATGTGTGTGTGCAGTTACCCATGTGTGTGTGCAGTTACCCGAGTGTGTGTGCAGTTACCCATGTGTGTATGCAGTTACCCGTGTGTGCCTGCAGTTACCCATGTGTGCGTGCAGTTACCCATGTGTGTGTGCAGTTACCCATGTGTGTATGCAGTTACCCGTGTGTGTATGCAGTTACCCATGTGTGTGTGCAGTTACCCGTGTGCACCTGCAGTTACCCATGTGCGCCTGCAGTTACCCATGTGCGCCTGCAGTTACCCATGTGTGCGTGCAGTTACCCATGTGTGCGTGCAGTTACCCATGTGTGCGTGCAGTTACCCATGTGCGCCTGCAGTTACCCATGTGTGCGTGCAGTTACCCATGTGTGCGTGCAGTTACCCATGTGTGCGTGCAGTTACCCATGTGCGCCTGCAGTTACCCATGTGCCCCTGCAGTTACCCATGTGTGTGCAGTTACCCATGTGCCCCTGCAGTTACCCATGTGCCCCTGCAGTTACCCATGTGCCCCTGCAGTTACCCATGTGCGCCTGCAGTTACCCATGTGCCTGCAGTTACCCATGTGTGCCTGCAGTTACCCATGTGTGCGTGCAGTTACCCATGTGTGCCTGCAGTTACCCATGTGTGCCTGCAGTTACCCATGTGTGCGTGCAGTTACCCATGTGTGCGTGCAGTTACCCATGTGTGTGTGCAGTTACCCATGTGCGCCTGCAGTTACCCATGTGCGCCTGCAGTTACCCATGTGTGCGTGCAGTTACCCATGTGTGCCTGCAGTTACCCATGTGTGCCTGCAGTTACCCATGTGTGCGTGCAGTTACCCATGTGTGCGTGCAGTTACCCATGTGCGCCTGCAGTTACCCATGTGCGCCTGCAGTTACCCATGTGCCCCTGCAGTTACCCATGTGCCCCTGCAGTTACCCATGTGTGTGTGCAGTTACCCATGTGCCCCTGCAGTTACCCATGTGCCCCTGCAGTTACCCATGTGCGCCTGCAGTTACCCATGTGCCTGCAGTTACCCATGTGCCTGCAGTTACCCATGTGTGTGTGCAGTTACCCATGTGCCCCTGCAGTTACCCATGTGTGCGTGCAGTTACCCATGTGTGTGTGCAGTTACCCATGTGTGTGTGCAGTTACCCATGTGTGCATGCAGTTACCCATGTGTGCGTGCAGTTACCCGTGTGTGTGTGCAGTTACCCATGTGTGTGTGCAGTTACCCGAGTGTGTGTGCAGTTACCCATGTGTGTGTGCAGTTACCCGTGTGTGTATGCAGTTACCCGTGTGTGTATGCAGTTACCCATGTGTGTGTGCAGTTACCCGTGTGTGTGTGCAGTTACCCGTGTGCGTGTGCAGTTACCCGTGTGCGTGTGCAGTTACCCGTGTGCGTGTGCAGTTACCCGTGTGCGTGTGCAGTTACCCATGTGTGCCTGCAGTTACCCATGTGTGCCTGCAGTTACCCATGTGTGCCTGCAGTTACCCATGTGTGCGTGCAGTTACCCATGTGTGCGTGCAGTTACCCATGTGCCTGCAGTTACCCATGTGTGCCTGCAGTTACCCATGTGTGTGTGCAGTTACCCATGTGCGCCTGCAGTTACCCATGTGCGCCTGCAGTTACCCATGTGTGCGTGCAGTTACCCATGTGTGCCTGCAGTTACCCATGTGTGCCTGCAGTTACCCATGTGTGCGTGCAGTTACCCATGTGTGCGTGCAGTTACCCATGTGCGCCTGCAGTTACCCATGTGCCCCTGCAGTTACCCATGTGCCCCTGCAGTTACCCATGTGTGTGTGCAGTTACCCATGTGCCCCTGCAGTTACCCATGTGCCCCTGCAGTTACCCATGTGCGCCTGCAGTTACCCATGTGCCTGCAGTTACCCATGTGCCTGCAGTTACCCATGTGCCTGCAGTTACCCATGTGTGTGTGCAGTTACCCATGTGCCCCTGCAGTTACCCATGTGTGCGTGCAGTTACCCATGTGTGCGTGCAGTTACCCATGTGCCCCTGCAGTTACCCATGTGCCCCTGCAGTTACCCATGTGCCCCTGCAGTTACCCATGTGCCCCTGCAGTTACCCATGTGCCCCTGCAGTAACCCATGTGTGTGCAGTTACCCATGTGCCCCTGCAGTTACCCATGTGTGCCTGCAGTTACCCATGTGTGCCTGCAGTTACCCATGTGCCCCTGCAGTTACCCATGTGCCCCTGCAGTTACCCATGTGCCCCTGCAGTAACCCATGTGTGTGCAGTTACCCATGTGCCCCTGCAGTTACCCATGTGTGCCTGCAGTTACCCATGTGTTGCCGGAGATCGTGTCCATGCTGCCTAACAACGACCGAGGCACCGACCTTCCGTCTGAGGTGACCGCGTGTTTGTGCCACGTTCTGCTGAACCTGAGCCAGAGCCACGCGGAGAACGTCAGGGCTGTGGTGAACCTGGGAGCTCTGCCCAAGATCATCAACATCAGCCAGAAGGACAACGGGTGAGTCGCTCCGCCGCGGCTCGCGCTCGCGGCTCGCGCTCGCGGCTCAGTCAGGTGGTTTGGTTCCTGAAACGTTTGTGATGTTTTTGTGCAGGTATGGCCCGAGTCGCGCGGGGCAGGCCGCCTGTGTCCTGCTGCACGCTCTGTGGAAACACACGGAGCTGCACAGCATCTACAAAAAGGTACAGTTGTTTGTTTCAGACTTTTATTGCGATAAGAGATGAGACGTTCATGAATGTTCTGAGTCTTTTGAACGGCTCTTCATCGGTAACTGAATTAGAACCGATTCAGAGGTGCGCAAGCTGTTCTTTTTTTGTTTGTTTTTTACTCTTAAATTGAAATGAACCAGTTCTTTTTTGTTTGCCAACTGTAAAAAAACTTCATAGGAAAAAGTAGAACTCAAGCTCAACAAAGAGTCACAGAGAAACAGCGAGAGATGAGCACAGACTCTACACCTGTGTGTGCAGGAAACTTTATTGTTGCCTGCTTAGTTTTTACTCACAGTTTTTGCATGAACATTTGTCAGAGTAGCTGTATTTTGCACATTTTGGGCATAAATAAATCCTAAACGGTGGACTCACTCTGTGCAGAGGTTTATAACATCACCATCAGTGAATTTAATCTAACTGTGCTAGTTTTATTATGATCTGAATGACTGGCTTCTTAAAATGATGTAACTCCAAAGATGAGCCAGTCTTTTGAACGGCTCCCAAAGATTCAGCTCCTGTTAAAGAAATCCCATCTCCATCTGTTACATTGAAAGTTTCCATACAGGTATATCGTATTTTCCGGACTATAAGTCACACTTTTTTCATGGTTTCGCTGGACCTGCGACTTATAGTCAGGTGCAACTTAAATATGAAATTTAATATGAGTCAAGGAGTAAACATTACCGTCTACAGCCACGAGAGGGCGCTCTAGGCTTGTGACAGCTACTGTCAGTAGTGATGTAGAATAAGATGGAGAGCTCGGGGAACTTCCTTACCGTAACTTTCTCTGGACTCGCTGGCTTGTTTTGTTAATTTATCGTCTTCAGCCTCCCAGGTTTGTTCTTTATGCTGATGTGTAGCTGAGTAACTGCTAATGTGTTACGTTAGCATACGACACATTCAGCCTGTTGTTCTGTGGGCTGCGTACTTCAATAACTTGCCTTTCCAGATTAAATGTCTGTTCTTGGTCTTGGATTTTGTGAAATACATTGTTAAATAATAATAACTTATAGTCCAGTGTGACTTATATATGTTTTTTTCCTCTTCATGATGCATTTTTTGACCGATGCGACTTATACTCGGGAGCGACTTATAGTCTGTAAAATACGGTAAGCTATGAGCAGGGTTTGACCTCAGCGCTCGCCAACAGCCAAACGCTGGTACATTTACATTTTGGCTGTAACACTTTGTCTCACTGCTACTTTGGCCGGCGGGGTTTTATTCTTGTATCTGAACTTTAGAGTTCATTCATTCCTTTTGCTGTGTTTGAGTGACCACTTCATTTACTGCGGAGTAGGATTAACATAGACCACATGCAAAAGGTTCACATTAATTCCTCCGGATTAAACCTGTTTCCTACACATTTGATCAATCCTTGTCTACTCATAAATTATAAAACCAAGCTCTACATTTCATGAAGCTTACTGTATGGTATAAAATATGATAAAATAATAAAATAAACATTTGAACTAATTAGATCTTGGTAGGTAAAACACTACTTGGCTTGTAACTTTTGAAAAGTACTTGGCAAAGTGACCAGGAAGCAAAAAAGTTACCATCAGTCCTTGGATATCAGTTTAGTAGTGCTCCGTTGTTGCTAGGATAAAAATAAATTACAAGTTTTCTTCCAATTTTATTCCCATTTTAGTCCTGCTTTAGTTTAGGCTTAAATTTGACTGTGCAGGAGTTTTATTTTTGTTTACTTTTATTCAGTCTTGTTTTTGTTCTGGTTTAGGCCCATTTTGTCTTTTATTTAGTTTTTTTTTTTCTACATTGAAGTTTCTTAAATGTTACGTTGGAAAGCCAGAGGTTCTGAGAGGTGTAGTTGGTGTAAAAGGTTTGAAAAGCACTAACTGAAAGAATATTTTGTGCTTGACCTCAACAGCGTGGACACAGAAAAACTGATTTTGTCAACTCCAGAACAACGAAGACGGTGAACTCTGCGAGAGATTAACCACAGCACCAGCAGGGGGCAGAGTTTCTTCAGGTCCTGTAAAGAACTCTTGTCCCCAACATTCTGTCTTTTAAAAATACAGTGGCTACACAATTAAGGCAAAAACCATACTAGCATAGCAACGCTTGCACTGTAAAAAAAAAAAAAAAAAGTTACAAAAACTCATCAGGATCCCTCAAGATTTTTTAATTTTGGGGCGAATTCAAAATCTCAAGTTTTCAACAACAAATATTTTTTGTTCACCTAATTTGACATAAATTTGTCTAAAAACTTTCAGTTTTAAATTTACTCACTATCATTATTTTTATCTCATTTTACAGCCAACTTACTCTCCATTGTTTAGAAAAAGTATTATTATTGATAATAAATAAACTTAATATACTAAATTTAACAAAACAATTTTACAATTTTAACAATGGATTTTTCTAAACAATGGAGAGTAAGTTGGCTGTAAAATGACTGAAAAATAATGATAGTGGGTAAATTAAAAATTGAAAGTTTTTAGACAAATTTATGTCAAATTAGGTGAACAAAAAATATTTGTTGTTGAAAACTTGAGATTTTGAGTTGGCCCCAAATCTCAAAAATCTTGAGGGATCCTGATGCTTTGAGTTTTCGCAACAATTTTTTTTTTTTTTTTTTTTTTTTTTTTTTTTTACCGATGTTTGGACATGTTGCTGTTTATAATGGGACAAAATATCTTTTTGGACACAACTGCTCTTTAAAACATTGTGGAAAAGTGCATTTATTTCAGTCGTTTGAAGTGCATTATATTCAGATTCAGTGCACACTAAGGGAAATATTTAAAGATTTTTTATTTAATTGTGATGATTGTTCAGTATTGCATAAAACAGAATAATACGTAATATTACACAGTCATGACGACTGAAATAAATAAATTTCCTTCTGTGTCGTGAATCTATAAACTCTGTACTGTACATGTGTTTCACTTTTTGAATAGAACTGAAATAATGAAACTGAAATTTCCATATTTTAATTTTGTTGATGTGTGCCTTGTGTCCATGCACTTCCTGTAAAACAACTGTAGCAGTTAATTTATTAATTTTGAAGAACAAAAACCTGTAGAAGATGGCGCGCGTGTGGAAAGTACTAACACATGAATGTTAAAGAAACATCTGTGTCATTTTGTTTTGGCAGCTTCATAGATTTAGCAGTGTTTTGTAACAAGCAGAGATTAAATAAAGAACCACAGTGAAAATGTACTGTAAACATGTCATGAGTTGTTTTTGTTTTGTGTCGTTTGAATAAACTAATGCAGACGGTTCTCAAACTGTGGGACAGGTGCCACTGCTGGTACACTGGGATAAATTTAGTTTGGTTTAGAGTCGCTTTTAGACCACTGCTTAAACCTGGCTTAGTATTAGTTTAGTCCTGTTTTAGGTTTGGTTAGTCCTTGTTTAGTGTAACCAATGACTGTAACCCGCATCACATGACCCAGGTCAGCTGACATGAGGTCCTCTCCTGATTGGCTGCTATACTTCTGCGTTTGGCTCCTGTTTTGACTGAAAGCAGAATCACTCAGAGCGGCAGTGAAGACACGGCTGTAACACAGATGTAACTAACTCAGCGTCAGTGTCCTTTACCTTTTGGAAAATAATCCTTTCAGTTGTCAAAATCCATTTGGTTTGTTGAACTTGTTAAAGCTGCTTTGTTTGGCGGCGCCAGCGAGCTCAGGGGGAGACAAACAATTTTTGAACCACCAGGTGCCCCTGGGAGTCACAAACGCACCCAGTACGTTCCAGTGACTAATGGAAAAGTGCATGGGAGAAATTAACCTAAAGGAAGTCTTGGTGTTCATTGACGACCTGATTATATTTGCATCGACACAAGATGGGACTACTGAGAATCTGTCACCGTCTGAAGGAATTTGGACTCTCTCAGTGGAGAAGTGCATGTTCTTCTAAAAGTCTGTCAAATATCTGGGGCATGTTGCATCAAACAAAGGTGTGCAGAAAGATCCTGAAGTCCTGACCAGTTCTGAAGAACCTCAAGGAACTCCGCTCCTTCCTGGGATATTACCGCAGGTTTGTGCAAGGTTATTTCAACATCATCAAGCCTCTGCACAACCTCACTGCCGGATATCCACCTTCACACCGGAAACTCAGAGCTACCTTCAAGCGAAGCCAATACCTGGACCTTAAGGAACCGGTCACTGGGATTCTGCAAGCCCACAAGCCTTTACCACCATCATCAAGAAACTCACCTCAGCACATTCTTATCTTTGTCCCAGAAGCCTTACCTCCTCCACACGGACGCCAGTTCCACTCGGGCTCGGAGCTGTCCTGTACCAGGAGTGATCGCCTACGCAAGCCGTGGTCCGTCGCAGCGAGTGTCGAAATATCCAGTGCACAAACTGGAAATTCTGGCTTTAAAGTGTGCTCTGACCGAAAAGTTCCATGGCTGCCTGTAGGGGGCTCACTTCTCGTTTGTTACTGACAGCAGCCCACTCAGCTTCCTGCTCACCTCTGCCTCTCTGCTCTCTCTACTTTCTCATTTAAAATCATGAAATTCCTGGTTAAGTTAAGTAGAAAATAGTTCTTGTAAAGCCAAATATTAGGTAAATATCAGGTGATACTTGCAGTGAAAAGTTTGAGAATGACTTGTGTAGAACATCTGTGTTGTGTGTGGTTCCTGACAGCGCTGAGGTCTGGAGGTCGCTGGATTGAACCCAGTTCTTGTCTCGTTGTTATTTGTCAGCCTCTGTGTGACTTTGTGAGTTAACCTTGCGACTCCTGCAGCGCAGAGCGGGACCGAGCGCCAATCATCCACACAGCCAGGACTTTTTTAGGCGAGAGCAGTGTTCCTCTCACTTTTCACTGCCAGCATATACAGAAAGGCAAAAACCCTTTTTGTGTTGTGTATTTTTTATTGTGTTCTCCTCTCTGCATTGACTCAGAATCACCTCTGCCTTTCCTTAACTGGATTTTTCCTTCCTGCTGGTGATTCTTTTGTGCAGTGACTTTCTTTCACACCGGCCGCGCTCTGCTTTACATTCACACAGGACTTTGTTGGAAAGACTGCACAAAAAATGAGTTAGAATGACTGCTTTAATGTTTGTGCATAATTAAGTTAAGAGTTAGTTACTTAAATGTATTAGGGAATGTAATACTTTCTGAATACTTTTGATTGACAAAATCTCAGCTGCATAAGATTTAATTCAGTATAACACATATTTTACCACCACAGAACATTATATTAGGTGTTTTTGATGGGAAATATGTTGAATACGAATATTTTGTTGGGGAAGGTGTTAATTTTTAAAAAAGAATCGAGTCTGTGTTTAAACCACTTTAAAAGAATAGAGGATTATTTAAACATGCACGAATGAAACAAAACAAAACACAACAACATTATAACAGCTCGACAGCTCAGAAAAGTCCATTTTGCATAACATAGTCCCTTTAACAGTAATTCCAAGTTCCAAAAATATTCAGAATTAAAAAGTTCTCTCTGCAAAAGTCCCACTTCAAAAGTTTCATAGATTTTGAAACTGTATATTTACACTCTCTTTAATCCCAATGAATTCAAGAAATTTGTTCCAAAAAATAAAAAATACAGATGTAGAGTAAAGCCTTGGGCCCTTTGTAAATGAGATAACTGTTTCTTTCTGTTGTAATTTACAGAGAACTGTGTACTGTAGTACTGTGTACTGTGTACTGTGTACTGTGTACCGTGTACTGTAGTACTGTAGTACTGTGGTACGATGGTAAATGGGTTGAGGGTTGAAAGCCTTTTTCTTTTTGAAATCTCAATAAATAAATAAATAAATAGATATTTTGCAAACACACTACAAACAACATTTATCAAATGTTTTTATCTGAATCATGAAGGTGAATATAAAATATGCATCGTTGCTGTTTTGTCTTTTAAAAACAAATGTCTGCAGTAGTTTGACTAAAGTATAATCTGATTACTTCCTGTACTGTAAAGTTTACATAATCCCTGTCAGCCCAGGAAACCATGAGGCATGTTCTCTCTGTGTCCTCTGGGGGGCAGTAGTGGTGCATTAGGAGGCTACAAACCTCCTAATGCTGTGTTTCCATAAATATTAAAGTTTAAAGTGTTGTAAACCTGGGATTAAACTCTAATCCTTTATTTTTGAGGAAGCACAGGTTGTTTTTGTTACGGCAGGAATAATCTGGAATCTGACCACTGCTGGGAACAAGAACTTCTTTGTTTTTACTCAGAGGAAGCAGATTTCACAAAAAGCTTCTGTAGTTTTCACAGATTTAGCTCCAGCTAACTTTAACTTAGAGACTTAAAAATGGAGCTGGGTAAATCAAATCTTTGGTCGTTCAAACATCACTCAAGTAAGTTCTAAAAAATAACTGAGTTTTAAGGAAAAGGAAAAACAGAACTGAGAACTTCACATTCAGACCATCGTGGTGTGAGAGAAACTTGGACACAGACAGAGACAGAGACAGAGACAGAGACAGAGACAGAGACAGAGACAGAGACAGAGACAGAGACAGAGACAGAGACAGAGACAGTCGTGTGTTGTTTTCTGTGATCTCTGAAGAATGTGAGGAATGAAGCTCTCATCTGTTGTCACAAAATGGGACGTTCAGGGACATTCAGGGACGTTCAGGGACGTTCAGGAAAACTGCACAAGCAAAAGACTTTCTGGACTTGATTTAAAATATAAAAGTTACTTCTGGAACTCTCACATCATTTCTGTGAACTGTGCTGAAGACAATTTCCAGGTCATTTCAAAGCAAAATGAAAATGTGCTCTGCGTGTGTACAGTACACATACAACTTTATTTATTTATAAAGGTTCTACAGATTAATAAACATTTAACATAGAAATATGTGAGATTATCGCCTAAAGCTAATTTCCATCTCTAGTTCCTCAGCAGGTTGATGTCAACACTGGAGGACAAACAACAAATATACAAACAAATACACTGTAAAACAATACTAAACTCTATCCATCACATGTTCAGCTTCATCTTTGTAATTCATTAACAAGATATACAATTAAGTGCTGATATTGCATGTTTTGTTTGTTTTTGTTTTGTTTGTTTTTTTGCCTAAAATGCTGTTGTAGATTATCCCCTTCCCCAAATTCATTTTATACACCACACAAATACATAAAACAATTGATTAATAACATCTGTATTTCCTTATGTACAGCTCCCATATATCTATATATCAACAACAGTAGTGTATAAATGATTACAGTTTTGTCTTTCAGTAAACATTTGTCCAAGGCTTTAGTAAACGATGTTGGTGTCAGTTCTGTGATTTCAGCAGGAACTGGGTTTGAGATGTTTGATAAGAAAACGATGGCTGCCCAAACATTTTCTCTAAAGGACAGCAGACCCTGAAGAAAGCCATAAACCAAAACATTACCCACATATTTATTTGTTATCAGTCCACCCCAAACAACTGTACTGTGC
Organism: Bostrychus sinensis; assembly: GCA_020698575.1. Lineage (NCBI taxonomy): Eukaryota > Metazoa > Chordata > Actinopteri > Gobiiformes > Eleotridae > Bostrychus > Bostrychus sinensis. Next base: position 1,268,720 of record CM036239.1, read on the forward strand.
AACTGTTTACTTTGTTTATTTTATTTAAAAAAATAAATCTGTTGCCAAATTATCACCACAAAAAGATAAAACCTGCCATAAAACCTGAAGCTTAAAGCTAATCTTAAACCTGTCACTGAGCTCAGAGTTAGAACGATTCCCTGAGCAGTTTCTTTGTTAAAAGTCCTGCAGTATTTTAAGCTTTTTGAAATAGTTTTGGACTTTTTTGCAGTGGCATTTCACAATTTATTACTTAAATTAATTTACATGTACGGAAAACAAATTATTTTGGGAGCTGTCAATTTTAATTTGCAGAGAATGCTTGGCTTTGCTTTTAAACGTGGTTTGGTGGAAACAACATTAGAATCTGGTTAAAAGTTTAAGTTGATTCAGCAACAGTGGACCTTAAAAAAGAAGACATGAAAAAAAAAAAAAATTGTATTCAAGGCATTCCTGTATCCTTTGATTTTATGATCAAGCTCTCGTAGCTACATAACTTTTTCTTGTTAATGTCGCTGTGGAGTCTGCAGCTTTTATTTCTGCTGGATTTGAGTTTATCCTGAGAAGCTTAACACAGAAGAGAAAAACTTTAGAGATCTCTAATGTGATGAATAAAATGTAAATGAGACTAAAATGTAAGCCTCCGCTTGAGGCAGAGACAAAGCCAGGATTAGTTGATCTGGTTCAGGAGAAGCCGAGCTGGGGGCGGGGCCTGTAACGAGGGGCGTGTCCTGTGCAGAGACTCAGCCTTTAACAGAGTCTGGGGTCACTTGTTTTCATTGGTACCATATTTGGCTCAGCGGTAACGTCCCGCCCAGATTTCTGTCCGGGGGAGAATCTCCTGACTGAGCCTGAGCCGCTGTGAGTTAATCCTGGGCCGAGAGAAGCAGGGCCGAGTGAAGCCGGGCCGAGAGAAGCCGGGCCGAGTGAAGCCGGGCCGAGAGAAGCCGGGCCGAGTGGAGCAGGGCCGAGAGAAGCAGGGCCGAGTGGAGCAGGGCCGAGAGAAGCAGGGCCGAGAGAAGCAGGGCCGAGAGAAGCAGGGCCGAGTGGAGCAGGGCCGAGAGAAGCAGGGCCGAGAGAAGCAGGGCCGAGAGAAGCAGGGCCGAGAGAAGCCGGGCCGAGTGGAGCAGGGCCGAGAGAAGCAGGGCCGAGAGAAGCCGGGCCGAGAGAAGCCGGGCCGAGTGGAGCCGAGAGAAGCAGGGCCGAGAGAAGCCGGGCCAAGTGGAGCAGGGCCGAGAGAAGCCGGGCCGAGTGAAGCCGGGCCGAGAGAAGCCGGGCCGAGAGAAGCAGGGCCGAGAGAAGCCGGGCCGAGAGAAGCCGGGCCGAGAGAAGCAGGGCCGAGAGAAGCCGGGCCGAGAGAAGCCGGGCCGAGTGAAGCCGGGCCGAGAGAAGCCGGGCCGAGAGAAGCCGGGCCGAGAGAAGCCGGGCCGAGAGAAGCAGGGCCGAGAGAAGCCGGGCCGAGAGAAGCCGGGCCGAGAGAAGCCGGGCCGAGGGAAGCCGGGCCGAGAGAAGCCGGGCCGAGTGAAGCCGGGCCGAGAGAAGCCGGGCCGAGAGAAGCCGGGCCGAGAGAAGCCGGGCCGAGAGAAGCCGGGCCGAGAGAAGCCGGGCCGAGAGAAGCAGGGCCGAGAGAAGCCGGGCCGAGAGAAGCCGGGCCGAGAGAAGCCGGGCCGAGGGAAGCCGGGCTCATTAACAAAGGCCTTGCTGCTGGAGAACAGGCTTCTGACAGATTTAACAAACTCGTTTCAGAGGAACAACAGTCACAGCTCCAGATCTGAAGATGTTCAAGGGCCACAGCGCCTCCTGGTGTTTCCTAAAAGCTGAACGCTTTTACAGAATAAAACCAAATAATTAAAAATGATTATCTCTGAAAACACAATCTAACACAAAATAACACTGGAACATAAAAACTGCAGTTATTTTTTGACAAACTAACTGCACAAAAGTACAAAGCTACAGAAACTCAGCAGGAAAGCACTGCTGGGCCACGAGGAAGATCAACCCCGGCCACAAACGGCCCCCGGGCCACACTTTGGAAGCGTCCTGCGGGAGTGTGTTTGTGTGTGCATGTGTGTCACCTCTGTATTACTTTGTGGAATACTTTTACTTTTACCTCAGTAAAATAAATTTGAAGTAACTTTATTTTCTCGAGTACAGATGTTTAGTTTAAACCTCAAACTCACAGCAGAGGAACACTTCTGAGTCAAAGTCTCCAAAATAAATCATCCTAAATACACGAGGTCAGCTTTTATCCTGCTTCTTTCACAGAGAGGTAAAAAAAATGAGACAGGTCTGGAAAAAAACCTGAGTGTTCCACATAAGTTCCCGGGACAGAGAACGGATGAGAGGAATCATTTTGGGCAGAAGAAAATCCTAAACTCAGCAAGAAACAGACGCAGGAAAGAAATATGACTGAGCATAAACTGCTGCGTGTGGGCAAACCTGCAGGACGTCCCAGCGAGAGAGCGGGACAGCAGAGGTCCCAGCGTGAGAGCGGGACAGCAGAGGTCCCAGCGTGAGAGCGGGACAGCAGAGGTCCCAGCGTGAGAGCGGGACAGTGGAGGTCCCAGTGTGAGAGCGGGAGGTCCCAGTGTGAGAGCGGGACAGCAGAGGTCCCAGTGTGAGAGCGGGACAGCGGAGGTCCCAGTGTGAGAGCGGGAGGTCCCAGTGTGAGAGCGGGACAGCAGAGGTCCCAGTGTGAGAGCGGGACAGCGGAGGTCCCAGCGTGAGAGCGGGAGGTCCCAGTGTGAGAGCGGGACAGCAGAGGTCCCAGTGTGAGAGCGGGACAGCGGAGGTCCCAGCGTGAGAGCGGGAGGTCCCAGTGTGAGAGCGGGACAGCAGAGGTCCCAGTGTGAGAGCGGGACAGTGGAGGTCCCAGCGTGAGAGCGGGAGGTCCCAGTGTGAGAGCGGGACAGCAGAGGTCCCAGTGTGAGAGCGGGACAGCGGAGGTCCCAGCGTGAGAGCGGGACAGCAGAGGTCCCAGCGTGAGAGCGGGACAGCAGAGGTCCCAGTGTGAGAGCGGGACAGCGGAGGTCCCAGTGTGAGAGCGGGAGGTCCCAGTGTGAGAGCGGGACAGCAGAGGTCCCAGCGTGAGAGCGGGAGGTCCCAGTGTGAGAGCGGGACAGCAGAGGTCCCAGTGTGAGAGCGGGACAGTGGAGGTCCCAGTGTGAGAGCGGGAGGTCCCAGTGTGAGAGCGGGACAGCAGAGGTCCCAGTGTGAGAGCGGGACAGTGGAGGTCCCAGTGTGAGAGCGGGAGGTCCCAGTGTGAGAGCGGGACAGTGGAGGTCCCAGTGTGAGAGCGGGACAGCAGAGGTCCCAGTGTGAGAGCGGGACAGCGGAGGTCCCAGCGTGAGAGCGGGAGGTCCCAGTGTGAGAGCGGGACAGCAGAGGTCCCAGTGTGAGAGCGGGACAGTGGAGGTCCCAGTGTGAGAGCGGGAGGTCCCAGTGTGAGAGCGGGACAGCAGAGGTCCCAGTGTGAGAGCGGGACAGCGGAGGTCCCAGCGTGAGAGCGGGAGGTCCCAGTGTGAGAGCGGGACAGCAGAGGTCCCAGTGTGAGAGCGGGACAGCAGAGGTCCCAGTGTGAGAGCGGGACAGTGGAGGTCCCAGCGTGAGAGCGGGAGGTCCCAGTGTGAGAGCGGGACAGTGGAGGTCCCAGTGTGAGAGCGGGAGGTCCCAGTGTGAGAGCGGGTCAGCAGAGGTCCCAGTGTGAGAGCGGGACAGTGGAGGTCCCAGCGTGAGAGCGGGAGGTCCCAGTGTGAGAGCGGGAGGTCCCAGTGTGAGAGCGGGTCAGCAGAGGTCCCAGTGTGAGAGCGGGACAGTGGAGGTCCCAGTGTGAGAGCGGGAGGTCCCAGTGTGAGAGCGGGACAGCAGAGGTCCCAGTGTGAGAGCGGGACAGCGGAGGTTTATAACAGTAAAGGTTTATAACATAAATGTAACCCTGCAAAACCTTGCTCCAAGTACTGCTACCAAATCTCGCGGTATTTTGGTTGCGGTCACGTGTACCCACCTGTTTAAATCACAGTCTCTGGTTAGGCGTGGGGAAGCATGGTGCAGGGCTGTTGCAGGTCAGTAACTAAACCTTCTCAAACTAATTATTTCTTCTGTGAAACTATTACATTAAACGTTTGCCAAACCTCTGTAGATGCTGATTTTAAGCGGGATGTGAACGAGAGGTTGTGAAGTGACATGCTGCCACTGTCACTCTGAATTGGTGAGTGTTTGTCTAATGCTAAACGGCACTAGCATGTGGCCCATTGTTTTCAATGGTTAGCTTAGCATTAGCTTAGCTTTAGCAGCTAACCAATGGGATTCTATGGACGCTTGTTAGCTTAATGCTATGCTGACATTAGCATGTGGGTTCCATGCGGTTTGCATAAATGTGAACACAGCAACTCCATAACAGGTTACCAATGTAACTCAAGTTCTCTGAGTGTATTTAACTTGTTGTAATGTGTTTTAAATGATGATTCTTCTGTGAATATACAATGCAAATATGGTATTTGTATTTAAGTAATGATTTGATTATTTTTGAGTATTTTTGTGTACACACTTTTTGAATGTTTGAACAGTTAGCTAACAGTGGTCCTGTTTTTACATCCAGGCCAGGTTTTCTTTGAGGTTCAATGATGATGGCGAGCTAACCCAAGACCGGGAGTTAAACTATTGCAACAATCATCCATCCTGCCTGTGCGGTAGGAGATCTGCCCAGCCCATTGCCCCCACTGCTCACTGCTCACACATACTCTCATTACAATGGACTTTTAATACAACACCTTGACTATCTAGGGGATTGACTCCATTCTCTGCCTCACTAAAAGGAACTGGAACGTTGGGTGGGGATGGGAGGATGAAATGTTGTCTATGGAATCATTTGTTTTTTGTAATGGTCATAACCAACTGTATATTTCCATTGTTCCATTGTTCTTATTATAATATATGGTACCAGCAAATCACTTGTGTTGGTGTTTCTTGGACATTGACCTCAACCTCCCTGAGCGAGCTTTAATCTTCTGACACTAGCCCCAACATAGTTTATCACATTTACTCTTTTCATATACATCATTAAGAAGTTTATAAAAAGTAAAAGTTTATAATGTAAAGATTTATAAAGAGTAAAGGTTTATAAGAGTAAAGGTTTATAACATTAAAGGTTTATAAGAGTAAAGGTTTATAAGAGTAAAGGTTTATAAGAGTAAAGGTTTATAAAGAGTAAAGGTTTATAACAGTAAAGGTTTATAAAGAGTAAAGGTTTATAAAGAGTAAAGGTTTATAAAGAGTAAAGGTTTATAAAGAGTAAAAGTTTATAAGAGTAAAGGTTTATAAAGAGTAAAAGTTTATAAAGAGTAAAGGTTTATAACAGTAAAGGTTTATAAAGAGTAAAGGTTTATAAGGTAAAGGTTTATAAAGAGTAAAGGTTTATAAAGAGTAAAAGTTTATAAAGAGTAAAGGTTTATAAGGTAAAGGTTTATAAAGAGTAAAAGTTTATAAAGAGTAAAGGTTTATAACAGTAAAGGTTTATAAGGTAAAGGTTTATAAAGAGTAAAGGTTTATAAGAGTAAAGGTTTATAAAGAGTAAAAGTTTATAAAGAGTAAAGGTTTATAAGAGTAAAGGTTTATAAAGAGTAAAAGTTTATAAAGAGTAAAGGTTTATAAAGAGTAAAGGTTTATAAGAGTAAAAGTTTATAAAGAGTAAAGGTTTATAAAGAGTAAAGGTTTATAAAGAGTAAAGGTTTATAAAGAGTAAAGGTTTATAAAGAGTAAAGGTTTATAAAGAGTAAAGGTTTATAAAGAGTAAAGGTTTATAAAGAGTAAAAGTTTATAAAGAGTAAAGGTTTATAAGGTAAAGGTTTATAAAGAGTAAAGGTTTATAACAGTAAAGGTTTATAAGGTAAAGGTTTATAAAGAGTAAAAGTTTATAAAGAGTAAAGGTTTATAACAGTAAAGGTTTATAAAGAGTAAAAGTTTATAAAGAGTAAAGGTTTATAAAGAGTAAAAGTTTATAAAGAGTAAAGGTTTATAAAGAGTAAAGGTTTATAAAGAGTAAAGGTTTATAAAGAGTAAAAGTTTATAAAGAGTAAAGGTTTATAAAGAGTAAAGGTTTATAAAGAGTAAAGGTTTATAAGGTAAAGGTTTATAAAGAGTAAAAGTTTATAAAGAGTAAAGGTTTATAAAGAGTAAAGGTTTATAAAGAGTAAAGGTTTATAAAGAGTAAAGGTTTATAAAGAGTAAAAGTTTATAAAGAGTAAAGGTTTATAAAGAGTAAAAGTTTATAAAGAGTAAAGGTTTATAAAGAGTAAAGGTTTATAAAGAGTAAAGGTTTATAAAGAGTAAAAGTTTATAAAGAGTAAAGATTTATAAAGAGTAAAGGTTTATAAAGAGTAAAGGTTTATAAAGAGTAAAGGTTTATAAAGAGTAAAGGTTTATAAAGAGTAAAGGTTTATAAAGAGTAAAGGTTTATAAAGAGTAAAAGTTTATAAAGAGTAAAGGTTTATAAAGAGTAAAAGTTTATAAAGAGTAAAGGTTTATAAAGAGTAAAGGTTTATAAAGAGTAAAGGTTTATAAAGAGTAAAGGTTTATAAAGAGTAAAGGTTTATAAAGAGTAAAAGTTTATAAAGAGTAAAGGTTTATAAAGAGTAAAGGTTTATAAGGTAAAGGTTTATAAAGAGTAAAGGTTTATAAAGAGTAAAGGTTTATAACAGTAAAGGTTTATAACAGTAAAGGTTTAGAACGTAAAGGTTTATAACAGTAAAGGTTTATAACAGTAAAGGTTTATAACAGTAAAGGTTTAGAACGTAAAGGTTTATAACAGTAAAGGTTTATAAGGTAAAGGTTTATAAAGAGTAAAAGTTTATAAAGAGTAAAGGTTTATAAAGAGTAAAGGTTTATAAAGAGTAAAGGTTTATAAAGAGTAAAGGTTTATAAAGAGTAAAGGTTTATAAAGAGTAAAGGTTTATAACAGTAAAGGTTTATAACAGTAAAGGTTTATAAAGAGTAAAGGTTTATAAAGAGTAAAAGTTTATAAAGAGTAAAGGTTTATAAAGAGTAAAGGTTTATAAAGAGTAAAGGTTTATAAAGAGTAAAAGTTTATAAAGAGTAAAGATTTATAAAGAGTAAAGGTTTATAAAGAGTAAAGGTTTATAAAGAGTAAAGGTTTATAAGGTAAAGGTTTATAAAGAGTAAAAGTTTATAAAGAGTAAAGGTTTATAAAGAGTAAAGGTTTATAAAGAGTAAAGGTTTATAAAGAGTAAAAGTTTATAAAGAGTAAAGGTTTATAAAGAGTAAAAGTTTATAAAGAGTAAAGATTTATAAAGAGTAAAGGTTTATAAAGAGTAAAGGTTTATAAAGAGTAAAGGTTTATAAAGAGTAAAGGTTTATAACAGTAAAGGTTTATAACAGTAAAGGTTTAGAACGTAAAGGTTTATAACAGTAAAGGTTTATAACAGTAAAGGTTTATAACAGTAAAGGTTTATAACAGTAAAGGTTTATAAAGAGTAAAGGTTTATAACAGTAAAGGTTTATAACAGTAAAGGTTTAGAACGTAAAGGTTTATAACAGTAAAGGTTTATAACAGTAAAGGTTTATAAAGAGTAAAGGTTTATAACAGTAAAGGTTTATAACGTAAAGGTTTATAACAGTAAAGGTTTATAAAGAGTAAAGGTTTATAACGTAAAGGTTTATAACAGTAAAGGTTTATAAAGAGTAAAGGTTTATAACGTAAAGGTTTATAACAGTAAAGGTTTATAAAGAGTAAAGGTTTATAACAGTAAAGGTTTATAACAGTAAAGGTTTATAACAGTAAAGGTTTATAAAGAGTAAAGGTTTATAACAGTAAAGGTTTATAACAGTAAAGGTTTAGAACGTAAAGGTTTATAACAGTAAAGGTTTATAACAGTAAAGGTTTATAACAGTAAAGGTTTATAACAGTAAAGGTTTATAAAGAGTAAAGGTTTATAACAGTAAAGGTTTATAACAGTAAAGGTTTAGAACGTAAAGGTTTATAACAGTAAAGGTTTATAACAGTAAAGGTTTATAAAGAGTAAAGGTTTATAACAGTAAAGGTTTATAACGTAAAGGTTTATAACAGTAAAGGTTTATAAAGAGTAAAGGTTTATAACGTAAAGGTTTATAACAGTAAAGGTTTATAAAGAGTAAAGGTTTATAACGTAAAGGTTTATAACAGTAAAGGTTTATAAAGAGTAAAGGTTTATAACAGTAAAGGTTTATAACGTAAAGGTTTATAACAGTAAAGGTTTATAAAGAGTAAAGGTTTATAACGTAAAGGTTTATAACAGTAAAGGTTTATAAAGAGTAAAGGTTTATAACGTAAAGGTTTATAACAGTAAAGGTTTATAAAGAGTAAAGGTTTATAACAGTAAAGGTTTATAACGTAAAGGTTTATAACAGTAAAGGTTTATAAAGAGTAAAGGTTTATAACGTAAAGGTTTATAACAGTAAAGGTTTATAAAGAGTAAAGGTTTATAACGTAAAGGTTTATAACAGTAAAGGTTTGTAGAGTAAAGGCTGACTGTAGAATAAGTGGGTGACCTCTTTCATCACAGTCAGGAGGAGACAGGAAAAGTAAAAAGCTTTTCTGATTCTGCGAGTTCAGCACAAACGGAGGCTGCAGATTCACGCTGCAGGAAACACAGAGGCCGAGTATCGACCTGAATTCAAATAAAGACTCAGTTTAAACTCAGAACTGTGCTCGTGTGAAGTAAAGCTTGTTGCATATGAGCTAAGTGTACATGAGAAGATCCATTATAGCTCTCATAAAAACAAATAACAGAGGACTTGAAGCTGCAGCCACAGAGTGTTTGTGTTTCTGGTGCAGCTGAGAGCTTTCCAACCCACAGCAGAGTTAACGCCACAGCGGAGCCTAAACTTGGCACAGGGGCCACTTATGTTCAGTTTGGGTGCGAGAGTGGAGCTGTGCACACACAACTTCTTTAAAATACTGTCCAGTGTGAGCGTGCTCTGTGGTTTGTTTACGAGGCTAAAACAAACCACAACTCAGCTGTGATTAAAGCCTGCTTTTTACAGTGCACATCTAAAAAAGACAAGTTAGGCTCCTGGACAATAAGAATAGAGTTTTACAGTGAATAGTTCTCAGTCATCCTGGCAGTAGTTGGCCGTTCATTCATTCATCTTCTGCCATTAGAGGGGACCGGAGCCTGTCCCAGTAACTTTTGGCCTCAGGTGGGGCCCTCCCTGGACAGGGGCCACACTCAGGGCTGACTCAGAGATTCACCCTCACATTCATTCACTCATTTACAGTCACCAGTTCACCAACACAGAGACGGTGAGTACGAGGCTGTGCAAGGTTCTACTGTTTCGTATTGGTAACTTTAATTGTTTTTTACAGTAAACTACAGTAAACTACAGTAAACTACAGTAAACTGCAGTAACCTACAGTAAACTACAGTAAACTGCAGTAACCTACAGTAAACTGCAGTGAACTACAGTGAACTGCAGTAAACTACAGTAAACTGCAGTAAACTGCAGTAACCTACAGTAAACTACAGTAAACTACAGTAAACTGCAGTAACCTACAGTAAACTGCAGTAAACTACAGTAAACTGCAGTAACCTACAGTAAACTACAGTAAACTACAGTAAACTACAGTAAACTGCAGTAACCTACAGTAAACTGCAGTAAACTACAGTGAACTGCAGTAACCTACAGTAAACTACAGTAAACTACAGTAAACTGCAGTAACCTGCAGTAACCTACAGTAAAACTGCAGTGAACTACAGTGAACTACAGTAAACTACAGTATACTGCAGTAACCTACAGTAAACTACAGTAAACTGCAGTAACCTACAGTAAACTGCAGTAACCTACAGTAAACTACAGTAAACTGCAGTAACCTACAGTAAACTGCAGTAACCTACAGTAAACTACAGTAAACTGCAGTAACCTACAGTAAACTACAGTAAACTACAGTAAACTGCAGTAACCTACAGTAAACTACAGTAAACTACAGTAAACTGCAGTAACCTACAGTAAACTACAGTAAACTACAGTAAACTGCAGTAACCTACAGTAAACTACAGTAAACTACAGTAACCTGCAGTAACCTACAGTAAACTGCAGTGAACTACAGTGAACTACAGTAAACTACAGTAAACTGCAGTAAACTAAAGTAAACTACAGTAACCTACAGTAACCTACAGTAAACTACAGTAAACTGCAGTAACCTACAGTAAACTACAGTAAACTACAGTAAACTGCAGTAACCTACAGTAAACTACAGTACACTGCAGTAACCTACAGTAAACTACAGTAAACTACAGTAAACTGCAGTAACCTACAGTAACCTACAGTAAACTACAGTAAACTGCAGTAACCTACAGTAAACTACAGTAAACTACAGTAACCTGCAGTAACCTACAGTAAACTGCAGTGAACTACAGTGAACTACAGTAAACTACAGTAAACTGCAGTAAACTATAGTAAACTACAGTAAACTGCAGTAACCTACAGTAAACTACAGTAAACTACAGTAAACTGCAGTAAACTACAGTAAACTACAGTAAACTACAGTAACCTGCAGTAACCTACAGTAAACTGCAGTGAACTACAGTGAACTACAGTAAACTACAGTAAACTGCAGTAAACTATAGTAAACTACAGTAACCTACAGTAACCTACAGTAAACTACAGTAAACTACAGTAAACTACAGTAACCTGCAGTAACCTACAGTAAACTGCAGTGAACTACAGTGAACTACAGTAAACTGCAGTAAACTATAGTAAACTACAGTAAACTGCAGTAACCTACAGTAAACTACAGTAAACTACAGTAAACTGCAGTAACCTACAGTAAACTACAGTAAACTACAGTAAACTACAGTAACCTGCAGTAACCTACAGTAAACTGCAGTGAACTACAGTGAACTACAGTAAACTACAGTAAACTGCAGTAAACTATAGTAAACTACAGTAACCTACAGTAACCTACAGTAAACTACAGTAAACTACAGTAAACTACAGTAAACTGCAGTAACCTACAGTAAACTACAGTAAACTACAGTAACCTGCAGTAACCTACAGTAAACTGCAGTGAACTACAGTGAACTACAGTAAACTACAGTAAACTGCAGTAAACTATAGTAAACTACAGTAACCTACAGTAACCTACAGTAAACTGCAGTAAACTACAGTAAACTACAGTAAACTACAGTAAACTACAGGAGGCTGACACAGGTTTAGCTCTGGAACCTGCTGGGTTTGCAGCGATGGAACCTGAAGCTAAAGTGAGAGAGGTTTGCACTGAGTTTTATTAAACTACGGATGGTTTTTATTTAAACCTGGAAAGTTCTGCTCAAATCTTTCTGAGCCACAACAGAACACAGGCCAGAGATGTCCCCCTGTCCCCCTGTCCCTCTGTCCTTTTGTCCCTCCGTCCCTCTCTCCTTCTGTCCTTCTGTCCCTCTGTCCCTCCGTCTCTCTCTCCTTCTGTCCTTCTGTCCCTCTGTCCTTCTGTCCCTCTGTCTCTCTGTCCCTCTGTCCCTCCGTCCCTCTCTCCTTCTGTCCTTCTGTCCCTCTGTCTCTCTGTCCCTCTGTCCCTCCGTCCCTCTCTCCTTCTGTCCTTCTGTCCCTCTGTCCTTCTGTCTCTCTGTCCCTCCGTCTCTCTCTCCTTCTGTCCTTCTGTCCCTCTGTCTCTCTGTCCCTCTGTCCCTCCGTCCCTCTCTCCTTCTGTCCTTCTGTCCCTCTGTCCTTCTGTCTCTCTGTCCCTCCGTCTCTCTCTCCTTCTGTCCTTCTGTCCCTCTGTCCTTCTGTCTCTCTGTCTCTCCGTCCCTCTGTCCCTCCGTCCCTCTGTCCCTCTGTCTCTCCATCCCTCTGTCCTTCTGTCCCCCTGTCCCTCTGTCTCTCTGTCCCTCTGTCCTTCTGTCCCTCTGTCTCTCTGTCCCTCTGTCCCTCCGTCCCTCTCTCCTTCTGTCCTTCTGTCCCTCTGTCCTTCTGTCTCTCTGTCCCTCCGTCTCTCTCTCCTTCTGTCCTTCTGTCCCTCTGTCCTTCTGTCCCTCTGTCTCTCTGTCCCTCTGTCCCTCCGTCCCTCTCTCCTTCTGTCCTTCTGTCCCTCTGTCCTTCTGTCTCTCTGTCCCTCCGTCTCTCTCTCCTTCTGTCCTTCTGTCCCTCTGTCCTTCTGTCTCTCTGTCCCTCCGTCCCTCTGTCTCTCCATCCCTCTGTCCTTCTGTCCCTCTGTCCCTCTGTCTCTCTGTCCTTCTGTCCTTCTGTCCCTCTGTCTCTCTGTCCCTCTGTCCCTCTGTCCCTCTGTCTCTCCGTCCCTCTGTCCCTCTGTCCCTCTGTCCCTCTGTCCCTCTGTCCCTCTGTCCCTCTGATAAAGATGTCTCTTGTTGACTGTGTCTCAGTGGATTTTATAAAAACCTGAGGTTAAGAGCACAGTGAGATCAGTTTTCTTTGTGGAAAATGTAGAATAAATAAGTTTAAGTTAGATTTTTACACCAAAACATTTATTTTTTTGAGTCTGTCCCACTTTTATGACTTTTTGACTTGGTCAGCAGGACATGACATTAACACTCGCCTGCCGTAGATTTCTATTTTTTTGGGATGAATTTTATCCTTTTTTATTATTTTTTTAAGGCAAATTTAGGCCTGAATTATTTTGTTTTTGCTAAAGTGTTTCAATAATTGAAAATAAATTAATAATTAAGATTATAGAAAAAGAAGCCTTAAAGATCTATAAAAATCAATTAAGATTTGTTACAGGACATGCAAAGAAGACTCTGTTTCTTACACTCAGAGAGAGTAACCTGTGGTACTCAGTGAGAGTAACCTGTGGTACTCAGTGAGAGTAACCTGTGGTACTCAGCGAGAGTAACCTGTGGTACTCAGTGAGAGTAACCTGTGGTACTCAGAGAGAGTAACCTGTGGTACTCAGCGAGAGTAACCTGTGGTACTCAGAGAGAGTAACCTGTGGTACTCAGCGAGAGTAACCTGTGGTACTCAGCGAGAGTAACCTGTGGTACTCAGCGAGAGTAACCTGTGGTACTCAGCGAGAGTAACCTGTGGTACTCAGCGAGAGTAACCTGTGGTACTCAGCGAGAGTAACCTGTGGTACTCAGCGAGAGTAACCTGTGGTACTCAGCGAGAGTAACCTGTGGTACTCAGCGAGAGTAACCTGTGGTACTCAGCGAGAGTAACCTGTGGTACTCAGAGAGAGTAACCTGTGGTACTCAGCGAGAGTAACCTGTGGTACTCAGCGAGAGTAACCTGTGGTACTCAGTGAGAGTAACCTGTGGTACTCAGAGAGAGTAACCTGTGGTACTCAGTGAGAGTAACCTGTGGTACTCAGAGAGAGTAACCTGTGGTACTCAGAGAGAGTAACCTGTGGTACTCAGTGAGAGTAACCTGTGGTACTCAGGGAGAGTAACCTGTGGTACTCAGTGAGAGTATGAGAGTAACCTGTGGTACTCAGCGAGAGTAACCTGTGGTACTCAGGGAGAGTAACCTGTGGTACTCAGAGTAACCTGTGGTACTCAGCGAGAGTAACCTGTGGTACTCAGAGAGAGTAACCTGTGGTACTCAGTGAGAGTAACCTGTGGTACTCAGCGAGAGTAACCTGTGGTACTCAGAGAGAGTAACCTGTGGTACTCAGTGAGAGTAACCTGTGTACTCAGCGAGAGTAACCTGTGTACTCAGTGAGAGTAACCTGTGGTACTCAGCGAGAGTAACCTGTGGTACTCAGGGAGAGTAACCTGTGGTACTCAGTGAGAGTAACCTGTGTACTCAGTGAGAGTAACCTGTGGTACTCAGCGAGAGTAACCTGTGGTACTCAGGGAGAGTAACCTGTGGTACTCAGAGAGAGTAACCTGTGGTACTCAGAGTAACCTGTGGTACTCAGTGAGAGTAACCTGTGGTACTCAGGGAGAGTAACCTGTGGTACTCAGAGAGAGTAACCTGTGGTACTCAGAGAGAGTAACCTGTGGTACTCAGGGAGAGTAACCTGTGGTACTCAGTGAGAGTAACCTGTGGTACTCAGGGAGAGTAACCTGTGGTACTCAGTGAGAGTAACCTGTGGTACTCAGTGAGAGTAACCTGTGGTACTCAGCGAGAGTAACCTGTGGTACTCAGAGAGAGTAACCTGTGGTACTCAGAGAGAGTAACCTGTGGTACTCAGTGAGAGTAACCTGTGGTACTCAGAGAGAGTAACCTGTGGTACTCAGTGAGAGTAACCTGTGTACTCAGCGAGAGTAACCTGTGTACTCAGTGAGAGTAACCTGTGTACTCAGTGAGAGTAACCTGTGGTACTCAGCGAGAGTAACCTGTGGTACTCAGGGAGAGTAACCTGTGGTACTCAGTGAGAGTAACCTGTGTACTCAGTGAGAGTAACCTGTGGTACTCAGCGAGAGTAACCTGTGGTACTCAGGGAGAGTAACCTGTGGTACTCAGAGAGAGTAACCTGTGGTACTCAGAGTAACCTGTGGTACTCAGTGAGAGTAACCTGTGGTACTCAGAGAGAGTAACCTGTGGTACTCAGGGAGAGTAACCTGTGGTACTCAGAGAGAGTAACCTGTGGTACTCAGAGAGAGTAACC